>CM076582.1:834444981-834804007 GCA_034641835.2 Pinus albicaulis | reverse complement strand
GCAGTCAGCGGTTATATCTTGAAACGCTCATCCAACGGTCATCAGTCATTTGAGCTGCGCACCGCTTAACCCTCGTCCATCGCACCTGTTGGCCCACCGTCCGTCGCCCTCCGCCGTCAATATCCACCAGGATCGACGGTCCATATCTGTTTCCCCTCCATTGACCATCCCCTGGTCTGCCCCACCACATCACCCCCACCACGTGTGTCCATCGTACACCCATTCATTCTTTTGCATATAACGTTCAAGGTTAGGTTTTTTAAGGTTTTCACGTATGTGTGCTCTGTATTCCACCGACCCTCTGCCATCTTTATTGTCTTCCATTTCACGCTGTATTCTTTCGCCACCGTCCATCGTTATTCTGCCATGGCACCATCTGCACAATCATGCTCATCGTCCACATCATCCGCCACCCCATCCATTGTTTTCTTCACAGTTTTCATGTTTTTCAGGGTTGTAAATGATAAAAGACCGCCATAATGCGCAGCCTTAGTTGCAGTGACAGAGAAATCAAGGAAGATCACCTACAGTGGCTGAATTTATGAAAAATGACCTGGGAAGGTGAAGACGGGATGTTCATTAAAAAGAACAGGGTTTAAACTCTGTGGAGAACGTACCGGCGCCATTAAAGCTCGAAATGCATGGACAGAGGCAGAGATGAAGCAGCAGAGTGTTTCAGTACAAATCAAAGAGATTAAGGCACGCCAAAGGAAATATTGAGCCTTAAATCTGTAGTTTAAAGAGGCAAAGCACCGGTTTGAAGACCCTGAGGATCGATCAAAGGATCCCGAGCACAAGTGAAAGGTAACATCAGGGCTTATTCACCAACAGAATGTTTTCCTTCATAAATTACAGGGCGTCCATATAAATTTTACTATGCACCGTGTCCCTGAAGTAATTTCCACCCTAACAGCAGTTCAAAGCAACTAGAACATTCATGTAGCAGACTTCTCAGTGGTGCATTTTCCTTTTTTTTATTCACCACAAGTACAGCACCGCAGCCGGAACATGTCAAAATCATATCCAAGAAGATCACTCTTTCATAAAGGAAGAGACAGAGATTAAAAACTCAGCATTCAAATAGAATGGGCTTCAGCCCTCGTCCTTTTCAAGGGTTTAATACAGCATTTAGTGTTCACCTACCACCTCAGTCGATCTTATGTTCATCCTCTGCTATAAAACACAGAAGGAAATTATTGTAAGGTTTTTGATGAGATATCAGAGAAATGCAAGAATTTTCCTCTTGAGACAAGTTCTCTGTGTAATATTTTAAGATAGGCTGAGATTTGATGTATTCAGACTGAATGTTCAAGCTGTGGGCAATGATGTACCTGATTGGTGTTGTTTTTAATATGACAAGCATATTTCTTTGGATCCTGATCTAAAGCAGCTGGTGATGTTTTCTTATCTCTTTGTTTGATTTCATTTCATTCCATTTCTACTGGCTCGCATCATAAGTTTGGCATAAGATTTACCCTTGATAGGTACCTTATGTTGCTTCTCTCCGAGCCTTTTATGTTTTCTGCTTATATGTGTATCTAAATATTGATTTCAATTGATTTAACCAGTGTAGTGGATGTCATTTCCTGCTCTCTGATGTATGAATTAATGAAATCTATGTTTAGATGTTCTTGCTAGGATTTAGTTGGATGAGTTGAGAACACTGGGAGGTATAGAACCCTGTCTCTGCCTCACTAGGATCTTTCCATCCCAATTAAGCCTTTCTAAGATCCCTTATATTGCCTCTGATTTTTTCCAAGTAGGTCTGGAGTTAAATGACCTCTGACCTGATCTATAGACAGGATTGGATGGTTCTCCTTCATTCATTTTCAATCCTTAATGTTCCATTTTTCCAATCATCCTTTAAGATCCAAATGCTCTAGATAACTAGCCCAACTGAAAGCTTGTACATTGATTACGAGTAAATCCTTTCTTGACTCCATTAACCAATGGTCTTGATGTTCTCTGAGTTATCTACCTTTGCCTAAATTTCTTCCTTGCTCATCCTTGTCTTATATTGGATCCTTCTTTCCTGATTCCTGACAACCAAACATAAACAAAAAAAACAAACTCCGTGCATATAACTAGCCTAAAATCATAACTCAGAGCCTCAAAGACATACACTTTGACTCATATAGAGAGATCCCTCTCTGGACCTAGGAAGGCTAGATCCTAAGGTCTGAAAGTGGTTCTATGTTTTCTCATCTTTTGGTCTTGCCAACCTACCCAAAACATGGGAACCCCAACATAATGGCGACTCCACTGGGGAATTTCTGAGTTTTCCTCACTCTACTACATTACGAACCCTCAGAAAACCTGGAATCTCTGGTCAGGTTGGCTGATAGTCACACCTCTTCTAGGACAGCTTCAGTATCATTCATTGTGTTCTCTTGTACTCCTAGACAGAGCCTGGACAGGGCCAGGTAGCCTCCGGATCTCACCCTCTTTGGAGGTGACATATATGGTAAATGCCCTCCCAGTCAATCTCTGGTGGGATTCGGTTGTTTTTGAGGAGATTCCTAAAAGGTGATAGTGCCTGAGCACTGTGGTGGACAGTGTAACCCCTTAGATAAACCCTCCACCTAGCAACTCCATTGTTCCAAAACAAAAAGACTCCACTGGTGATCAGTAGGCCTACTGGTTATCTTGGTTTCACACAAGACTCCACTGGGAGGCCCACCTTCATAACAACACCAACCACGACAGAAGTAACAAGTAGGGTTAAGCTGCTTGGCTAGGAAACAGCATTCTGGCTTTTAGAACCATTCACACAAGAGCTTATCCCAACCCTGACCCACCTAAAATAGTTGACAACCTGGAGAGTATCCTCAAGGGAGCTCCTACACCTAAAAGACCAACTATTTCCAATCACATTCATAGAGTGAATTCTGCACCAGAAGACCTAGCAGCTCTATCACATTTTCCCCTTGACCTAGACCTACCTAATAGGCTACCAAGAACTAGGTCATTCAATCATCTAGACCAGCCAAACCCTGAGTTCCACAGTTCACCACCTCATAGTGGTCATCAAACTAGGGACAGAGGAACCCCTCCATCTACACCACCTGATATCCACTTCATTCAAAACTTGGGGCTCTCACACCCTAGATCTGCTCAACAAACTTCTGCTAGTCCAAATATCCTTGTTATCCATATACCATCTGCTCAAGCCAACCCTATACCTCATCAGAACATTACCATGGCAGCTTGGTATGCACCTCTGGTTTTACCTCAACCCATGCTACCCTTACCCAATAATTATCAGTCAAAAATGCCACACTTCACTGCTAAAGAATCCATCACAGCCCAGCAACATGTAGATAAGATGGAGGATTATTTTGACTATATGGAAATTGATGATGAAACAATCAAAATGAGAATCTTTGCCCAACGCTTGGGGGGTGATGTAAAGAAATGGTTTAAAATCTTACCCCCTGGCAGTATCCAAGATCTCCCTGCATTATATCAGACCTTCATAAACAAGTGGGAAGTTAGAGCAAACCCTCATCAGCTCCTAGCAGACTACATGACCCTTAAGAGGAATGTGGGAAAGAGCGTCCATGATTACACCACTAGATTCAACAGCATTTACAATGCTCTCCCTCCACACATGAAACCTCCTCAAGGTATGGCCCTAGCCAAATATCCTGATGGATTTGATGCTAACATGGCCTATGAGCTTAGAGATAAAGAGTATAACACATTGGAAGACATGCAGAAAGGAGCCATAACTATAGAAGAAAACTTGATGGAAAAGAGGGCAAGATTGAGAGCTGAGAAAAGGGTAACATATAGGGATGACACTGTAGCCTCCACATCAGACCCAAACTACAATAGATTATCTAAAAATGTGGATAAGCTGCTACAAATGATCGAGAAAATGGTTGTCACGGTCAGTAACCAAAATAGAAACCAAAAACAAAACCAAAACTTTAGAAGGAACAACAATGCTCCCAACAGACAAAAGGAATTAGATCAACAAGTTATTCCCCCATTCCAAAACTTTCTTGATGAAGATGAGGGGATCATAGAAGAGTCTGAAGGGAATACAATAAACATTTTCGAAACAAAGAACTCAATCCATAACTGTGACTCAGAGGAATACCAGCCCTCACCTTCTTATTGGGAGGAGGAGTGGTTCGAATCCGAGGATTACAGATTAGGATTCAAAAATGCCATGATGTAGGTCAGAGAACAATATGAACTTAGGAGCAGAAATAACCAAGAAAATTCCAAAACTGAGACTCCTGAGGTTACCATTAAGAAAAGACCTGATAAAACTTCTAAAGCATCTGATGTAAATAGCATATCAGCGGTTGAAAGTTATGGGAAAAACAAAGAGAAAGACAACCAAGACACTGAAAAACAAAGCCAACCAACCAGCAGCACTAGCACTACAATTAGTGCTCCTGATAAAACAATTCCCAACCCTGTACATAGTGAGAAATCACAAACTGATTCAGATACTAAGGTAGTAGCAAATAAAACAGAGTTAAGCACTCCAAAGACCCAGTCCACTTTCAATTTAGAGAGTGAGATTGCAAAAATTAAAATCTCTGTACCATTATCTGAGCTGGCCACTCAGGATGTATATAAAGGCCAAATTTTGAAAGCATTAAATCTAGGAGAAAACAACGATACTGTAAATCTGAATGATGATCAACCTGCCCTCCTGTTTGGTCCAAAGATTGAGGGAAAGTTTCAGGAAGGGGTAGTTCCACCTTTTTATATCAGTCTCAACATTCATGACAAAATACTCCACAATGCCATGCATGATTCTAGAGCATCACACAATTTAATGCCTAAGGTGGTGATGGAAAGACTAGGCCTAGAGATAACCCGCCCTTACAAACATTTGTATTCATTTGACTCTAGCAGAGTAAAGTGCCTAGGTCTAATCAAAGATTTATGTGTGAGCCTCACCCAGATTCCTGCTAAGTGTATGGCCATGGATGTGGTGGTAGCAGATGTGCCACCCAAGTATGGCATGTTACTATCTAGATCATGGGGAGTCAAACTGCAAGGAATGATGCAGATGGATGGCTCATATGCCACTATCCCTATATTTGGCCAACTTAGGAGACTATATAGAGAGTCCCAGATGAAGTTCCTAGTCAGTAGACCCGAGAAACCTGAAAATTCACCACTATAATCTGTACACACAGACCTGGACTCTTTCATTCTTTATAACGACCCATCCTTAGGAGAGCCAGTATCAAAAAATAGAAATACAAGCAATAACATAGAGCCCATGGAATTTAACATAATAGCTACCCTAGAAGAGTACGATGAAGAAAACCATGGGCAGGGTGCTGAAAATGAAACTTTAAGTGAACCAAAAACAGAAACAAAACGTAAACAGCCATCTAACCAAACCCCTAAACCTCTTACATTTCACGAAGAACAAAGCGATCCACATCCTAGTACAGACCCCATAGTGCAACATAATGGCGAACCCCTGTGGGAGATGAATTTCAATGGGTCTTGTACTAGAAAAGACGCTGGGGCAGGGGTGTGGATACGTAACACAGAGAGTGACCACGCTGAGAGCCATGCTATAAATCTGCATTTCAAATGTACAAATAATATTACAGAATACGAAGCTCTTATCCTTGGCCTAAACCTGTTGAAAAAATTGGGAGCCCATAGGATAGCTGTACGAGGAGACTCAGAGTTGGTCATAAAACAAGTAAATGGTGAGTATTCAGAAAAACACCCCAGGCTCAAGGCCTACAGAAATGATGCAGTGGATTTGTTGAAAACCTTTGTAGATAACTATGAAGTGGTATTCTGAGCCTTAGTTTTAGAAAAATGTAGAAGGTACGGTCTATCCTTAAATCCTAAGAAAACTGTGTTTGGGCTGCAAGAAGGAAAACTTCTTGGCCACATCATATCCGAGAAAGGAATTAGGATAGACCCACAGCAAGTTGAGGGAATACTTCAAATCTCACACCAGAGAAACATCAAATAATTGCATTCCTTCATAGGGAAGATCAATTTCCTTAGGAGATTCATTCCCAACCTTGCTGAGCACCTTAGGAAAATGACTGACATGTTGAGGAAAGGTGCCAGAATTAAGTGGACTGTTGAAGCCAAGAAATATTTTGAGTCAGTAAAACTTTCACTCACTCAAGCCCCGGTTCTTATCAGCCCAGATCTCTCAAAATATTTCTTAATTTTTTCATTCGCTCCCCAGCATACAGTGGCTGCGGTTTTACTGCATAAAAATTTAGAAGGAAATGAACAGCCAATTTCCTTCTTCAGCAAAGCCTTAAGGGATGCACCCTTGAAGTACAACATTATGGAAAAGCAGGTCTATGCCCTGGTAAAGGCCTTAAAATAATTTAGGGTGTACATTCTGAATTCTCACACCATTGCTTATGTGCCAAATATAGTGGTCAAAGATATCTTGTCCCAAGATCCTGATGGGAAAAGGGGAAAATGGATTGCTACTATCTTAGAATATGACCTTGAAATAAAGCCCACCAAACTGATCAAAGGTCGAGGCCTGGCCCAATTAATGGCTGAATCCAACCTGCAGGTCCTTGACATTAACATGGTAAACGCCTTAGATGAGTAGGAAGGATCGCCCCACCCAACTGTTGAGGAGAAGTTCCAGAACTCTCCTTGGTATTCCGATATCCTTTACATGCTCACCAATCTCAATGCCCCTCCAGAACTGTCCAAAACTAAGGCCAGATTCATAAAACTCAAAGCTAGAAACTACTGCATTTTGAATGAGAACTTATATTGGAAAAACCCAAATGGCCTATTGTTTAAATGCTTGCCTGAACCTGAAGCTGAAATAATTAAACAAGAATTCCATGCTGGAGAATGTGGAGGCCACCTGAGTTGGAAAGCCACTGCAAATAAGATACTCAAGGCTGGATATTATTGGCCCACACTCTTCGAAGTTCATGTCCCAGTAAAATAGTAAAAATGGTGAATCGCTAACTGCAACGCTGTAACTAGCAGAGAAAGCGTTTCCCCCTTCCCTTATGAACCATCACCGCAGAAAGGTCCTCTCAGCAACAAATAAGTATTGTTGGAGAAATACACCCTGCTTCCTCTGGACAACACAAATGGATCCTAATAGCCACAGACTACTTCACCAAATGGATAAAGGCTATACCCACTAGGAATGCCACTGATTTTTTCATCATTAGGTTCCTAGAAGAATTCATCCTGTCTCGGTTTGGCTGTCCAAGGAAAATAATCACTGATAATGCTGTTGATTTTGGATCCAAGAGAATGGTTGATTTCTGTCACAAGTATGGAATAGCACTTGGTCATTCAACTGCCTATTACCCACAAGGTAATGGACTAGTTGAATCTTCAAACAAAAGCCTAGTGAACATCATCAAGAAGCTGTTAGAAGAGAACAGAAAGTCCTGGCACAAAAAGTTGGTGCATGCTTTGTGGGCAGACAGGCTCACAACAAAGAAATCCATTGGCATGTAACCATTCCAGCTTGTCTATGGAACCGAAGCAGTTTTTCCTACCAGCCTGGGAGTGCCAGTGATTAATCTTGTCCAAGAGATTCAGACAGAGGAAAACAGTATGGTGAGAAGAATCAATGAAACAATCCATCTTCAGCAAACGAGGGAGCAGGTTTATAGCAGGGCTGTCAGAGTTCAGGAAATCATAAAGAGGCAGTTCGACAAAAGAGCCAAAGCTTTGGATTTCAAAGTTGGGGACAAGGTTCTGAAATGGGATTCAAGGAGAGAGGACAAAGGTAAACATGGCACGTTTTATAGTTTGTGGCAAGGTCCATATATTATCCAAGCCACTGTGGGCCCAAATGCATTTTTTCTACAAGAAATTGATGGTATAAAGCTGTTTGGGGGTCCTGTCAATGGCAGGATGCTCAAGCATTACTTCTATTGATTTTCATTTCCAGTTTCATTTCCATTGTACATACCATTGCAGTTTTCATTTTCAAAGAAAAGGAGAAAAAAATTTTAAAAAGAGAGAAAGGAGAGGTTCAAACATGCTCAAAACATGAACCTCCGAAAGGCAAAAAGGGTGGCTCAAACATGATCAAAATATGAGCCAAAGGGAGCAGAATAGCTGGTCCTAATATGCTCAAAATCTGGACCAGCAGTTAAAAGAAGAATCAGCTCTAACATGCCCAAAACCAGAGCTGAAAGGAAGAAAAAGAAGTGACTTTAACAAGCTCAAAACTTGAGTTACAAAGAAACAAGGATGTTCTAAATTCCAGATTTCAAGCCTTCAAAGTTTCAATGCATAGCAAGTCAGACAGTCTAATCCTGGCTTGACTATTTTTCAATTTCTGTCATAGAATATAGAGGAGAATTCTGCTGGACAGTTTAATCCCAGCAGATATTAGAATAGGTAGAGAATCATATGAGACCAATAGTCTAATCTGGTCTCATGGAGCAATAAGGGTAGAAGTAGAATAGGTGTGTTTTCTGTTTCAAAAATAAATGATGTAAAGGGTCTGCTAGCTCAAATGCGCCCTGAAGGGAAAAATTTTAGGGTTGTAGTATGGGTAGGTAGTTTGGTTGGGAGAATTTTTCCTGCTGAATGAATGTCTTCATATTGTGGTAGCTGATCTAAAGAAAAGGATGTGCTAAGCAGCGGGCATCTGGCCTACTCCAAAGATCATTTCTGGTTTCTTGCCTCCTTCAAGAAGAAGCCATCCCCATGTGGAGCCATTGTTAGCCCCCCTATGAAATTCTTGACAAGCAAGCTGGGGGCTAGATTGTTTTGGAGCCTTCAAGGAACTCCTTTTCCTTGAAAACTCATCATCCTTGAAGTCTCTTAGTGCTTTGCCTAATATAATTTCTCTCTGCTGGTTCATCCATCAAAATGCCTACTATTACCCCTTGTCCCCTGCCAATTCCACATTTTTCCCCTATTAACCCTCTACACCCCTCCAAAATCCCCCTTAAATCCCACCATTATCCTTGGTTTCCTCTTTTTTCCCTTCTATCCCACTATCGTTACCCTCTAGAGGCTCCAAAATGCATTAAAATAGGTTAAAAACCCACTTCTGACCATATAATAGGCCTCAACTCCTTCTCCTCTAGCCCGCGCCTTTTTCTCCCCATATAACCCAGCGCCGTGACCGAGGCACTAGCCCCAAAGGTGCCTTCCGCATTCCTTCATCGGGCGCAGCCTCAGCCGTGGATCTTGGTTGATCAGACGGCGGTCATCAAATCCCCAGTGCCCACGTCCCCAACGTTCATTTTCCCTTACTGGGCCATCGCCGTCCATTCTCACGAAGATCAACGGTCTGGAATGCGCCTGTCCTTGTGGTCCCCGCCATGCAATAGCCATAAAACAACCTGGTTTATCCCGCACCGCTTATGTGCAGTGGGTGGTTTTCCCTGAGCACCCAGTGATTCCACTCATCGCGCGCCACGTGTCCTTTATACGATGGCAAAAGCGCCCATCCCCCACGCATTATCTTTCGACCATGGATGTCGAGCGAAATCGATGTCAGCCATTAGATCTCGAAACGCTCATCCAACGGTCATCATTCATTTGAGCTGCGCACCGCTTAACCCTCGTCCATCGCACTTTTTGGCCCACCGTCTATCGCCCTCTACTGTTGATCTCCACCAGGATCAATGGTCCAGATCTGTTTGCCCTCCGTTGACCATCCCCTAGTCCGCCCCGCCACGTCACCCCCGCCACGTGTGTCCACCGTACACCCATTCATTCTGTCGCATATAACGTTCAAGGTCGGGTTTTTTAAGGTTTTCACGTATGTGTGCTCTGTATTCTGCCGACCCTCTGCCATCTTTCCTGTCTTCCATTTCATGCTATATTCTTCCACCATCGTCCATCGTTATTCCGCCATGGCACCATCTACACAATCATGCTCATCGTCCACATCATCCGCCACCCCATCCATTGTTTTCTTCACAGTTTTCGTGTTTTTCAGGGTTGTAAATGATAAAAGACCGCCATAATGCGCAGCCTCAGTTGCAGTGACAGAGAAATCAAGGAAGATCACCTACAGCAACTGAATTTATGAAAAATGACCCGGGAAGATGAAGACGGGACGTTCATTAAAAAGAACAGGGTTTAAACTCTATGGAGAACCTACCGGCACCATTAAAGCTCGAAATGCACGGACAGAGGTAGAGATGAAGCGGCAGAATGTTTCAGTACAAAGCAAAGAGATTAAGGCACGCCAAAGGAAATCTTGAGCCTTAAATCTGTAGTTTAAAGAGGCAAAGCACCGGTTTGAAGACCCCGAGGATCGATCAAAGGATCCCGAGCACAAGTGAAAGGTAACATCAGGGCTTATTCACCAGCATAATGTTTTCCTTCATAAAGTACAGGGCGTCCATATAGCTTTTACTATGCACCGTGTCCCTGAAGGAATTTCCACCCTAATAGCAGTTCAAAGCAACTAGAACATTCATGTAGCAGACTTCTCAGTGGTTCATTTGCCTTTTGTTTATTCACCACAAGTACAGCACCGCAGTCAGAACATGTCAAAATCATATCCGAGAAGATCACTCTTTCATAAAGGAAGAGATAGAGATTAAACACTCAGCATTCAAATAGAATGGGCTTTGGCCCTCGTCCTTTTCAAGGGTTTAATACAACATTTAGTGTTCACCTACCACCTCAGTCAATCTTCTGTTCATCCTCTACTATAAAACACAGAAGGAAATTATTGTAAGGTTGTTGATGAGATATCAGAGAAATGCAAGCATTTTCCTCTTGAGACAAGTTCTCTGTGTAATATTGTAAGATAGGCTGAGATTTGATGTATTCAGACTGAATATTCAAGTTGTGGGCAATGATGTACCTAATTGGTGTTGTTTTTAATATGACAAGTATATTTCTTTGGATCCTGATCTAAAGTAGCTGGTGATGTTTTCTTATCTCTGTGTTTGATTTCATTTCATTCCATTTCTACTGGCTCGCATCAGAAGTTTGGCATAAGATTTACCCTTGATAGGTACCTTATGTTGCTTCTCTCCCAGCCTTTTATGTTTTCTGCTAATATGTGTATCTGAATATTGATTTCAATTGATTTAACCAGTGTAGTGGATGTCATTTCCTGCTCTCTGATGTATGAATTAATGAAATCTATGTTTAGATGTTCTTGCTAGGATTTAGTTGGATGAGTTGAGAACACTGGGAGGTCCAGAACCCTATCTCTGCCTCACTAGGATCTTTCCATCCCAATTAAGCCTTCTAAGATCCCTTGTATTGCCTCTGATTTTGTCCAAGCAGGTCTGGAGTTAAATGACCTCTCACCTAATCTATAGACAGGATTGGATGGTTCTCCTTCATTCATTTTCAGTCCTTAATGTTCCATTTCGCCAATCATCCTTTAAGATCCAAATGCTCTAAATAACTAGCCCAACTGAAAGCTTGCACATTGATTACGAGTAAATCCTTTCTTGACTCCATTACCCAATGGTCTTGATGTTCTCTGAGTTATCTACCTTTGCCTAAATTTCTTCCTTGCTCATCCTTGTCTTATATTGGATCCTTCTTTCCTGATTCCCGACAACCAAACATAAAAAAAACAAACAAACCCCGTGCATATAACTAGCCTAAAATCATAACTCAGAGCCTCAAATACATACACTTTGACTCATATAGAGAGATCCCTCTCTGGACCTAGGAAGGCTAGATCCTAAGGTCTGAAATTGGTTCTATGTTGTCTCATCTTTTGGTCTTGCCAACCTGGCCAAAACATGGGAACCCCAACATAGGGGTCGTGCCATAATGGTTCAAATTTCCCTGTTCCTATCTTATCGGCTTCTTGATCATAAAGCAAGACTAGGTCTCCTTCTGAGAAGGTTCGAGGATGGACATTGTGGTCATATTGTGCCTTAATTCGTCGTTTATGTGCTTCGTTGGACAATGTGGGTTCATGATGCGTTTCATCTAGATGGATGAGATCTAAAAGATGTGCCTCTTCTACAGAAGTATTAGGTAGAAGGTCAATCGCGAGTTTCAATGATGGTATTTTTCATTGTATCAGTAAGATAGCTTCCAGATCATAAAACAACTAAAAGGGAGTAAATATGGATGTATTTCTCACCGACGTTCAATATGCCCACAAAGCCAAGTACAAGATCAAATGCTAGTTTCGTTTATGAACCCCAATCATGCATTGAAGCATACACTTAATAATAATTTTGATAGATTCAACTTGTCTATTAGCCTGTGGATAATAGGGGGTAGAACTATCATATGACAGTCCTAACTTGGAAGTCAACTCATCCATCATGTGATTGCAAAAAAAAATTCCATGATCTGTTACTATGGCCTATGGTACACCAACCTGTGAAACCAGATGGTTAAAAAATAAAAATGCAGTTTTCTATCCCATTTTTTTGAATGTAGGAATCTCCTTGGTCCACTTGGTAAAATAGTCAATGACGACAATAATATACCCATGCCCCCCGGCAGAGCGGGGGTTACATGTCATGAAGTCAATGCCCCATTTTGCAAATGGTATAACAACAACGATAGGATGCATTGGTGCTAGTGGAAAGTGGGTTTTATGATCAAATATCTGGCAAGCATGAAAACTTCTAACCACGATAACGCAATCATGAAATATGATAGGCCAGAAGTAACCATCAAGAGAATCTTCTACGCGGTAGCATATGTAGACAAATTTCCACCACATGCGCTAGAATGGAAATAATTTATAACTTTTTTGGCTTCCTCATGCATGAGGCACCTACGTAAAATCGTATCGACACCACAATGATAAAGTGTATCGCCGACGATCAGATAATATTTGGCTTGGTATCGAATACGTCGTTGTTTCTAGCGAGAGGTATTAGGACAAAAATTTTGGGTCTGGAGATAGATGATGAAATATACATACCACAAGTTAGATGACTCGATCAGAAACAAATACTCATCCATAATTGATGGTTTTGTAGTAGGATCAGTACTATTCGAAGGAAAGTCACAAATAAGCTCATCAAACACCAAAGACTTATTTAACTTGGATTTGATGAATTCCAAATCAAAATCCTGCAAAATGACGATCCATTTTGAATATTCCCACCCCCCCCCCAACAATTGACATGACAGAATGTATGTCATAGGGTTGCAATCTAAAATGACAATGGTCTTTCGAAGCAGGATATAATGGAAAAATCTTTGTACAGATTGAATGGCTACCAAAGCGATATTCTCAATGTATGTGTACTTAACTTCCTTATCATTGAGATTATGGCTCAAATAATATATTTTATGTTCAATCCCATCTTCTTCTTCGACTAAAACCATAGAGATGGGTGTATCTACAGTGACGAGATAGAGGAAATAGTCACTCTGATGATTTGGGGGATAGATTAATGATACTCGGATAAGGGAATCTTTAAGAACACCAAAAGAATCTTACGCAACCTCATCCTAATGGAAGGGTACCCCCTTTTTCAAGAGTCAAGTAAATTCGTTAGCCATTTCTGCGTAGTTAGGAATGAACCTCCTTAGAAATTTAGCCTTCCCTTGGAGTCACTGTAACTGAAGCAGATTGGAAGGAGTGGGAAAATTAAGAATAACATGTGCCTTCAATGGGTCTAGTCAAATTATGTCTTTTGACATGATGAATCCAAGCAAATGACCAAAACTAACACCAAACACACATTTGTGCAGATTGAAGTGAATTTTATAGTGACTAAATTTTAAAAATATTTCTCTCAGGTGTAGCAGGTGGTCAGCCCGTTTCCATGAATGTGCAAGTAAGTCATCCAGATACGGTTGAACTATGTGTTTGATGTCACGAAAAGCATAATTAATTTCCCTTTGGAATGTGGCCCCAAAAATTTTTAAACCAAAAGGGAGTTTACGATAGGAAAATGTGCCCCAGGGACAGATAAAAGTCATTTCATACTGGCCGTCTGGGCGAATATTAATCTGATTGTAACTAGAGAATCCATGCATGGAAGGAAATATTTCACATCCGACACATTCATCAATATTTTGGTCGATAAATGGATTTTGATAGTTTCCTTTCAAACAAGCATGATTAACATCCCGATAGTAGACACACACTCTAATTGTCCCCTATTTCTTCATGATAGGAAAAATGTTAGATACCCAATCGGTAAGCAGAACAGGGAAAATGAATCCAAAAAACAAATTTTTTTCAACCTATGCTTTAATGGCAACAACTTTATTTGGGTGAATAGGATGAAGGCGTTATGACACTAGCTTAACATCAGGATACATTTTAATCTCGTGTTCAACAATGCTGGAGTCGATACCTGGCATCTCTTCATATGACCAAGCAAATACATCTCGGAATTCAAGAAAAAGAGTGTGGTAAGTGTCAAGTGTAGATGGAGAATAGGACACACCAACATGACTATTTTCTACAATATTAGGTTTGGTCAAAATATTGATAGAAATATTTTCTTTGATATTTGATGGGTTTCGCTCGAAATCGATGGCGTGGATAGGAATAGAATTCGTCAAGAAATCAACGACAGTAGTGTGATATAATTCATATGGATATATTCATTGTAATATGGAATATGGGATATTTGATGTGATGATTCCCTTGTTTCTTCTTCTAGCATCATGGACTCCATAATGCTCTCATCAGTTGAGAATACGCATGAAAATGGATCAGAAAAAGTACCAAAATCTGAAGAACGATCAACCCAAACGGTCGGTGACAATGGATTTGGATTTGCCACCTAAGCCAAGAAAATCGATTGATATGCTAGCTCAATTGGAATTAGCGGCATGATGTTGCCCAACCCAAATACTTCAAAATCATTGGGTATCTTCCTTAATTCATATGAAGTGGAAGATATCATGTTGCAGGTCTCTATATGTGTGATTTCCACCAATGTCATAGGAGATAGTAACGAAAAGGTGCCCATTAGCGAAGGATCCCTAAAGAGTCCTGCACCAATATTCTGAAGAGAAGGTGGGGGTCCTTGAACTAACAGAACACTTCTAGTTGCCTAGGAACCAGAGGCGAAGAACGAGAGTTGTTCAATGGTTGTGATACTTTCTTTATGGGGGAAGATGATCATAACTGATTTTCCCCCTAGTTCTACTTGTAGGTTATTAAGAATTCCACAAGGATTATATGTACGACCGAAAAAATATTTTAATGTCGTAGGTGATTGTGACAAATTTGGCAAACCAAGTGACTTCCAACAACTCATTGATAGATGCACCTTCATCAATGATAGTGTGATGAATGAGGAAATTTAGGACATGTACTTGAATCAAGAATGCTAATTACTTTTCTAGTAAGTTTGGTGCATAGTCCACATGATTAAAGACTACGAGATTTCAATCTGTTGGATCTATTGCATCGATCGTGGACAACAAAGCCTACTTTTGGGAGGGGCAATTATGAAGTACCTCAAGCGCCGACATAGCATAAGGTGACTAAGCCATATCTTCTACTACATTATAATTTTGAGTTGCACGAGCTCAAGGGTTGAATGTCGATTTGTGAACTACTCCCTTCGGTGGTTTTATTGTTAAATTTTCAAGGATAGATGGTAGAGTCGAGTCAGATGATGTCGAAGTCGAAGTGTTAGGCTGATATATATCATAACCATTGGACTATGACAACGGATTGCTGTAATATTTACGTTGTTTCGACACCAAAAGATTATTTTTGGGCTTCGTAACAGATAGCATAAGCACTTGCGAATTAGAAGCAGGATACGTTGCAAAAAAATGTGTTTCCAGGTTCGGAAAATGATTTTTTAACACTGATGCAGTAGAAGTCTTAAGAAGCTTTGGGACTTCCAAGCGGTGAGGAAAATCTCATGTAAAATTCTCATCATTACATTTCAAGCAAGGGTAACAACGTTTCCAAAAATAACCGAATGAATTAGATGATTTTTCCTACAGGGGTGAATTTGATTTCTTCTTGTCTTTCCCCTTCTTCCTATTTCCCAGTTTCTTATCACTTTTGATTTTGTCATATGACACAACATGGATTTCGAAAGAAGACACAAGATCAGATGTAATAGGGTTTTTATTTGAAACAGCAAGTGTAGAACTAGATAGTCAACTTGCCGCCAGAGCACTAACATAACCAATCACACCATTGTCGGTATGAATGTCCTGGAAAGATGGAGCAGGAGGAATAGTAAAATTTTGTTGCGGCGGGTTCAGAATATTTTCGTCGAGTGTGCCAAACTGAGTGTAAATAATATCCAGATATTAGGCATGAGAAATGACTTGCTATTTAGTGACAACATCGCCTTTGGACACATCCTCGGTGATAGATGGAAACAAGGACTTAATAAATCACTCAGCTAAAAGATGATCAGGAACAAATGTTTTAATAATTCAACGACGATGACGCCACTCATGTATATGATCAGATATATGAATATAAGTGGTCTATTTAAAGCTGGTCAAAAGTTCCATTCCAGTTTCATATTTGATGGGTAACTTGAAGTGGGTTAAGAAGGTAGTGGCTAAAGCTGTAAAGTTATCAACGAAGCTTGTGGTAATTCAATGTACCACTTTGTAGCCAGACCAACAAGAATTCTCTAGAAAATAAGAAATCTAGCGGAATCATCTTTTAAGGAGTTTAATGAACACCATAAATGATAAGTCATGACATACATGGAGGGGTCTTCTTCGGAATTTCCATTGAATTTTGGAATGTCTGAGCGTAATTTATGTGGAATCACTGGCCACCAAGGTAAATAATTAATTGGATCATTGGTGAGACGATTTAAATCCGGTAATTATAACATAGTAACAAATTTCAACTATCGATTAAGGTCAGGTTGAGCATAACCAGGATAAGATGGAGTCACCTAAGCAATAGACCTTTGCATACCAACAAATGGATTCCATTGTTGGTAACCCAGATAGGGGTAGGCATGCTGACTAGGTCCTGGATAAGACTGCTACTATGGGAATAGTTGTTGTGGCTGCCATGGTATTTGATAAAATTCTTTCCCTTCAGGATAATTCGGACCCATTTTTGAATATACAGGGTCAATAGAAACCTGTGAAAAAGGTAAGCTAGCCCATGGTTACAAAATTCCTGATATAGATGGTTTTTGAACAACAAACTGGGAAGAATAAGTCTATAGACCCAAAAATTGAGGGTTAGGGTTTGAAGGATCTACTTGTGCAAACTGAGCAATAACCATAGAATAAATTACATGCATATTTGGTGTAGATGCGATAAATTGAGTTGGTTGATATTGGTACACAACCGTTTGTAGATTAATAGGAAAAGTAGGTTGCCATTGGCAAATAGGAATTCCAGCATATGATGGACCTAAATATGAAGGATTACTACAATATGGACTGAACATCTGTGGTCCCCTAGCATATGAAGTATATGGATATTGCACATATTGACTTTCATATGAAGGTTATCCAGTAGATAATGGATAAGATGGACAGTAATTACTAGTGTAATATTGAGGGTCAGACCGTTTAGTACTCACGATATATGAACCAAATATAATTCTAGATGATGACATGGGTGAATTCCATGGACTATAGGAGACACTAGAGTAGATTCCATTTAAAGCTCAATAGCCGTGTGGGATGGACGAACCACCATACGGATGTTCCTCGGGTGTCATTGAAAACATTGAAGACGAAGAGACTGTAGAAGATGCCACAACCATAATAGATGGTATAGTCTGAGATTATATCTTTTTCACGGTTAAATAAGCCATAAAATACTCTAACGAATCTATGGGAAATTGAGGAAAAATTCTTAAGAAAAGAATTTTCATCTCTTGATGTGGCAAATTCAGAGATAAAATTGATGATTGGAAGTCTTGCAAAAACAAGACTACAATACTACTTGTCTGAATAAAAATATCAAAGTACTTACATAAAATGATCAGGCCATTGCCCAAATCCTTGATAGACTTACTTTGAATACAGACAAAAAGATCCATGAAGCCGCTGTAGTTCATGGTAAGGAATTGGTTAAGGTAAATTCTAGCCTTGACGTAATAAAGAAACAGGTTCTCAATGTTTCTAATGGAATCGAGTCATTAAAGAAAAGGCCTAGCACTAGCACAGAGGCATATAAATATTCCACTTTGTTCTTAGATCCCAAGGTGTCATTTCCCTACACTATCACATCTTCTGTTGAAAGTCTTATAAAGGAACCCAGCACTATCAGCTTCCCTCCAGCGGATGCTACTTATAACTATTCTCCTTTTGCTAATCCCAGCTTCTTTGGTAAACCACAACGAGACATAGATACTCGTGCAGTCTGTCTTTCTGAATTCCTTCAGGGATTTGATAAAGAGTCTGAGAAACCAAAAGATGAACCAGAAACAAGTCTCCATAAGATTGATGCTCCAGAACTTGAAGATCTGGAAGCATGTGTAAATAATTTCTCTGCTGAAGATAAAGCACAATTTGGTATTGAAACATTTGCAGATCTAGATGCAACTCAAGTTCATGCTACTTCCTCCAGATCTAGATCAGAAACTACATGGAATCTAGCTCCAGACCGAAGAGATCTTATGAAATCTGAATATCATAAAGATTGGTCTGCTAATTCTACTTACTCCTGGAACATAGACAATTGTACACAAGCTGAAGTTATGTCTGTGTTACATTCTATGCTAGTTTGTTATAGAACATATCTTGCTGATGATATTGGACCAATTAATGCAACTAGAAGAATAATTGGTGGGTTTGAAGGTAATCTAGACTCCTAGTTGAAAGCAGAAACCCTGAAAGATCCAACTCTTCTCACAAGTTGGGAACAGTCAGTTGTCTTAAATGCAAATGGTGCTACTTATATGGATCCAGTAACTCATCTTCCTGTAAATAATATGATTGGTTGTCTTCTTTATGGAATTACAGTGAATTTCATTGGTTTTCCTCAAATCACTAATGAAATCACTACAATCACACTATTAGCCATGAAGTTGCATAACATGCAACATCTTGATGAGTACTTTAATGAGTTTTTACATCGACTCCATACCCTGTCTCCAAATTTAATTCTTGAGCCTAAATGGAAAGAAATTTTTGTGTCTTCTCTGCCACATTGGGTTTCTTCGGCTATAGTAAATAAACTCCCTGGCAAGATGGGAGATTATAAGTTTGGTGTTATTAGACAGGCTATCAAAGCTGTCATTGTGGAGCTTTGCTCCCAGATGAAAATTGCTCGTGCCGCTACCAATCCTAAAAAACCTCATGGTTATCAACAACTCTGCAAGCAGTGGCATCTTGGCAAAGCTGGAAATTCAGAGGGGCGTAGGTCGCATCGCAAGCACAAGCATAAGCGTGCTAAAAGGAATTCCCAGCATTCCCAGAGAAAAAATTTCAAAAGAAAGCCCTATAAACATACTAAAGTATTTTCAAAAGACAAAGAAATTATCTGTTACAACTGCAATGAAAAAGGACATACTTCAAATAATTGTCCTAAAAAGAAGAAGGATATAGGAAAAAAGAAAGTTTCATACAGAAATAAAAAGGGCAAAGTAAATTTCTTTGATCTTCCCAGCAGTTGTGATGAACTTCTGACATCTGAATCTGATTCAGATAATGAATTGAATATTGTATATTCTGATGATTCTTCATCTGATGAAGATTTTTACAGAAATCCTCACTGTACTGAATGCGGAGAATGCGATTGCAGTGATCCTGATATTTGCAGTTGCAATACTATAAATATGATGAAGACAGATGAAGATGAAACAAGTAGGAACTACTTTACTCAGATGATAGCTGCTACTGATCCCCTAATTAAGGAGATGTACAAGACACTCTTGATGAATCATTTGAAGCAATCTCCTTCAAAACCAAAGGATCAGCCAAATAAAGGGTATGTTCCTTCAGCATCTTTATTTTCAGTTGAAGATCTAACTAGGCAGTTTAGAAATGAAGATTTTGGTGAAGATTTGCCACAAACATTGCCTAACATTCATCAAGCAATCAAAGAGCTTAGAAAAACTGTTAAAGAAAATAAAAGACTATGCCTAGAAAATCATAGAGATTTGAATGTCAAATTCATGGGAATAAATCAAGCTTCCTCATCTCAAAATCCTATCATGTCTGGTAAAGTTGAGAATTGGACTCTTCATAGTAATCCAATATCAGAACAGATTAACAAACCAGATAAAAACATTGAGAAAGAAGATTCTGATGATGAAACAGAAAGGACTGGTTTAGGATGCAATATATTTAACAGAGATGTTATGTATTGCATCAAGATGAAAGTAAGAATCGGGTCACAGTATGAATATTGGAAAGTATTTATGGACACTGGTTCCCGGTTAAATATTTTCAACAATACTGTTGTAAGTACTCATCTGAGAAGACCAACTACATGTCCTAGAGTTACTACTGCAAGTGGTGACATTACAATAGTATCATAAGCAGAAGTAGATGTATTTCTAACAGATGATATTGGAGTACATCTTGTTTGTCCTATTGTTCCAGGTATGGACTGTGCTATGTACCTTGGAACACCATTCTTTCAAAATTTTGAGAAGCATGGATCAAAGTTGGACCAGACTAGTCAAAGGTATGGATACTTTGTTAGTCTACATGATAAAGAAATATTATTTCCTTTTATAAATTCCAACTCTCCAAATAGATTGAAGAGAATAGAAAGAATGGAGAATCTCTTAGCAAAAATGGAGATAAAGAAAGAGATTCTAAAAACAGAAGAACATTTAGACAATGGGAAATATGCCAGAGAAATAGCAGACATTACTGCTAAATTCAAAGAATGTTGTTCTAATAATCCTAATGCATTCTGGCATATTCATAAACATGAAGTTGAGCTCCCACTCAAAAAATATTTTAGTGGTAAGCTAAGAAGATTTGCAACAATTCCCATGAATGCAGAACAATTAAAGATGTGCAAAGTAGAAATTCAGGAGTTGTTGAAGAAAGGATTAATAAGAAAAAGCAAAAGTCTTATAGCATGTTTTGCTTTTTATGTGAAAAAACATTCAAAAATTGCCAGAGGAAAGCCAAGGCTTGTTGTAAATTATAAGCCCTTAAATTCTATTCTTGATTATGATGCTTATCCTCTGCCCAAGCCTTCCATGATTCTAGCACAGATTTCTAAGTCCAAAATATTTTCTAAGTTTGATTTGAAATCTGGATTCTGTCAAGTTGGCATTAAAGAAGCAGATAAACGGAAGACCGCATTTTCAGTTCCTCAAGGACATTATGAATGGAACATCATGCCATTTGGACTGATCAATGCACCATCTGCTTTCCAAAGGATCATGGATGAAACATTTGAAGGCATGGATGATTTCCTAAAAAAATACATTGATGATATTCTCATCCATTCTGATAATATCCCAGAACATATTAAACATCTGAAAATCTTCTTGAAAAGAGTCAAAGACATGGGAATAGTTTTGTCTGCCTCCAAGATGAAGCTCTTCAAGCCTATGATAGATTTTCTGGGATATAACATATAATATGGATCTTATAATGTGATCCAGAGAAGTCTTAACTTTGTCGATCAGTTTCTAGATGAAATTCATGACAAAGTTCAGTTGCAAAGATTTCTTGGGAGTCTTAATTATATTACAAAGTTTCTGAAACATTGTGCTCAAGACAGAAAATTTCTAAATCAGAGACTTCAGAAGAATCCTATCCCTTGGAATAAAGATTGTACTGATGCAGTCTGCAGAATAAAAGATAAAGTCAGAAATATTCAACGTCTATCACCAATACAGTAAACTTGGGAAAAGATAATCATGACAGATGCAAGCAACATAGGATGGGGAGAATTTCTATGCCAAGTTAATCCTGCAAATAAAAGAGATGTTAAAATTTGCCAATATGCTTCTGGTCTCTGGGCAAAGAACCAGTTAAATTGGGCAAGTCAGAAAAAGGAACTTAGAGTAGTATGTTTAGGCATTGCTAAGTTCAAATATTTTGTAATCTACACCAAATTTACGGTCAAAACAGACTGTAAAGCACTACAATACGCCATCCAGAAATGTGAATTTGAAGATGCAGCAATGGTAAGATGGGTAATGCAGTTGATTCAGTATAACTTTGAAGTTGAGTTTGTTCCTGGAGAAAAGAATAGTTTTGCTGATATGCTAAGCAGAGAATTTCTATCAAACAATTCTATTCTTGCCTTAAATTTCAATTTCATTAGAAAAAGTGATCAAGATGTTCAAATTGAAACTCCAAGCGGATGGATCACATATGATTATGAAACTCCATTAGTGGAGCATGATGAAGTTTGGTTTCCCATCAAGGAAATTAGACACAAAGATGGAATTCCATTCCTATGGAATGAAAGACTACAATCTGAAATGAACGAAGAAGCCATAGAAGCATTGGACTACCTAGTTCATATTGGAAGTATCTCTTATGGTTTGGAGAATCTTGAAGATGATGATGAGGAGATACAAAGTTGTCATATCACTCTCAAAATATTTGACAATTGCAATCATAGAGATAACTATGATCCAGACCGTCAGAGAGAATCCTTCTTCACAGGTATGAATTTGCAGAACTATGCTTCTAATATTTTTTACTCTGTACAGTTTTCTTTCATTTTCGAAGGATGGACAGTCGAGAAAATGGAATGAGAGGACCCATTCAAAAGGATCAACGGAAGCAGATTCAGTCAAACAAGGAAAATATTGATATAAATGAAGCTCCAATCCAAAATGAGTGGGGGTTAAAGGATTTGTCTCTTCCTAAAGTTATTCCTCTAATGAAATAAAACCAGGTGTAACTACTTCACCGTCGAGCC
This sequence comes from Pinus albicaulis, assembly GCA_034641835.2. Taxonomy (NCBI): domain Eukaryota; kingdom Viridiplantae; phylum Streptophyta; class Pinopsida; order Pinales; family Pinaceae; genus Pinus; species Pinus albicaulis. The sequence continues at coordinate 834,781,317 of CM076582.1, read as the reverse complement.
CGAGATAAATTTCAGGCAGTAAAATCTGCGATAAAGAGGAAGAATCGATGGTTACAAATGGATGAGGATCATATGGTTTCACCCGAACAAATTGTTGTTGTTTGACTTCGGGATCAACTTCGAGTTGAACAAGCTTGTGTTTAGGATTCACCGTTTCATTGGATTGAATTTCAAGGTCCTCAGGTAACTCTGAGATTTCAGTCTCGACAGTTGCAGATAAACTGGGATCATTCAAAACGAATCGAGACTCGATACTCAAAGGATCATATGTCTCTAGTATATTAGATGATGTAGCACCAAGATTTCCAAAGGTACCAGACTCAGTGGGGCAAGCATGCCTTCGTCTAATAAGGGTAGCTTCTGGCGGTAACGAAGGTTTATTCTCTTCCCTATGTGAACGATGGGGAAGGGGTTGATCTTCTTCCACAATTTTTGATTGATTTTAAACAAAAACAAATAAACAAAAAGAGGATGATACTAGGCAAAAGTTTTACCAAGAAACTGTGAATTGCAATATACTACCTCAGTAAACCAAGGACTTATTATCCATGCAGGCAATCTCCTCGAATGTTATGTTTGGCATATCATAGGTAAAAGGTAGCTGACTCAGCTACCTATGGATGGTAAGCAACCTAAATTTGTCCTCCCAAATATACTCGAAGGTACAGGGAGGCCCAATCCGTGTTAGCGCTGTCTAATGCGAAACCGCACAGTGAGAGCATCTCGTTATACTTTTCATACTATAACATCGCCTGATATACCCAAAAGCACACAGACGAGCTCCGATATACTTACATACATGGAATGAGGTATCACACTGGGAATGTATATCATAAAATTAACGATAGATGCTATGTTTAACGACACTGGAACACCTCTCTCGCCTAGACCTCTAAATGTTATTGTTAATGTTACAATTCTTCCTTAAGTAAATTCATATAAATTTATGTTGATCTTGATTATCAATTTGTCTTTCAGGTTCACTGCGAGATGTATTGAACATTCCTAGAATGGAATTAGAATGATAATAATTTGTTTCAAATTTCTTTTTGACAATGAAAAACTAGCTAGTAGGGATAGAGAAATCAAATAATTTGCAATCATCAATGAGCACATGTAAATGAAATTTTCCCTAAAATATTCCTCAAGTAGCACTCACAATCCATAAATTCAAATGCATGTTTTTCTTTTCAGTTTCTTTTAAGTTTAAATGAACGAAAAAGAAACTAATGCACAAACAATCACTCAAAACTTTCAAGAGAAATGAAGGCTGAAACGATAATTCCTCTTTTCGAAAATAATGAATTGATTAAATGTAAAATTTAACTTTGGAACAATTCACAATGATAAAGAAAACACAAAGAAACATTGATCAAACAAATCCAAAGTGAGGAAGGAAGAGTAAAGTAAAACTGGTCTCTGGAGGTATTTTGTTATTTAAAAATTTAGCAAGAAAACACTGACATGAATTCGAAAAAGACAAAATAGATATATTTTGGTTGGTCACAGGGGAAAAACACCCTTGAGTGGGAGATAGTGCATTGCAGAGCACTATCCGTAAGCCAATAGTGCTATGTAGATCATTGTGTCAAGACCAACAGTGCGTTGGTGCCAGAGGAATCTATGAAAAAGCAAGCAATCACACTACTTTTGCTAAGACACATTCAAATGACTAAAAACAAGCAAGTAAAGTCAAATATATGTTGATGGACAATTACAAAAACACCATGGACGATCCTTTGTTCCCCAATATGGCCGCCAATTTTTTTTTACGGAAATACAAACCTACGGATAAGTATGCTTTCCCTAAGTGGGTGGTTCAGTTAGAAAAACAAAAGAAAGATGTATGATCCTTTCCTTAACGTGAATAGATAAAGGGGGAGAAGCCTACTTATAATCAGTTAACTTTCCCTCATCTCCCTTCGTCACTTTTGTCGCTCTCAATCCAACTTAGCTCACTCAATTGATACCTGCCATGGAAATAGAAGACAAAAAACAACATAAAGGCAATACGATCTATTAAAATTAAACAAATTGAATCGATTAAACTCATTAATACACATATAACATCATTGACACATGCATTAGGAAAGGAACAAATGTCTTTATTATGAAGTATAAGGAATATTACAACCAGTTGATTGATTTTCCATCACTCATCCAGCTTGAGTCCCATCCTCCTAACATCCAACATCAACAATTCAAAAACATCACAATCAAGAGTTGATATCCAACCAACATAACTCTACTTAACATAGATTATTTCTCTCTTGTGCACTATGTTCAGTGCCCTATTTATAAGTAGATGATAGTAGTTTGAAATAAATGAATCATTGAATGGCTTTCCTAAAAATGGATGAAGAGGCTTCCTTGTTCATGGGAATAGGAGGATAAGAGGTTTAATGAATTCGTGTGTTCAAAATTCGAGGCTATCAGATGAGGTGAGAGTTGGAACAACTTCTAGAAGTCACTACACTAGTACATATGGTCAAAATTCTGACACTTTTGATGTATTGTCGGAAATTTCCCCAATTTTTCTCATTTTTTAATCCCGCCAACAAGCATCACTCTAGCGACGTTTAGGAAAATCGTCAGAATACCGATGTTTCCAGACGAACCGTCAGAATACTGACATTTAGGAGACATACATTGGTCTTGCGACGTTTAGGAGACATCCATCGGTCTTGTGACATTTAGGGATACTGTCGGTCTTGCGACGTTTAGGAGACATCCATCGGTCTTGTGACATTTAGGGATACCATCGGTCTTGCGACGTTAAGGGTGAAACCATCGGAATACGGACGTTTAGGAGACATACTTCAGTCTTGTGACATTTAGGGATACTATCGGTCTTGCAACATTTAGGGCCAAGTGTCAGTCTTGCAAAATTTAGGGCCAAGTATCGGTCTTGCGACTTTTAGGAGCCAAAACGTCGATCTTATGACGTTAAGGGAAAACACATGGAAATTTAATTTGGTGGCCTATTCAAATTTATTTTCCTTCTCCACTTGTTCAATGCTAATTCTACTTGTTCATTTTCTTAAGAGAGAATGGGTTGTCAAGTATTTGCTGCTTCAAGGGTTTCCTGGCGGAGAAAATCACAATACAGGGTTTGGGGTGCATTATTGCGACAAGAAAAATTTTGGAATTTGAAGTTTGAACAGACCCCAAATCCTTCATTTCCTTGATGGTTGAAGTTCTATAGTTGAGACACAAATTTTTATGAAGAGCGAGGTTGAATCCCCTCTCATTTTCTGCTAGACACGAGTTCTCTTACTGCATGGAACATTTCACTTCCATTTTCTGGGTCGTTCTACTGTCTACATGAGCAAGTATAGCCGTTATTTGGGTGTCGCAAAGCTGCTATCTGTTGGGGCTGCATACTGTCTTTAGAGGTGTTTGATTTTGTGTCTATTTAGAGTTACATTGGGATGAGAGCCTCTGCGAGAAATTTGGACAGACTACAGACTCTTTATGGTGACCAAATCTGCTAGTTATACCCATCTATTAGCTGTCGGTTAAGTGTGCCTCTATACCAGGGATTTTTGGTTTGATTTCCTATACCTGGGTATTATCTTGGTCTTCCAATAAAGCTAGTCTATTATTCAAAGAGGGTTGATATTTCTTTATGTGCTTCTTACTATTTTCTGCCACTACTTACCAGGTTCTTACTTCTGTCTAATTGACTATATACTCAGATCATGAATGTGAGAAGGTTGTTTGTGGATTATATTATTATTGTATCAACTGTGTAATTATTTCTGAGTTGCTATAAAGATTATATTTGTGATTTGAGAAGTCTGTTGGTTCATGTTACTCATTGGATTAAATTCCCAGAAGTTAAAAAATTTACAGTGAACGCCTACAGCAAAGTGTAGACAACATGTTTGAATAAATTCATCACTGAAAAATCAAACCAAAACTCAGAAAGTTTTAAGAAAACTTAGCAGTGTTACAGTTTGGTATATTACATTTATGTCAAGGAGTTATAAAATTCAAACTAGCCCTAGTTTATGCTGGGTCCAAGCAGATCTTCAACCAATTCCAAGGCCAAGTACAAATCTTAAAACATTTTTATTTAAGTATCAGAAAATCCGATGCGCTTTACTATGGGCATTGATAGAGCAAGCATAGTTATCATTAAGCAGCCCAAACTCAATCAGTCATAAATAGAGACAAAATTTCTATGTAAGCACTTAAATATGTAATATTTTATATATAGTAAATCAGTTGATGTTATACATGAAAAAAGACATGAAAAATATGCTATGTGAGTTATACAGTTTTACCATGAACGCATCTTAATGTATCTAACTATATGAAGAGGCACTAATTTAATGATTTTATGTAGAGATGGATACAAAAATTCATCAACATTAAATGGATATCTGAAAGTTGGGAACTCTTTTTGATGCCCTTGTATTGTTATCAGGCCTTGTATATGTTTTTAAAAAAATAAACAGGTATTAACTGTTATATGAGCTCAAGTCATACAAAAAAAATCAGATGTCAATCTCAAAATGCTAGACTAAAACTCATAGATAGATTTGGTATATCTTGTACACATGGGATTAAAGGAAAATTTGTGGATCTTAAAAAATAAACTAGATTTTGCATGGGAACACCCCTAGGCCTCCTGCTCCTGCTCCCACTCCTTTTACGAAAGACCAAAGAATAGATTTATTTCACATAGAGACACTGAAAATGCAACTACAATCATAATTTTAAAACTACTCAGACTTTGACTGAACCAGCTATCAACTCAGGTTTTAACCCAACCTCAAATCAACTCAGACACAATGACTCAGTTTTCAACTTGATTGACTCGGGACAATTAGGATCAAATGACTCAGATTTTGACTCATTTTTTACTCTGGCTAAGGTTCATGCTTTACTTTTTGTCCTGGTGACTAGTTTGATTCCTGTGCATGTGGATAAATGTTTTTCACTTCTTTCTGGGATCACTTGCAATGCCCCTCACCAGCTAATCGTTACCAGTTACCCTTGGGTTAAAATTTTGGTTTTTGTTGCTTCTCTGCATGCTTGGATCTAGAGGCAGGGGTAGCAAGCTTTTTAGAAATGATTAATGTTTAAAAGTTTCTAGGATATATGTCTCCCTAGTTTCTGCAAATCAAATGTCTGAAATGGCTCTTCCTGTAAAAGATACATGGCCATAAATTTGTTCCATACATGGATGGGGATTGTGGTATGTTGTCCATTAAGTTTAGATAAATACAGTATAATTGAAAATACCTTTCCAAAACCTCATTGCTATAGGTTCTATAGCAACGTTGGGAGTAGATACTTGCTCAAAGAGTACAAATAATTAGAGTAATTTTAGAGCTTAACATGTAAATTTATGAAATAATTGTAAATTTATAGTCAAGGGAACAATTATGCATTCATATTTGGGTCAACCTTTATACTAACTCTACTCTATTCAGATGATACCATTACTTGTGTGTATTGTTCTATTACTTTTGTGCATTGTTTTTTTTTTTATATTATATATTTCTTTCAAACTATTTGAGATTATTTGAATCGAATCTGTAGTTATGGAGAAGGGTCATCACGCTCTGTCTTTGTCTGTATAGAAGATGTTTTTCTTTGTAGGATGAGAAGTTACTTGTGTTGGGAATTATGATATGCACAACTATACAAAGTTAATTGTGGAAATATTACATTTATTTCTGATCTTGCACCTCAAATTATATGACATAGTTGTGCACTGTGTTGTTATTTTTGTAGGCGAATGCCCCAAGAATTAAGATCAACCTGCACTAGGAAGTGATATCCTTGTATAATGGTGTTTTTTATTCAAACTGCACCATGTGGTTAATGAAAATGTCCAGTGAGAGGTGGAGTGAAAATGTGTCAAGGAGGTTTTTTAAATGGTCGTCAATAATATATCATGGCAAGGCTTCTGCAACAGCATGGATGCTAAGTAGTGAACTCCTTGAGATTGAGCTTTCTGATTATTAAAGATTTCCAAGTGGTGACATTGAAAATCCTTCGGACCTTCTTAAGGGTGAAAGAGTAAAAGTGGGGCAAATTTCAGATCTAGATCGCTTTTTTGAACGTTTATACAATTACTATTGTGAAAAGGGGCTTTGGTATATTGTGACTCGGTGGATAGTTGAGATTTCATGTTTCGGATTCACCATTGGTGTCTCAGGTTTGATCTTATTATTTTTGGATTGGCACAATCTCAGAAAATGTGGACTTGCAGTTGGATCAAGAAGTAAGCCTTGTGACCTTGCTAAGGAGGCATTCCATAAGAATCCTTTGAGGCCATTTACTGTTTTCACTGGGGTGGTGGTTGTATATTTAGGGATATTTTCATTATACTAGATATTTTGTTTTCTAATATTTTTCGCCCAGCTAAAAGACACACTTGAGATCCGCAATTTTTATAAGAACAGGTCCTCTTTGTCATGCATTACATATAAGATCCGTGATTAAATACCACCAAATATTCTACATTTACGTACACAGATATTTTGTATCAATTTTTTCATTGATGTACGTGTGGAAGGGCTGGAAACATTGGACTATTTTGGTAATCTTCATGACCAAAAGCGCTTTACAGAGTAAGGGGATTCCCTTAATTTTTATTCTAAGGTAGTTGTCATCATGATGAATGGATAAAAATGTGATGTGCCTCCACTGCAATTACTTACTGGAAAACACTAACTGTGAATAAATGTTGTGCCTAATGGTGGATCGTGTGTATTTGAGTATGCCGTCTTCGCTTGCATTAATTGATCACAACAAAAAGAGAACATTTGTCATTCATAAAACTAGATTTCCTGATCAAATTGATTTCCTGAAACCTCATTTGGATTTCCTGATATTGGAGAGAAAGAAGTTATGGTATAAAAATTGTTCTAAGGGATAAGGGTATACGGAATATAAGTTACAATATAGGAAGAAAAGTTTGACCTTTTTAATATAAAAGAACCTAGCTTGGTTCCATATATATATATATATATATATGATCCTTATACTTTCCTGTGGGGTTATTGGGGTTGAGGTTCTATCTGGTGTTATGGAGGGGTGTTATTGTGTCTGATTTTGATTCCTTAAAGCTAGGGTTACAAGCTAAAGTGGGTTTTTGGGTATAGGGTTAGTCATTGTATATGATTTTATTTTCTAGATATATGATGGGTAAACTAAATATAGGGATATTTTTTTTGTTTTGTTGCATTCTGGTTTATCTATGCAAAAGGATTTATAAAGGGGCAGTTGTAATTCCTTTGGATAGATGTGTCATTTGGCCTAACCTAATAAGAATTTATTTGTCTTTAGGGAGGTTCGTACCTCACCCCTATTCTGGTTGTTTTTTCTTGTATGGGGCTTGGTTAATGAGGAATAATATATGTGCTTATTAGGCATGGTGTCTATGGTTCCTTTATCTTCCTTATTATCTGATTAAGAGCTTGAATAAATATAAATAAATGTAATTCACTTATTCTAAAAGGGTTTCCTGACCTTAAGAAAATGCCTTGAAGGGATGCCTTGGAAGAGGGAACTACTCTTGCTAGCCATCAACCCCTGTATATGTGTATAGAATGATCCTGAAATTTTGGTACAATGAAGATAAGGATCTCTGAAGTTAAGGACATTAGAAAAAGGAAAATTTTGGAGATCCTACGACATTTTTTTTTTCAATATTATTTTGTTGCCACTATTTCTATGATTATCCAAATTCATACTATGGAATAACATCAAAGCATTGCCTCCCTATTATGACTAAGGTGACCATAATCAGGCCTATGGCTCTGTCAGTTGCATGGTCTATACTCTTGTTAAGTTCTCTTAGCACATGGAAGGCATGAAACTCCTAGAACATTTGAATCAAATCCATTATACGTTTGAAGAACAAGTTGAGCTTATACCCTTGTGGAGAAAAATTCAAATTGACTTGCTTAATAGTGTTTAAGGAATCTTTGATCAGCATTAACTTTTCAGTCGAATATTTCTAAGCTAGATGCAACCCTTTTGACAAGGCATACATCTCTGCTTTATTGTTAGTGGCTACTCCCAAACTCAACTTTCCCATCATCACACTTATCATCATCATCACACTTGAGTTTCAACCTTGTGCTCGGGACTTTTAACCTAGTGAGAACCTGGGAGGCAACAACATCATTGAGAAAGAGGAATGCTTTATTGTTGATGTGCAGAGAACTCCAAAAAGAAGGGCTAGAAAGCAGAAGAATTAAATTTTTAGTTAATTTAAATTTTAAACCCAGAGAAAGAGTTCATTTCTCACTCCAAATCAAGGAGCCAAACGGGCATTGTTGTGCATTTTATTTTGTGGTTGTCCTTATTTGTGATAGTCAGGGTCAAGATAAACATTCTTATCAGTTTTTATGCCCAAATGTTTTTTAACAGATGTTTCCCTGTTCTATGGGAACAAGCATCCCACATGTAAGTGCTTCTTGGAAGCAGTGGGGCTAGGTGTTGCCAGGTACAATTATACCAGTATATTCAAAGTGACCATTTGAGTCCTAATCTGAAATGAAATGGATTATGGGATAATATTGATGGCTCATAATTGAAAGGTTGTTTCTTGGAATGCTTTCCCAACAAGACCAATTATTTTTTATATTATTTGTATGAATGCAGTGGCAACATGTAGGCTAACCATAAAGGAATGAATAGGCTATCCGGCCAGGCAACCTTTGCCAAAAGTGTTATTTTGGATGGACAAAATTGTTGTTTTTAATGCAAAAATGGATTTAGTGCCCTTGAATTTAGCAACCGGATTGTGTAATTTTAACATCCGATATTTACAATTCCATCAGTCCAAAATAATTCTTGCTGGATTTCAAGCAAAAAATCCCAGTTTCCCTCTCTGTTAGTTTAGTGGTCAGAAAAGAGCCAATTCATAGCACATTTAGACTACAGTCAGAAAAATAAGATCAAGGAATGTTGGATCAGATTTGATGGGATATTTGAATTGTAGAAAAGAAAAAATAATCTTTGAACTTTAAGGGGTGATGTTTAGCTCTTTTTCTTTATGGTGCTTGAATAAGATTTTCTGTAGATCTCTCATTTCTATTGCATTCATATTGGGTTAGTTTTTCTAGACTCTTAGAAATAAAGAAAAATGTTGAATACTGTCACAGATATTGTTTTGGTTTGTAGGTTGGCTTTTCTGGATACTTGGAAATAAACATATCGAATGTTGACCCAAATATTGTCATTTCTCGCTGTTGGTATTATCTTTTTCAGTTATAAAATGATGGCAGAGCCTTCGAAATTTTTGCATGTACGAACGTCGGTATACCATTTAGTTTTTTTAAAACAATGTTTTGTGTCCGTCGGAATATCAACGTTTAATTTTTTTAAATAAAGGTTTGTTACCATCGGTATACCAACGTTCAATTTTAGCTCCGTCACTCTAATGACTTTCCCTTTTATGATAATTTGCGGTTTTTTCGGTCTTCCTACACTGTAGTGCCATCGCTGTAGTGACGAATAGTTTTTAAAAAAAATGTTACGGTTTCATCGGTCTTCTGACGTTGTAGTGTTGTCAATGTAGTGACGAATAATTTTTTTTTTAAATGTTCATTTTGTCAATATTTTGACGCCAAGGACCACCGTTTGGAGGTGTCATACTAACAATGTTCGGAGGCATCTGACTAGCAACATTTGGAGGCAAGGACCAGCAACGTTTGAGGGCGTCGGACTAGCGACACTTTATCCCGTCGGAACTGCGACGCTTCAATAAACGTCGAAAGTACGACACAAATATAAAATGTCAAAGCTAGCATCACTATACCAATGTTTAAGTCAAGTGTCAGAAGTCTGACGTGATGAGAAACCACATTTTTGCGCACCATAAAACATCACTCTTGGGCCGCCTATGTGTTGCAAGAGTGACATTTTGGCCGTCGGAATTTGGGGCAAATGTGCTAGTGCTAGAAGTTGGGGAGATTCCCAGATTTCAATGAAAAATCCACTCCCATTCAACCAATTCACTCCAAAGTGGGCCTAGATCCTCTACAATGCAGCCTTGCATGGGAGTATATTTTCTGCAAAGTAGTTACAACTGTCTAGGGGTGCATTGATGGTTTGATAAGGTACTTCAACTGGCATCTAAGCAATGAAAATTTCATGAAGGAAGACCATAAATGTGATGAATTATTTAGGGCATGTAGCAACCAATTTAGATTATGATAGACCCTAATGAATACTAATCTGTGTTTTGGGATTATGCCCATATCGACCTTTAACAACGTGCACTGCATAAATTTAGGCATTACTTTTTAGGAGTGCACTTCACGATGTTCACAGATCACTCCGCGCTGAAGTATTTGGTGAGCAAGCCTATTCTTGGAGGGAAGATTTGTAGGTGGTTTTTTTAATTTTAGGATTATATATTTGAAGTTATATTTAAGCCAGGAAGATTGAATGCAAGGCCTGATCATCTGTCAAGGATAGAGACTGGCGAAGAACCCACGAGCATTGAAGAGAACCTACAAATGCACAATTATTTGCAATAAGGGTTGCAGATGATCATTTCATAGATATTATTTATTTTTCGACTATAGGGATGGCACCTACAGAGTGTACCACACATCAGAAAAAGGAATTGGTAGTCAAGACAACTGATTTTTCTTTGATTGCAGGACATTTGTATAAAATTGGGCCAGATGAAATACTGCACAGATATGTCTCTGAGCATAAAAGATGAATAATTTTAGAAGAAACTCATGGAGGATTTGTAGGAGGAAATGATATAGGAAAATCCAATGCGTAGAATATTTTGAGATCTCGATTGTGGTGGCCTACATTACACAAGGATGCAAAAGAATATTCTAGATCCTGCGATGCTTGTCAAGGAACATGAAGACCATATAGGGGAGTTGAAATGCATTTGAACCCATAAGTGATCTTGAAGGCATTTGGTAGGTGCGAAATAGACATTGTTGGACCAATTAATCCACCAGGGAAGAAGAGTGGTGCGAGGTATATCATCACTACCAAAAATTATTTGACCAGATGGGCTAAAGCAAATCCAGTAAAGGATTGTATCACAAATATTGTTGCATATTTCATCTTTGAGTACATTCTGTCCATATTTGGGTGCCTGAATATTTTGATGAGTGAAATAGGGTCACATTTCTTACATCAAACCATTAAAGCAATAACTAAGGAATTTCAAGTGCATCATCACAAGAGCACACCCTATCACCCTCAAGAAAATGGAATAGTTGAAGCTTTTAACAAGATTTTGGAAAATTATCTAAACCAAGTATGAAATTTTAACATGAATGATTAGGATCTGAGTATTATTATGGGCATATAGAGAAACATGCAAAAATCTGACAGGACATACCACTTTTAGGTTGGTTTATGGACATGAAGGAGTTATGATTATGGAATATAATGTGCCTAGTCTAAGAATTGTAGCAGTAACAAACATGGAAGATAGTGATATCATAAAATAAAGGTTGGAACATTTGCTTGCTCTTGAGGAAGACATCTTCATTGCAAAATATGATCAACAAGTACAAAAGGAAAGGGAAAATCCTGGCATGATAGGCATATTAAGCAAAAAATATTCATGGAAGGAGACCTGGTGCTGATGTATGATATCAAGCTCGTGAAGTTACCAAGAAATTTCCAAATGAATTATTTGACACCATATATTATTAGATACATCTCAGAGGGAGGCATAATTCAGCTTGGAAAGTTGGATGGTCAGATGATGCCAGGACGAGTGAATGGAAGTAGATTAAAGCTACACAGGGATGACTTTGTCCCTAGAACTTCATCCTGACTATATGAACGGGAAACAGTCGTAGTGCCCCATGAATTTGAAAGGAGGCACAAGACTATAAACTACTTTTCCAAAGTAGGACTTCGATGAAGATGGATTACTGTGTGAAGCTTAGAAAAATATCGAAGTTGCACGGAGATGTAAAGAGGGAGGAATAAATGTGCTATAAAGGAGGGTCCATTGAATTTCAACATAAATATGACCGATGGAAGTGGAACATTTGATTTTATAGAAAAAATTTTGTTAAAAGGAGCAGGGAAAATTCATTTAATGAGCACAACTAGGAAAATATGCCGCCAATTCTGAATTTATGAAGTAAAACTGAAGACGATCATGGGGTCCGAAATTTAATTTTTTTTATAAATATTACATCCTGATCCCTATTTGGACACTTTTTTCACTGGTATTTAGAATTTTGATTGTTCACCTAAGTGTGACCTTGTGTTCTGTCAGAAGTCCAAGATATTTCAAGATAATGTATGTGTGTAATTTCACCAGAGGCTTAGTAGGCTCATGACACATACCATCATTACTTACAAATATACTTAGGCTGTCCAGAAGCGGGGTCCGTTGTAGCAGCATGAGAAAAGCGAAGGGCACGGGTCATTGTCACAGGCAATCACCTTAAGGTTACTAAAGATCTAGAGAGGAACTCATTAGGGAATTTGAGGTCAAAATGGGCCTGAAAATGTACAACAAAAATAAAATTTATAAATAACCAATAGATCTGAATATTTATTATAACCATGGGGGATGATTTTACCATTTTTTAAATAAAAGGGTAAAAATATTAAAAATAATAAAAATAATAAAACCACTCGTCAGAAAGAGTTTCACTCCTGCCTTATCTAAATTTCGAGTGGGATTTATTTGATGTGGATTGACCCCTCATCCCAAGACAATTATTGTTGTACACTTTATGAATTACCATGATTTAAAATGAGAAATATGAGCAAAAACGTGATTGTAATCACGTTTTTTTTTGTATTTCATTTTTCGTATAAAGTAGACTCTATCGAAGTATGCAACATGTGTACTCCTTGGATGAGGAATTAAATTTCGCATCCAATGAGTACTCCCGCTCCAAATTTGAGTAAAAACTTTGGGATATAAGTCAAAAATATGAGTTGAAAAAGTAGTTTTTTCATTTTTCCCTCTAAAATTTGATGATGTCATCAAATCTTATTTGATTTTTTCCACTATTATTTTATAATTTCCTTAGGAGGGCCATTTTAGACCTCAAAATTCCCCTAATGAAGGAGTGAATTAATAAGTAGAAGAATCCAATGGAGATACAAGATAGTGATGAGGAGGAAGTTGCCGCAAATATCCCTGAAAACATCCTCGTGGAGGAAGTTGAGCCCATTTTCAAGTTGCCTTTGTATATACCACCGAGAAATTTGATTGCAAAAGAAACGAATGGCCCAGACACCCCTAAATTCAATGTATTTACACCATTGCTGCTGGATGAAGTACTATTTGAGGGAGACCTGTTGGAGTAGGTACCAAAATTGTGAATGGAGGACTGTAACTTCAATGACATAAGAAAGTATCTCCCATTTCGAGCCCATATGATACTTGTGAGTTGTGTATTATGAGGAAAATAACGTTACCATATTAGAGCCACATAGGTGGGCTGTAGGGATTCAACAGGTTGGGTTGCTGAGTATGTTATATGTTCCATAATTCAGGAAAAACAACATCAACACGATTTTTGTGCACCAAATTTTGGAATTAGTGCATGACGAGTGTCTTTGGTTGGGTGAGAAAATCCCTATTGATGATATTCTCATTAGAAGAATAATCGTGCTACCATGCCAAGGACAGAACCCTGTAGAAAAATTTGTAGGGAAAAGTCAGGATAAGGTGGTTGTAGATGCAATGAAGGAAAAATATGGCATCATAAAGAAGTCTCGAGGATACGATATCAACTCTATAAATGATCAAGTTGTGCACTTTCCCACACACATTTTGGCCAAGAAAATCATGAGGAAGTGCCAACATCAGTAGTTTCTTTGGCTGCGTAGTGCAGCAAAGGAGTCCAGTATAAAGGCTAGAGATTTGTGCAAGGAATTTCTAGATGATTGTCTATATGCGCAAGAAGTTGGGAAGAAATTACACTATGCATGGTTATGCTCTTGATAGCATTGATGGCATGGAGAGAGACCGAGGAGTCACAATTCACCACTGTGAATTTGTACATATGTAAAGCTGTGAGGTACGCCTCGCTATGGTTTACTAAGGACCCTGATCGGGCGAAGGAAAAAAATCTATTTTGGGTATTGTTGGAGATGGATTTATGTACTATGGTGAGTCAACGACCTAGGCTCTCACCGTTGTTGTTTGAAGGTTATCGAAAAATTGCAGATTTTAAGGCATATTTTCATTGCATCTATATCAGCACGCGGAAGGACCCTGAAGATAAATGTTACGAGCTACCCTATTTGGTCATGAAGAATGATATTGTGTAGATTGTAAGCGAATGGTCGAGTGATTGGTTGACTCCACTCACAAAAGGCGTGGAGATAGAGCAGGAAGGAACTAGTGGGAAAGCCACTACAACAAAGAAGGAAACCATAAGAAAGCTAGCCAGAAAACCCACTGGGAAAGGAAGAAAGAAGAATACAGGAAAATTCACAGCTAAGGAACCCAGGAAACAAGTTGAGAAGGATATTGGCAAAGAAATAGATCAGGACCCTGAAAACACTGGCGAGGAAATTAAGGGCAGATAGGGTGGCCAGGATCCCTTTGAAGATACAAAGGAAATAAACTCCTCATTTATTGTAAAGTGACGAAAAATACCTACTGTAGAAGGTTCGCACGAGAAGCACAAGTCAAATAGATCCATAGGAATAGAGTCGATGGTCCTTACTAAAGGGGACATCAATGAGATTGGTGACAAGGTGTTACATGTCACTGAGGACTTATGGAGTAACATTGAATATCAATACAAGGCTATATTGACAGAAGTGAAACAAGGAATCAATGAAATCAAATTAAAACCAGACGTGGTCCAGGTGAGCTTGGCACAAGTGAGCGTGACTCAAGCGAGCATGGTCCAAGAACAACCTCAAGTGCACCAGTTAGTAGTAACTACCGAGGTTTGAATTTTTTAGGTACCTGAAGGAGCCCTGCATTTGGAGGATGTTGAGTTTTTTGCATGCGCCAAGTGTTTTCACACCCTTAGTTTCAATCTTGCTGCGTTATCCATCGACACGCTGCATGATTTTCACTAGGGAGTCAGGGATGCGTTGAAGGTGCGCATGCATTTCACTTTGATGGTTAGTAAGGAAGTCAAGTAGGAAAACAATAATATCTCAATGACATGAATAAGACACTCAAGGTCCATGAGGAGGTGACTCAACACATACAACATTTTGAGGGGATTATCACCAATATGTGCAGCGAGTTGCTCGAACTCTAGATCCAAGCTGAGGCATCCCCAGTAGAAAATATTGCAAATCTTGCAACTGCAATCAAATAGTCCAAGAATGAAATGGACAGGGTCAAGTTTGAGCTTCAGATGCATATTAACGAGCTCCAGATTAGGCTACATCCAACAACACCACTAGAGGTGTGTGAACAATGTGAAACATATATGAAGGTTGCACTAGAAGGTATTGTTGGGAAAAATACTGAGAGGGGGGGTGAATCAGTATTTAAGGCTGAACAATTTTTCTTTCTTTTCTCTTAAAAAACCATATGTTACAGTACTGCATTCAACATGTATGTCCAGATATCTTATTATGTCTTTACTTAGAGAATTGCATCAGATAAGCATTAAGCATGAATAGAAATAATAGAACAAACCATTAACCATGAACAACACATATGGACACCAGGATTTAAGGTGGAAACCCAATTCGGGAGAAAACCACCGTTGCTGTAATCTCAGTCTTCAATATTTTATTATAGAGAAAACCTTTTACAATATATGCTGGTGCAGACTCATATCAACACGTAGGCACCCACCTGCAGAAGGCTACAACCTTCTCTCGTTTACCAGCCTTTCCTGGAAGGAAGCTTCAACCCCCTAAACATAACACCAGTTTCTACTGGCAGAAAACTTCTACTTCCAAAATGAAGGCTTCAACCCTCAGACTCACCGGATTCATATGTTTTCTTAAGCAGTCATGCGCTAGCTCTTCATCATTTCTACGTCCGTCGTTCAAGACCAGAGGTTCATTCATATTTTTCTGTTAAGAACAGAGTTTGCCCATCCAGACATTCCTTCAAGAGCTTCATTCATTCATCACCCTTATGCATGCACATGTTCTTCATAATTGCGTTAGTCAATATGATCATCATATTTATAGGTGCACCATCAATTCAGATATATCAAGGGGTTATTCGTACAGATATCTCCAAAGGAGATTCGTTTTATTATCTACCCTTCACCCACACCTTCTTCATAATTCTCATCACTTTATATAGATGTCGCCTTTAGTAAAACCATGAGTCAAAACCACGAACCGCTAATGGCATTCCTGGACGGGGTCACAATAGATAATCGGGTCCAACAATCTACTATAGTCATGACCTCCCCAAAACATACAAAATTGCTTTTACAACACGAAACGACCCAAAAAGGAACTTTATCTTCGCCATATAAGTTTATGATTAATAAATCATTTACAATGGATTGGCGTGGTCATAATCTTTAAAACTTAGCTCCAGGCCCCCACCTATGTGGTTAACAAGCCAATCAAATTCTCACTCCATATGCTGGATAATCCTTCGTGCATCTTCATCAAGCGAACACCGTCCGATGACCCCTTCCCAGATCAACGGTGCTCATCAATTTTGCTGGACATCCGTGGTCAAACAATAATGCGCGATGGCGCGTAGTGACAGGCAGTTTTGTAGAGTCGTACAGGGACGCGTGTTACCCGATCAATGGAATCGCTACCCAACCAAAAATTACCGCTTATCCCCAAAAGGCGGTGCGAAATGGGCAAACCGGCTTCATAAAACCCGCACATGATTTCTTTCCTTCGCTTAGTGCCGCTGACTCAGCAATAAAGTATATTCATATAACCTTTCGGTTATTTTAAAACTTTACACTGCCTCCGTAACATTACTTTTAATCAAATTTCAATGAAATTTTAACCCGGACTCCAATCTTCAAACAAACGGGATTTCATTCTTTGACCCTGGGCCCACATCGTAGTCGGAACACTTGAATGTGCGATATTGCGATCGTGCGATGGTGCGATGATCGCACGTCGCAAACAACGGAACTTGCGATGGCGGAAATAACAAATGTGTGATATTTCTATGATCGCATATCGCAACATTCAATCGGCGCACACATATGTTTACCATGCAATTGTGCGATGTGCGATGATCGCATATCGCAACAAACTCTGGTTTGGGCAGAGGGTGATTTTGCGACATTTCGATGTTGCGATCGTGCGATGGCACGATGATCGCACATCGCAAATAATCTATATCAACAAGACACTTGAAACTTCAAAACTGCGCTTTGCGATTTGCGCTCAAGTGGTAGGGACCACTTGTCCTGCCACTTTCAAAGATTTAAAGTCTTTGGCTATTTTATTCAATTTTCTTCATATTGGTTGTTGAGGGCTTTAAAACCTGAAATGACTATCTTTAAATAAACTCTGCTCCTTCGTAGTCTGGAACTACGAATTTCTTCATTCCTTCTGCAAAAAGTATTTTTCCCATCCTTCTTGAATACGTGTTGTTGTTCACCAAAACTATGTTGCGCCTTTGATCTCTTTTCTCCCATTCTATCTATGCTTCTTCTGTTCTTCCTCTTTTCTTCTCTGCTGATCGTTGTTTTTTGCAACTTTGTTGTTCTTCTTTGTTGCCCATGCCTTTGCCATTTCCTTTGCCATATCCTTTGCCATCAATAACAATATTCCAAAAATCTCCCCCTTTGGCATTGATGGCAATACCCTTCCTTTGATGACCTGATAGACACCCTTTGTTGTGTTTCCTCCCCCTTTGACATCAATGGCAAAGATTTTGATCAAGAACCGTTGAACCGACAGTCCCATGCTCCCCCTGAGATCATGCTGCATCTTCAAACATAATATGACCAACAATTCATCCTTTTCACATGACTAATGCTCCCCCTTAGCCTGTGCATTCAGACAGCACCTCACAACCAATTGAGTCTTCTGTAATTAAGTAGACCTGATCCTCTGCATGGCAGAGACTACTCCCAGTTTCTGTCTGAGATATTTGAATGCTTCCCTGGGTAGAGGTTTGGTAAATATATCAGCAACTTGTTCTTTGGAGGAAACATATTCTAATTTCACCTTTTTTCTCAAGCACTTGTTCTCGTAAGAAGTGATATTTGATGGGAATGTGCTTGGTCTTGGAATGCATAACAGGATTCTTTGAGATATTGATGGCACTTGTATTGTCACACATAATGGAGATAGGAGGTGAACATTTGATTTGAAAATCTTGTAGGGTTTGCATCATCCAAAGAATTTGAGTGCAACATGATGATGCAGCCACATATTCCGCTTCTGCTGTAGATAAGGAAATGGAGCTTTGCTTCTTGTTGAACCAAGATACTAACCAGGGCCCCAAAAATAATGCACCACCACTAGTGCTTTTTCGATCATCAACACTTCCAGCCCAATCTGCATCAGTGTATGCATGAAGAGTAAGATCAGCATTCTTTGGATACCATAGTCCAAAGTCTTGAGTTCCCTGTAGATATTTGAATATTCTTTTCACAGCCTGAAGATGAGACTCTTTTGGATTGGCTTGAAATCGTCCAACAATCCCAACTACATGCATGATGTCTGGTCTTGTCCCATTGAGATAAAGTAGACTTCCTATCATATATCTGTATTCTAGTTGATTTATAGTGGGGGAATCATCATTAGAACTGAGATTGCATCTGGTTATCATTGGTGTACTTACAGGTTTGCAATATTCCATGCCATAATTCTTTAGGATTTGCTTGAGATACTTTGCTTGTGATAAGAATATACCATCTGTTGCTTGTTGCACTTGCAGGCCAAGAAAAAATGTTAGTTCGCCGAGTAAAGACATTTCAAATTCTTGCTGCATATCAGAAGCAAATTTCTGGCTCATAGACTCTTTATTACTTCCAAAAATGATATCATCGACATATACAACCACAATCAACAGTTTGTCATTTTCAGTTTTTGTGTACAAGTTGCTATCAACAGACCCCTTTGAAAATCCTTGTTGATGAAGATATTTGTCAAGACGATAGTACCATGCCCTTGGAGCTTGTTTGAGACCATATAGAGCCTTTTTAAGTCTACAAATAAGTTTTTCATCATTTCCCAAAATGAATCCTTCTGGTTGTTCTATATAAACTTCTTCTTCTAGATCACCATTGAGAAAAGCAGATTTAACATCCATTTGATAAACTTTGATTTGTTGGAAGCTTGAAAACGCAAGAAACATTCTTATGGCTTCAATTCTGGCTACAAGAGCAAAGTTTTCTTCAAAGTCTATACCTTCTTGTTGAGCATACCCTTTGCACACAAGTCTAGCTTTATTTCTTATAACATCCCCATTCTCATTTAACTTGTTTTTGAATATCCATTTAGTTCCAACGACATTTTTGTCATGAGGCCTTGGTACTAACTCCCAAGTGTGATTTTTTTCAATTTGATCAAGCTCTTCATCTTCTGCAAATAACGCTATGCCACAATTTTCAACCTGTAACTCCTTCTTTTTACATACTTTGGATCTTGA
Organism: Pinus albicaulis; assembly: GCA_034641835.2. Taxonomy (NCBI): domain Eukaryota; kingdom Viridiplantae; phylum Streptophyta; class Pinopsida; order Pinales; family Pinaceae; genus Pinus; species Pinus albicaulis. The sequence continues at coordinate 834,761,807 of CM076582.1, read as the reverse complement.
AGGAACATGTTCTTTTGGCTGAACTTTACTCCTGCATTCAGATTCTTCATGGCCAAAGTTATTGCAATAAGTGCATTCAACTTCATTTTGAAGAGAAGAAAATTTGTTATAAGTATTCTTCTTTGCTTCAATATCAGTCCTTTTCTTTCTTGCTTCTCTTGTCATAATAGTTTTATATGCTACACATTGAATAGCTTTATGACCAAAATTGTGACATGAGAAACATTGTCCATTGAAGAAGAAATTTCTGCGATCATAAGATCTTCTATATGAATTTATCTGTTGATTGGTGTTTCTTTGAAAGACATTTTTGTTAGTGTTTCTTGAATTGAAATGATCATGCTTTACCTGTAAATATTCTTTATTCCCTTGCTGAGTGGAAGCATGTTGTAAACCAGCTGTAACTGCTTTTAGATAATTTGGTGCTGATGCCTGAGAAGATTCTCCAATATATCCAAGACCTGTCTTTATAAGAGGAGAACGTTGTACCTTGATAATCTCATCTAAGGTTTCAGACCCTTTAGCAAATCTAAGATTCAGATTCTTTACTTTCCCAAGTTCTTTTCTTAGATCTACTACTTCACATTCTAATTTCTCATTGTGTTTCTCCTTATCTTCAAGCTGATTTTTCAGAGTTTCTATGATTATTTTGCTCTCTTCTAAGCAAATTTTGAGTTTATTGTTTTCATTAAGAAAATCACTGTCTTCTAGAGCGTCCACAAAAGTATCCTCTTCTTCTCTAGATTCATTTTCAAATGCCATGAGAAGTCTCAGATCTTGTTCACATTCTTCTTCACTATCAGATAACCCATCACTATCTTCATGAGTATAGTAACTCCTTTTAGAGTTAAAATGATTCTTATTCCTTCTTGCTACTTCCTTCCCCTTTTTATGTGTTTCTTTATAAGGACACTTAGCAGCATAATGACCAACTCTTCCACAATCAAAACATTTTAAAGGAAGCTTACCTCTGAATCGTCCTGTGCCAAGTTGAAGTTTCTTTACGAAGTTTATCTCATCTTCTTCTGAGATATATCCTGATCCTTCTGTTATTTGTACTTCCTTTCCTTTTGTAGAAGTTCTAAAGACTGCTTCTTTGACTTCACATGGTCCTCCTCTTCTCATTTCATATGCAGTTAGTATGCCATGAAGTTCTACCACAGTAAGATTTTGAAGATCCTGCTTTTCTTCAAGAGCTGAAACTTTTGACTCAAATTTTGTTGTTAGAGATCTTAAAATTTTCTCAACCAAAGTGGATTCGGTAATTGTTTCTCCTAGATTTCTCATGCGATTTACAGTATCATCAAGACGTAGAAATAAATTTTCAATGCTTTCTTCATTAAGCATTTTAAGATTCTCATATTGGATCCTGAGAGTTTGAAGTTTAGCACTTTTTACCTTTGCATCACCTTCATAGCTTAGAATGATTTTGTCCCATATTTCCTTTGTTGTATTCAGTTGCATGACTTTGACAAATTCTGATTCAGTTAGACTTCCTAATAGAGCATTGACTGCCTTTGCATTTGTTTCATAATTCTTTCTTTCCGTTGGATCTGTTGGTACTGCAGCTGGATATTGATATCCTTGTTCAACAATCACCCATACCTCTGCTCCCAGAGACTGAAGATAGGATCTCATCCTTGTTTTCCAGAAAATTAAATTGTTTCCATTAAAGAGCGGAGGCCTGATAGATGCTATTCCATCTTGATTGCTCATCTTTCTTGATCTTCCTTCTAGCGACTAAGCTTTTTCAGAAGGACTTGCTCTGAACCCAATTGTTGGGAAAAATACTGAGAGGGGGGGGTGAATCAGTATTTAAAGCTGAACAATTTTTCTTTCTTTTCTCTTAAAAAACGATAGGTTACAGTACTGCATTCAACATGTATTTCCAGATATCTTATTATGTCTTTACTTAGAGAATTGCATCAAATAAGCATTAAGCATGAACAGAAATAACATAACAAACCATTAACCATGAACAACACATATGGACACCAAGATTTAAGGTGGAAACCCAATTCAGGAGAAAACCACCGCTGCTGTAATCTCAGTCTTCAATATTTTATTATAGAGAAAACCTTTTACAATATATGCTGGTGCAGACTCATACCAGCACGCAGGCACCCACCTGCAGAAGGCTACAACCTTCTCTCGTTTACCATCCTTTCCTGGAAGGAAGCTTCAACCCCCTGAACATAACACCAGTTTCTACTGGCAGAAAACTTCTACTTCCAAAATGAACGCTTCAACCCTCAGACTCACCGGATTCATATGTTTTCTTCAGCAGTCATGCACTAGCTCTTCATCGTTTCTACGTCCGTCATTCAAGACCAGAGGTTCATTCAGATTTTTCTGTTAAGAACAGAGTTTTCCCATCCAGACATTCCCTCAAGAGCTTCATTCATTCATCACCCTTATGCATGCACATGTTCTTCATAATTGCGTTAGTCGATCTAATCATCATATTTATAGGTGCACCATCAATTCAGATATATCAAGGGTTTATTCGTACAGATATCTCCAAAGGAGATTCATTTTATTATCTACCCTTCACCCACACCTTCTTCATAATTCTCATCACTTTATATAGATGTCGCCTTTAGTAAAACCATGAGTCAAAACCACGAACTGCTAATGGTATTCCTAGACGGGGTCACAATAGATAATCGGGTCCAACAATCTACTATAGTCATGACCTCCCCAAAACATACAAAATTGCTTTTACAACACGAAATGACCCAAAAAGGAACTTTATCTCCACCATATAAGTTTGTGATTAATAAATCATTTACAATGGATTGGCATGGTCATAATCTTTAAAACTTAGCTCCGGCCCCCCACCTATGTGGTTAACAAGCCAATCAAATTCTCGCTCCGTACGCTAGATAATCCTTCGTGCATCTTCATCAAGCGAACACCGTCCGATGACCCCTTCCCAGATCAACGGTGCTCATTAATTTCGCTGGAAATCCGTGGTCGAACAATAACGTGCGATGGCGCGTAGTGACAGGCGGTTTTGTAGAGTCGTACAGGGACGCGTGTTACTCAATCAATGGAATCGCTACCCAACCGGAAATTACCTATTATCCCCAAAAGGCGGTGCGAAATGGGCAAACCGGCTTCATAAAACCCGCACGTGATTTCTTTCCTTCGCTTAGTGCCGCTGACTCAGCAATAAATTATATTCATATAACCTTTCGGTTATTTTAAAACTTTACACTACCTCCGTAACATTACTTTTAATCAAATTTCAATGAACTTTTAACCCGGACTCCAATCTTCAAACAAACGGGATTTCATTCTTTGACACCGGGCCCGCATCATAGTTGGAACACTTGAATGTGCGATATTGCGATTGTGTGATGGCGCGCTGATCGCACGTCGCAAACAACGGAACTTGCGATGGTGGAAATAACAAATGTGTGATATTTCTATGATCGCATATCACAACATTCAATCGGCGCGCACATATGTTTACCATGCAATTGTGCGATGTGCGATGATCGCATATCGCAACAAACTCTGGTTTGGGCAGAGGGTGATTTTGAGACATTTCGATGTTGTGATCGTACGATGGCACGATGATCGCACATCGCAAATAATCTATATCAACAAGACACTTGAAACTTCAAAACTGCGCTTTGCGATTTGCGCTCAAGTGGTAGGTACCACTTGTCCTACCACTTTCAAATATTTAAAGTCTTTGGTTGTTTTATTCAATTTTCTTCATATTGGTTGTTGAGGGCTTTAAAACCCGAAATGACTATCTTTAAATAAACTCTGCTCCTTCGTAGTCTGGAACTACGAATGTCTTAATTCCTTCTGCAAAAAATATTTTTTCCATCCTTCTTGAATACGTGTTGTTGTTCACCAAAACTATGTTGCGCCTTTGATCTCTTTTCTCCCATTCTGTCTCTGCTTCTTCTGTTCTTCCTCTGTTCTTCTCTGTTGATCGTTGTTTTCTGCAACTTTGTTGTTCTTCTTCGTTGCCCATGCCTTTGCCATTTCCTTTGCCATATCCTTTTCCATCAATGACAATATTCCAACAAGTATCTCTACCACAATCAAGAACTATGGAAAACTATTCAAAGAAACCATGGAAATTTGGACCTCGTTGCAAGAGGATCCAAATGTTCAAAAAATTGAAGCAGAGATTATGGAAAAGAAGAAACAATTTGATGATATCAAAGTCATGGTGAAGACCCTAGCACATGTGAAAAAACTCACCCACATACAGGAAGGAAATAATCTGCAGAGTCAGATAGAGGAACTGCGAAGAAAAGAACAGATAATCATAGCATGAAACCAGCCTTGGCGAGATGAGGCCATACAGTTATCACTGGCTGTAGACAGTAATATTAAGTAGATGAGGCATAAGCATAAAGATGCACTTCAAAATATCGTAGGGCTGACTACAAAGAAGCTACTGGAAGAGGTGCGCCAGGAGAAGACATAGTTTGTAGCAATTATTAAGCCACTCAAGGATTAATACGCCAACATTAAAGCAAATACTCAGGGTGCACCAACTGAGTGACTCAGGACGAGTCATATGTGAGTGTCAGGGTTCTACTGGGTAGGGCTCAACTTGGTCCAATTTTCAGTTAAAGACTCCAGATTTTGAGGAAGTGGAGTGTGAGCTCCAGCGTAAATAAGTTAATCACCCAAATTTTAAAATCTTCCCATGGATTTTAGGAGTTTTAGGGGATTTGGGGTGGGTCAAAGCCCCAAATCCCTTCTTTTTTGTAAAGCAATCGAGTTATTTTTTAATATTTTGAGCTGTGCCCATGGTTTGTGAACCATGGTATTTTAATAATTAAAGCTATATAAGCAGATGACTTAGTGAGTCAAGTGATGACATGATATGATAATATATGCAAAAAATGAGTCTGTAATTATTCTGATCTTTCTATTTTTTTGGGTCTGAGGGAATGCTCTGCAGTTGTGTGCGTGGAGGCCTTAGGAAGTATGCAGCTGTAGGAATGCTTTTTTTTTCTGCCTAAACACTGAACCTAGGGGCTCTTTCTATAGTTTTCCTATCCCATGTGTCTTCCATCAGCTTCTTACCTTCAGCTATATTATCTCTTGTCACTGCGCCACTTTGTGTGACTATGCTAATGCATGGGTCATCTTCCCTTGGTTCAACGATCATCATTTGAAAATTATATGTAGGCTATTGGTTTCTTTTCTCCTGCATATTTTTCATAAGGTATAGACATTCTTCTATCACATGATCAAAAGATTTACAATATCTAAAGGTGGGGTTAGGATTATGACAATCTCGCACAAAGTGTCTTGCTTCGCCATAGTTGTAACAAATTAGCATGCCACGTCCTCAACCTGCACGTCATCCTCGTCCTTGGAATCCTCCTCGACTGTTATGTTGAGATTGATCTTCTTGTGCACATCCTTCAAATTTTATTCTATAAGTGTTTGTACTTTTCTCTATCATCAAATCATAACGAGAAAATTCTTCTCATTGTGCCGAACCTAGCAACAAAATTTATAAAAAAATTGTTTCGGGGTCAACACATACTTCTAAAAAAAATAGAATTCTTTCGTGCGATGTAGAGCTACAAATTTACATAAGTCACACCATGCACTTGATCCTGGGTGCAATATATTAGGGCCTCCACTATTGATTTATTTTTTGAATACAGGGCACTGATCCCTATAGTGGCCCTCTTCCTTACACTTTATGCACCATACTTATGATCAAATTTCTGACCTGAATTCCTTACCCTTCTTCAAATATTGTAACTCTAAATGCATTGCTACTAGTTTGTTCTGAATATGTTGTACTCTTGAATGAGTATCTCCCACCGATAAAGCTTCCAACTTCATCACAATTTCCAGAGCTTCAACCTGTTTTGATATCTTTTGTTGTGTCAAAGGTAGCCTGATATGTGGCAATAACACAAATATAAACCATTCCTTATGTTGTTCTTCGGGGATTTGAAAGCTTACTTGAGCCATTAACATATTTAACCTTTGATCTAATTCCCAAACATAATTATTTACCAGTTACTTAATCTCCTTTATTTTCGTAATGCACCGCAACTCCGATTTTGGCTTCTTAAACTTTGCAGTCAACACTTTCTTCGTATCTTCTAGTGAAGCACCCTGATTCATCGTAGAATAATTTATGTACTGTGTTAGTGCTATTTCCTGTAGCATTGTGACAAGTTGTGCCTTCTTCACATCATCATCAGTAATATGCCTTGCTTTCCATACAACTTCAACTACACACTAGAGTTTCTCAGGATCCTCTGATCCGAGTCCTCTAAAGATTGGTAGCTTGATATTATTCGCCATGTTTCTTGGGGGTGGGGGAGATGGAGGGAAAGTGTAGGGAGTGGGATGTGGGGTGAGATGTGCTATGGGATGGGGAATCTAGAGGTGCTATGATTACTCTCAACTCTTGATTGCAACGCACCTATAGGTGTTGTGGAGTTACTTATTTCTCCTTCGCTCTCAGAGCCACTCAACAATGGATTGTAATCAGTCTCAATGTAGTTTTTTTAATCTAATCATTATTGTTTTCCACTTCACGTAGATCCACCTCTAGAATTAAGCCTTAACATTAATATGATTTCATTCGTAGTACACCCTTTTCACATAAAAGCATTTTAATCCACATCTTCAAATATTTCAAATAATTACCTTATGGACCCTTGAAAAATATCTGCTCAGCTTTGTTATAAGATACAAAATTTCTTATTTTGAATTCAGTAATAAATCCTCCCAGGATAATTTTGATCCAAAAATCAACAACTTTTGATATATTATTATCGGTCTCATTGGGTCGTTGTAACAATTCAGGGCTCCACGCAGTAGGCTCATCATTCTTAAAACACGTCTTGTTCTCAGTTAGTATTGATAAAAATTCATGCAGTTCATTAGGAAATGTGATGAAAAAAATCTCGTGTTGTTCTATAAAAATATACCTTTGCAACGAATCTTTAATCGACAGCCGCAGGTTTCTGCTTTCTTGAGCTGTGAACTCCCGTTGTTTCAATTCTACGTAATCTTGTATTTCCTTCTTGGTCGGATTCCACATCCACATATCCCTCAATTAGGTCTCGTTCCTAGCAACAGAACCATTTATTTCCTCAAAGGGATCTTGACCCAGGTTCGGAGTTACTGCGCAACCAAAAAAACCCTCTATCACTAACCCTTTTGGCAACAACCTACAACACAGATCACATACTCACCCACGACAATATTGGGGGATCTCATAACCAAGTTTTTGCATCCATATGGATAATAGGATGTGGATATATTGCTATGTTTCTCCCTTATTATCTGCTGGACTGCACGGAGGCAGTTATCTACTTTCACAATCTATGCCCTATTCATCACTTAATATTATTGTGCATTGCACCTTCATTAGTCTTATGAAGCATTTGACATCATAAAAGTCATACAAACAATATGATAAGTCTCACTATGTATAAAAAAACATAAAATACTTCGCCATGCATAAAAAAACTTCAAATATGGGTAATAAACAGATTGTGTAAATAACACATAAATACTTCAAGACCTTTCTTCTCTTTAATAATGATGAATATTTTCAGTACAATCCTTCTTCACCCCATGCACACCACTGTGAGTGGTTTGTGCACACATCTGCAAACCAAGGGCTTCACGCACATAGCTATGAAGCCTTCCCTTTGGCCCAAAACACAAAAAATAACGCAAATTACAAACTCAATACATGGATTTATCTATCCATTCTATTATATTTTTGAATCAATATGGCATCGCTTTATAGAGCCTTTACATCTTACAATACCATGGTCCACAAACCATGGGCAGACTCAAAACTAACAAAATAAACTTTGTGTGGTTGATTTATCCTCGCTGGACCGCGCGCTCCGCTCCTTGAGTTACACAGTCTTTTGACCAAAATTGGACCAATTTGGGCCTTGCCCAACAATAAGGTCATTCTCTTAATGATGGGTTGGACATTTCGTCTCATTTTTTTCTATCTATTCTAATCCTACAATGTGTAATTTTCATTTTTAATGAATATTATGATTTTTCCTTTTGGAAAAAAACATTTTGGCACATGTGCATAAGAAAGAACTAATAACTATAAAAAATACAAGATAAATATTTCACATATAAGAGTTTGATTTTTAAAATAGATAATAAATTATATATAAGTATTACCTTTTCACAATCATACATAGGAGTTTTAATAATTTAAGCCTTAAGGGGAAAATTATAGAGAAAACCTCTTTGGTTTGGGTAGTTTTAATCACTACTTGCATTAAAGATTTATGATTAAGGTATTTGGCCAAAACCATTATTTGTAATAACTGATTGCAAGAAAAAAAAATATATAAAACATCATTGTAGTAGAATAATAATAAAAATAATGCCTTATCAATTTTATTTTTCCTTGATTAAGCTAAGAAAATTAAATTTTATACATCAGAAGACAACTTGGATGTAGTTAAGTGAGGTGACATGGCTTTTTTCACTCAGTTAGCTCAGTAAATTCGAGTTAAAGGAGTTAGAGTTAATTTATGCATGTGTGATTTCTAATTTGTAGAAATCAAGGTCAGTTATTTCAAGTTTTTTTTAGTTAAACAAGTTCCAATTACTGGAGGAATTAGTGGAAGGTCAGTTGTGTAGTGGGACTTCATTGAAACTCAATGATCATCTAGTTAACTGATCAATCAACCCAAAATAGCTAGTGCATGCACAGAATTCAAGCTCCACAATTGTGGTGGATATTCCAAGGTAGTCTAAAATCAGTTGTAGACTAGTCTTGAGTGTACAAGTGTTTCATGCAATTAGATGATTAGCCTTGGGAATTTAACAATCATGTTGGAGAAATTTCCTAAATAATAGGGGCCTAGTTTTTCAAAGAATTGCGGAAGGAAATAGTGGCTCAAGCAGAGGAATAAATTGACTAAGTTAAATTATAGTATGCCTTGGAAGGAAGCTATAATTTCAATGCATGGAAGGATCATATGGAGGAGGTATTGGATGAAAATGGATTGCTAGAATATGTCAAAAAGGACATTGAAAAACCACATGCATCAAATTCCCAAAACCTTGCTCAGTGGAAGAAAGATGTAGCCAAAGCGAGGATATTAATCGTGAAGGGAGAGTGATACCACATCATCTCAAATATCCATTGGAAAGAAAATCCTTTCACAATGTGGAAAGTACTGATAGAATTATTTGAGAATAGTGGTGACCACTGGAAGCTAGCGCTCAAAGATAAAATTCAAAATATCAAGATGCAACTAGCTCACAAAATAGAAGAAAATATAGATCAACGACTTAGAAATCATCCTCTTTGTGGGGGCATCCTCTTTTACATTACATAAATTAATAATTCTTGGATGGTTCAAATGACAATACCTTCTTTATATATATAAGGGTTTAAGGGGTCACAATATAATCAGAGCCAACATAACAATAATAATTTAAGGGCACACCAATAACAATAATGGGATTCTATGGAGCACAATAATAACGATATGGGGAATACATGTGTGAAACAATCATAATAAGGAGGATACACTAACAATAACAATAAGGGGATACACTAATATTATAGGGACCTAACATGCCCCTCTCCTTCAAAAAAGTGTTGCCCTCAATGCTTGAGTAGTTTTGGATGCTTCTATATAAAATTCTCATCCTCCATGAGGAATATTTAGCTGGTAAGTTCCTCCACTTGATGAGATACTATGAAATGGATCGATTTCGTACATGTAGAGTTCTTTCATCTATGACTTCTTCATATTCCAATATGATTTTTCCTTCCTCTTCAAATTATGGAAATATTGTTTGAACTGGGAGTTTATCACCTATAACCTTCTTTAAGCATGAAATATGGAAAATTGGGTACACTCGGGAAGATGGCAGAAGCTCCAATTTGTATGCCATAGTACCAATATTTTGCAACACCTTGTAAGGATCATAATACTTTGGTGATAATTTATTATCCTTCTTATCTTGTTTGAGGGACATTTGTTTGTATGGTTGTAGTTGTAAAAATACCCAGTTGCCTACATCAAAACTTATTTCATTGCAATGGTGATCTTCCTATTGTTTCATTCGATTCTCCACCAAAGTATGATTATCCTTTAAGATTTGGAGAACTTGTTGTTGATGATCAATGTGATCTTCCACTACTTGAACCTTGGAACTTTCTCTTAAAGACAATGTTATCAATGGTGGATGATATCCATAAAGTTCCATAAATGGGAACATTTTTGTTGCAATATGGAAGGAAGTGTTATACCACCATTCATCCAGAGGTAACAAATTGACCCATTGTGTTTTCTTACCAGATACAAAGAATTGAATATATCCTTCCAAACATTTATTCACTATCTCATTTTTCCCATCAGATTGAGGATGATAACATGAGCTATGAGCTAATTGAGTATCCAAAAAAGAAAATAATTTTGTCCTAAATTTTCCAGTAAAAATGGGATCTCTATCGCTTACAATAATATTTGGCTTTCCATGTAAATTTTGAATTGTTTCCATAAATATAGTAGCAATTTTATTGGCTTTAAATGCATGCGATAATGCACAAAAGTGTGCATACTTGGTAATTTTATCAACTACCACCATGATGTCGCTCTTGTAGAAATTTGAATAACTGATATGTTATCCACCGAGATTATTCTAATCACACACTATTTGAGCTTCATGCATAATACATAACCTCTTCTACTATTGATCATTAATTGCGGAAATATAAGCAATCGCATGCACACATTAAAACCATAAACAATCACACATATAAACACAGTATTTATGGGAAAGCTTAAAGCTGAAAACCCCAAAATATCTGTATATTATAATGATAGAGATCATGTAACAATCATTTTACAAACTCCTCACAAGCTCTCAGTACAATCTCCAATTGTTACACACTACACAAGCTCAAATCTAACAAGACACATGCTCCAATCTGCTCCACCTGTTAGCCTGCCTCTACTGCGCAATCCAAGATGAATATTGGCCTTGACTGAGTTCGAATCCACCTAGTATGCACTGCGCAATCCTCATTAGCATCTCCATCAATTTGTGGTGCAAACTCATGCACCAGTATGGTCACAACTGATAGTCACACTTGCTCTTTCACCTACCTCTCCACTAGTCTCCACTGAAACTATCCATGCACTGAAGTTAACTGATGTATTCTTTAGTTGATTTATGAGTTAATAATTAGTGAATTAATTAATAATTAATTCACACCACTCTCACTAGTGTATCAATCAGTTAGACTAGATAAAACTAGCTCAACTAGGTTTAACTGAGTTAAACTGAATACAACTCCACTAACTTCCTCAATCAACTCCACCAAACTATGTCACCTAAGTTCTAACTGAAGTATCCATGCAATAGCTCCACTTAACCCTCAGGAATAGCGTAATTCCTTCTGTCATCTCCTGTGCCACATCTGTGCACTTAACTGAAGTGCTCCAAGAGGATAAGATAATGTTTAGAGTCAAAATATTATTAAGAGCTAATAATATTCGACATATCTATTTTTAGACTGGCAATCTAGAAATATATTCCGCCTAGTATGTCTAAAAATATAAGTCCATCTATTTTTTCTGACTTGACCAACCATCCACAAATAGCATCCTATAACTCATAGAACATGATCCATATGTCTAAAAATAGACTTTGCGCCAAAAATAGCCTGCGGGCCCACTTAGTGAAGGCGACTTCTTTTCACTAAGCTCACCATCTTGTTGCATTCTCAACACTCCCTCTCAACAAGATATGGATTATCTGCAACCCCATATCCTGCCTCTGTGGTATTCAAATTTTCTCCTGGTGAGTGCCTTCATCAAGATATTAGCATCCTGATCCTCCGTAGGAATGTATGAAAGTAACATGACCTTCCGCTGCACACAATCTCTGATATGATACCACCGGATGTCAATGTGTTTACATCTATCATGAAATACTAGATTAACCAAGAGTTTGATGCAACTCTGATTATCACAATAAATCACAGTAGGATCCAAGTGTGAACCGAACAACCTGACCAAGATCTTCCTCATCCATATAGCCTCGCATGCAGCCAAACTCGCTGCCATATACTCGACCTCTGCTGAACTGAGTGCCACGGATCTCTGCTTCCTGCTACACCAAGAAACTGTTGTCGACCCGATACTGAAAATCCCTCTAGATGTGCTCTTTCTGTCCGTTGGGCTCCTTGCCCAATGCATCGTGAAGCCACACCTCATACGATACATGCAATACCACAATCCATATCCTGATGTGCCTCTGATATAGCGCAATACATGCTTGCCCGCCTTCCAAAAAAGCTTGGTAGGCTTAACCATAGCTTGCGAAAGCTGGTTAACTGCATAGCATATATCGGGTCGAGTATTGACCAGATACATCAACGACCCCACCAACTGTCGATAGACAGTGGCATCCACTACCTCCTCCGAAGTAGCATCTCCCTTCCTCCATCCACCGGGAAGAGGGGTATCAACAGGCTTGCAGCCTTGCATGTTGAACCTCTCCAGAATCTCCCGGGCATACTTGCCCTGAGAAAAAACGAGTCCATCAGCTGTCTTTGCCAAATTTCAATCCCCAAGAAATAATGAAGGAGGCCCAAGTCCTTCATCTCAAACTCTTTTGCAAGATCATCCTTGCATGAGAGTATCAACAGCTCATCACCTGTCAAAATAAAATCATCTACATAAAGTACAATGATCAGCAACTTACCCTCCACCACTATCTGGTATAGGTTTGGATCTGCCTCACTCTTGTAGAATCCAAGTCCAGTGAAATAACTGTCTATCCATGTGTACCAAGCATGAGGTGCTTGTTTCAACCCATATAGCGCTCTCTTGAGCCTGCACACATTTGACTCACTGTTGAAGATCTCGAAACCTTCGGGCTGCTCTGTGTACACCTCCTCCTCAATGACTCCATTGAGGAATGTATTCTTCACATCCATCTGATGAATGTGCCACCCCATCTACGTTGACAGACCAAGAATCGTCCGTATGGAAGAATACCTTGCGACAGGTGCAAAGGTCTCCTCATAATCAATCCCCTCAATCTGTGAAAAGCCTCGAGCAAAACATCTTGCCTTGTACTTCTCCACACTCCCGTCAGCTACCTGCTTCACTTTGTAGATCCATCTCAAACCCACCATTGATTTCCCTTCCGGCCTTGGGACAATCTCCCATGCACTGTTTCTGACAATCGAATCATACTCTTCCACCATGGAATCTACCCATGCGGGATCCTCCACAGCTTCCTCGAAATAAGATGGTTCTTTCACGATACACTTTCTCATCAGAGCCATGTATCCAGTATACCGATCGAATTATTTGTCTGTCCTGGTTGTTGTGGTGGTCTACAACCTTCTGTCTTGAGCCGGTCGCTCAGCTTCTGTAGTGCACTTCCGCCCTCTGATGTTTGGCACTGCATGAGTGGTTTCTTACACTCCATGAACCTCCTCTTGTGGTTGATCCACATCCTGAGGCTCATCTTTAGGAACTAGTAGCTCCTCATCTACATGCAAGTGTAGCTCCCTCTCAAGCGACAACTTCATGGCTTTCTCCTCATGAAATTTGATATCTCGTCACACAACAGTCTTTAGACTGTCTGGAAAATACACACGATAGTTTTGGGGTGTATCTATGTACCCCACAAATATCCCAACCTCTGCGTTCGGCTCGAGCTTCTTCCTAGCACCCTTCGTCACATGAATGTAAACAGGTGAACCAAAAATCCTCAAATGGGAAATATCGGGCCTCTTACCAGAAAACGCCTCCTTGGGTGTACTCATGCCAAGTATACTTTGAGGACAACGGTTCTGCACATATACTGCAGTATTGCATGCCTCAGCCCACAAGTGTATGGGAAGGCCCTGATCATGCAACATCGCCGGTGTAGCACCCACGATGGTTATGTTCTTCCGCTCAGCAACCCTGTTCTGTTGTGGGTTATGAGGTGCTATGAGCTCTCTTCGAATTCCTTCTGCGCTGCAAAAGTCATTGAATTCACCAGAGATGAATTCACCACCATTGTCGCTCCTAAGAGCCTTCACCTCCTTCCCCGTTCTTTCTCAACGCCCCAGCGCCCTGAACTCACGAGAACTTTGAGTATGTCTCGCTCTTCTTCTGCACTTGAAGAAGATCCAGCACTTCCAAGAAAAATCATCAACAAATATCACATAGTACCTGTGCTTTGCTGTCGAAGCTACTGAGAAAGGTCCACACACGTCTGTGTGAATTATCTCAAGGATCGTCGTGGCGCGACTATCCTTCTCGTGAAATGTAGCTTTCACAAATTTTCCCAAGGTACATCCCTTGCACTGATCTAACTACGCAAGAGTACCCTTAGGAAGCCCAGTAGAAATCTACTGCAGTATCTTCAAAGCTCCATGGTGAAGGTGGCCCAATCTTCGGTGTCACAACTTGCCATCATCCCGGCTCACCACTCCTTCTGCCTTGCCTGCCATTGCTGCGCAGCCATCTACCTACAATTTATAAAGGTTCTTAACTCAAACCCCTATCCTCCGGGTTTCACTAGTTTCCTTACTGCGCAGGAAAGCCTTTCCCTCGCTAAAGACAACATCATATCCCTTGTCTTCTAACATGGCCACCGAGATCATATTCTTCTTCAATCCTGGAACATGAATCACTTCCTTCAATCTAAAGGGTTTACCAGACTCCCTCTCAAAGGAAATGGTACCAATACTGGTCGCACTGTATCTACCATCATCGCGCATCTCGATGTGCACTCCAAGATCTTTCTCATCCAAATCAGTAAACAAATCTCGATCTCCTGTCATGTGAAAAGACGCACCACTATCCAGAAACCACACTGATCCTGCCACACTTGAAACCAAGCATGCGATTAGCGAAAAATCCAGCTCAAAATACGAGGCTAAGGCCTCTCCAGCTGTAGATCCAACAGCCTGCTTATTTTTCTTCTTCTGTGGACAATTTGTGGCATAATGTCTGTGTTGGTGACACTGAAAGCACTTCACCTTCGACATGTCCTACTTCTTGCCTTTCGCACCGGAATGAGAATCTTTCTTGCTCTTCCCTTTCTTTGCTTTTGTAGCCAAAGTGCAATTCTCTTCATCAGAGTTCTTTGATGAAGATCCGTCCCTAGTACTTCGCCTTATCTCCTCTTGCACAAGATCCGACCAAAGTCACTCCCATCCTGGCAATTTCTCCCGACCATTGACAGAGTCTTGATAGGAGTGCCAACTCTTCGAAAGCCCTAGGAGAGCCAAGCTCACCAATTCTCGTCATCTACGAGTCACTCCCATACTTCCCGACTCATCCACACTGTTGGGTGAACCCGTCGAATTACTTGAGGCATCTTGTCTTTCTCCAATCTTTATGTTCCTGAGTTTATCCTTGAGCGCCAACTTTCTCTAGTCACTCTTTCTTTGGAATAAATCTGTCAAAGCTTTCTACATCAAAAATGGAGAAGCTTTCCCATGAAGGTTGGATACTATGTGATCCTTCACACCTTCCAACAGGATCCTTCGACACTTTTCTATCTTCTTTTGCCATGCGTCAAGTACGGCAGCATCACTAGAAGTAGGCTTTGGAACTTCTACATCTATGAACTCCTTCAACCCATTGTCATCCAGCACCACCTCCATCCTGTCCTTCCATGCAATATAATTCGAGTTGCCCTCAAGGGCATACTCCAATCACAATCCGTTGAAAGACATCTCAACTTTGACACCAAGAAAACACTGCTGCAAATTCGAATTCCACCAGCACAAAACTCAACCGCTTCAATGCTTTGCAATTGCTCCAATGATCAATACTGCTCTGATACCATGTTGAAAATCATATAACTAATGTGTTATACATCCAAGATTATCTTGATCACACACTATATGACTTCATGCACAATACATAACCCTCAACATACATGAATCATTGGTAAGGAAATATAAACAATCGCATGCGCACATTAAAACCATAAACAATCACACATATAAACCACAGTATTTATGAAATCTTAAACTGAAAGCCCCAATATGTGTATATTATAATGATATAGATGTGTAACATTCATTAGTACAAATACTCTGATATATATGATTTCAATCTCAAAGTTTATTTTTACACACTACACAAACTCGGATCAAACAAAACACATGGCTCTGATCTGCTCTTTATTTTACTCTTCTCTTGATCAGATGAATATTGGCCTTGGTGATTTGAATCACACAGTATGCACTACGCAATCCTCATTAGCATCTCAGATCAATGTGTGGTGCAAACTCATGCACCGATATGGTCACAAATTGTCGATCACCCACTCTTTCACCTACATATCCCTTTGGTCTCCCATGGCTTGTCCATGCACTGTAGTTAACCGATGTATTATTTAGTTGATTAATGAGTTAATAATTAGTGAATTAATTAATAATTAATTCACACCACTCTCACTAGTGTATCAATCAGTTAGACTAGATACAACTAGCTCAACTATGTTTAACTGAGTTAAACTGAATACAACTCCACTAACTTCCTCAATCAATTCCACCAAACTCTGTCACCTGAGTTCTAACTGAAGTATCCATGCAATAGCTCCACTTAACCCTTAGGAATAGTGTAATTCCTTCTGTCAGATCATGTGCCACATCTGTGCACTTAAATGAAGTGCTCCAAGAGGATAAGATAATGTTTAGAGTCCAAATATTATTAAGAGCTAATAATATTCGACATATCTATTTTTAGACTGGAAATGTAAAAATAGATTATGCCTAGTATGTCTAAAAATAGAAGTCCATCTATTTTTTCCAACTTGACCAACCATCCACAAATATCATCCTGCAGCTCATATAACATGATCCATGTGTCTAAAAATATACATAGTATAAAAATAGACTTTGCGCCAAAAATAGCCTACGGGCCCACTTAGTGAAGGCAACTTCTTTTCACTAAGGTCTTCATCTTGTTGCATTCTCAACAACTCTTTCCTTTGGACTTGGGTAAACATGTGTTAAAATCCATTGAAACCTCCTCCCAACATTTACTTGAAATGGATAAAGGTTGTAACAAACCCAGGGTCTTAATTGTCTCAACTTCATTTTTTTGGCAAACCAAACATTCCACCACAAATTTTGAATACTAGATTTAAGGCCATCCAAAAAAAGTTCCTTATTAACCTTGTAGTAAGTTTTTAAAAATCTTGAGTGCCCTCCTAAGGGAGAGGTGTGCAATTCCAAAAGAATATTTTGTTTTAGTTGGGAATTCTTACAAAGATATAAGCAATATTTGTACCATAATGAATCATTTTTCCAACTAAATGTATAAGATGTATTGGGATCTTGTTGTAAATTTTGAATGAGTGCCCACACTTCTTCGACATTATTCCATTCATCCCTTTCTTTTGTTATCCAATTTGATTGGATAATAGAAATGGCACAATGCAGTGCTTCCACATCCTCATCCTTTCTTGAGAGTGCATCTACAAAAATGTTTTGCTTCCCTTTTTTGTATATGAATTCAAATTCATAACCCAACATATTTGTGACCCATTTTTGCTTCTCTTCTAAAGATAATATTTGTTCTAAAAATTATTAAAGACTAACATGATATTTTTTTACCTTGAAGTGTCTTCCCATTAGGTAAGGTGTCCATTGCTTAACTGCATGTGGTATTGCCAGCATTTCCTTCTAATAAATTTTTTTTTGTGAATACTTTCCTTTGATGGGATGGCTTTCAAAAGCAACGTGTCTTCCTTCTTGCATTAAACAATACCAATTCTATTTCCTGAGGCATCAAATTACACAATAAATCTTTTTTTGAATTCTGCACAACTAAAACTCGTGCTTGGCACAGTGCCTCTTTAAGATGTTAAAAGGCCTTATTTGCTTCTGGAGTCCAATAAAATGCATCTTTCTTTAGTAATGTTGTTATAGGTGTTTTTATTCTCCCATAAGTGTTAACAAACTTGCGATAATACCCTGTCAACCTGAGAACTCCTCACAAATTCTTTATGGTTGTGGGGATTTTCAATTCCTTAAAGGATTTAATTTTTTAGGTTCTACCTTAACACCCTAATGAGATACAATATGACCTAGATATTCCACCTCCTATACTCCAAAGAAACATTTGGAGGTTTTTTCATATAATTGTTTCTCCTCCAATAGTTTGAGCACCCTGTCAACATGTTGAATATAATCCTTCCACGACTTGTTATAGATTAGTATATCACCAAAAAATAGTAACACAAATTTTCTAAGGGTTTGAAAATGGAATTCATCAAACCTTAAAATGTGGAAGGTGCATTGGTAAGGGAAAAAGGCATGACCAGAAATTCAAAATGACCCTCATGAATTCTAAATGTTTTTTTTGGAATGAATTCAATCTTCATTCTTATTTCATGATATCCTAAACGAACATCCAACTTGGTGAAGTAAATTGCTCCATGTAATTCATAAAATAATTCATCAATGATAGGAATGGGAAATTTATCTTTAATAGTGGGCTTGTTGATCTCCCTATAATCTGGACATGTGTGCCATGATCCATCCTTCTTGCACACCAATATTACTAGAGAAGAGAAATAATTTTAACTAGGTTGAATTATACTGGCCTCTAGAATTTATGCAACCATATGTTCAATCTCATTCTTTTGGGCATAAGGATATTTGTAAGGCATGATGTTTGGAGGAACACTTACTAGAATCAAATTAATAGCATGATCATGAGCACGAATAGGTGGGAGGCCTTTGGGAGTCTCAAACACCTTGGAATTATTTTCCAATACTTTTTGGAGATCTAGAGAAATAGATGATTTCGATGTTTGAACCTGTAGTGAGCATAATTGTGCAACTATGCCTCATTGTTATTTATTCAAAAGTTTTTTCATGACATTAGAGATGATTATATTTTTTGGTTTCCTTGAATACCCCATAATTCAACATCCTTTCCTTCCCAAAAAAAATTCAAGAAAATTTCTTGAAAATTAAAAGCTATAGTCCCCAAATATTTTAACACTTGGACTCCTAGTACAACATCAACACCATCCATTGAAATAGAAATAATTGTATATTCAATACATATTCCCCCATGGTTAGCTTGAAATTATGGCACTTTACAGAGAAATTTATAGTTCATCCATTTGTAACCATCACTTGACAATTTGGTGTTGGATATAGGAAGAAGTTCAATTCCTTCGCTATCTTACAATGAATAAAATTATGGGTGCTACCCAAGTCAATTAGGACTATTACCTTTTTTTTCTTGATATATCCTTCTATATTGAGAGTTTGAGGAGTGGTAATTCCTACCAATGCATTACAAGATATGGTTGTATTCATTTATTCCTTCTATGGGATTGGTTCCTTGTGTATATCTTCCTCTTTTGATGTTCCTTATTTCTTTCCTTCCTCCTCTTCACAATCTATGTAAAATAATTTCTTCTTGGCACACTTATGAAATTTAGTGTATTTTATATCATAACTATAATAAATCCATTGTTCTTTTTCTTCCTCCAATTTTTTTTGCGTCGACCTTGTAGGTTGTGAAAGGCTAGGAGCAACAACATTTCCATCTTTATAGTTTTGATTCGTAGACTTCCATGTTTCCATAATTTTACTTTCAACTTTTTTTTCCACCCTGAATGCCTTCTCCAATGAATCAGGTTACCAAAGGTGAAACTCATGTTGGATGTTATCCTTTAAATTCCCTATGAATACGTCAATCCTATGCTCCTTTGGAATATATGCTACCCTGATATTCAATTTTTGGAAGTCCTCAATGTGCTCTGTCATTGAACCCTCTTGTTTGAGATTTATAAATTGGCTAAATAAGGTGTTGCTATTTGTATCCTCATAATGTGATATAATTTCCTCCGTAAAAATTGACCAAGTGAAAAGTGGTTTACGAGAACAAAGCCATCGATACCATACAAATTGATTGGGTTCTAAAAATAAAGTTTCAATGCGTACCTTTTGTGAGTGTTGCACATCATGGAGATCAAAATATTTCTCCATTTTTAGTATCATGTTACCGGATCCTTGCCATCAAAATTCCTCATATCGATCTATGGAATGTGGTGGTTCTTAAACCCAACATTGGATTTTCTAAAATCACAATTCATATTCCTTTTGTCCTCATCATGATGTTCATGGATTACCTTGTCACCATCGGGAAAAATTTCTTGCAATAACTTTGTCAAACCTTCCATGTCAAATTTTAAACCATCCACATCCGTTTTTAATCCAAAATTAAAATATTTCATTTTTTCTTCTATTCCATCCAGCTTATCTTACATGCCATCTATCTTAACTTCCATTTCATTTTTGGTTAATCTTTGTGAAAGCGAAAATTTTTTACACTTGGTCTCGTAATTTTGATATACCATGTTCCAATTATTCCTTTTCATGTGTCATAGTAGAGATTTATGAGGGCTTAATGGGTGTGGAATTATTTTTTGGAGGTATTTTCAAACCCAATACTGATATATATTATTCAATATTCCCATGGCAACACTTCAAACTGATTTTTCAAACAAAAGTTATGCAATTTAAATAACAAAATACACACCTTTTTCTTGCTTTTGAGGAGCTCAATATTGAACCTGATGTATCTCTGTGATTTTGGATTCCCAAGATTTTAACTTCAGTCCTATATTATCCCTCTGATTCTTTTTTCTAATGCCCCAGGTAATACGTAATTTGGATTCTTCAAGTTAATGTTATGCATGATCTCCCACGATGACCTAATTATAGACTAGTTCATTATATCAAACTTGTATGGAGTGCCACGTGTCATTGTTTCGACCTTCGACCCTAAAATTTGTACATGAACAACTACAGCCCGTGCAATTTTTGTCACTTTTTACATACTTCAAATATGATACCTGAAATGAAATTATAACAATTTTACCTAGGTCACTTGTTTGAGATGAAATTATGGAGCCTGCAAAAACTCTAACTTCCTTAGATCATATCTTTGAAAATATATCAAACTAAGATCTGAAATTCATAAAAAAGGTTCACCATTATTTCGAAGATATTTGGTTTTAATTTCAGCTTCTGAAGCTTCATATAAAACAAGTTATAGGAAAAAATTCAATATGGCTTGTTTAAAGAAGCGAAACCCTAGAATCCAATGCTCTGATACCAAATGTTAAGCAACCAACTCACAAAATAGAATAAAATATAGATCAACGACTTATAACTTAGCCTCTTCGAGGGGGAAACCTCCTTTACATTACATAAATGAAAAACTATTGGATGATTCAAATGAAAAAACCTCCTTTCTATATATAGGAGTTTAAGGGGTCATAATATCGTCAAAGCCGAGTTAACAGTAATAATGTAAGGGCACAACAATAACAATAGTGGGATTATATGGGACAAAATAATAAAAATATGGGGACGACATGGGTACAAAATCACAATAAGGGGGCTACACTAACAATAACTATAAGGGGATACACTAGTCTTATAGGGACCTAACAGATTATTCCTTGGAAGGAAACTCTAATTTCATCACATGGAAGGATCACATGGTGGCGGTATTGGATGAAAATGGATTGCTATAATATGTCAAGAAGGACATTGAAAAACCACAAGAATCATATTCCCAAAACCTTGCTCAGTGGAAGAAATATGTAGCCAAGGTGAGGAGATTAATCATGAAGGGAATGTGAGACCACATTGTCTCAAATATCCATGGGAAAGAAACTCCTTTCATAATGTGGAAAGTAGTGACAGAATTTTTTGAGAATAGTAGTGACCATAGGAATATGGCACACAAGGATAAAATTTGAAATATCAATATGTAGAAGAATGACACTATTCCATGATATATAAGCCAGTTTACACAAGTTGGCGATGAACTTGGATGGGTTGGTGTTAATGTTGCAGAAGTGAAATTTGTGAGCCTAGCCCTTCTAGGCCTTCCTAAGAGTTGGCATAGCTGTCAAGATTTGGTGAACAAGAGGGATAAATTACTAAATTGGGAACGCTTATGGTTTGATTTGGTATAGGAGGAAATAAGGTATAATACTAGATATTTTAATTCATCTAAGGGTGAGGATGAAGAAAAATTTTCATTGGTTGAAAAGGGAAAGAATGGAAAAGGGAAGAAATCTCAATTTAAACTAGAGTCTAGCCAAGGGGACAAGAAGAAATATTTTTCCAAAATTAAATGCTTCAATTTTCATGAATTCGGGCGCTATGCCCCGAAGTGTCCATAAAAAATATTGAGCAAGAAGAACTCAAGAAGAGGAGTAGGTGAAGCCTTGGATTAACATTTCAAGCTTGAATTCACCCTTATCGCATGCATGGCCAGCACAGTTATGGGGAGAGTGTGGTACTTGGACTCAGGTGCTTCATTCCACACGACAGGGTGTGGAGAGTTTTTCGGTGGCCTGGAGGAGAAATAAATCTATATTTGCATCGATCTATGGGATGATAGAAGGTATAGCAAGACCAATATTGGTATAGCCACCTTTTATAGGTATTCGATCTCCCCTCTTAGGCTCAAGGATGGCATGTTTGTTCTAGTTCTAAATAAAAATCTCATCTCTATTGCAGTTTTAGAAGACCATAGTTATGATGTGATCTTGAGCAAAGGAAAGGAATTCCTAATACACGTACCCATGGGATAGGTGAAGTAGATTTGGATTCGGGTGAAGAAGCTATATGAGTTAGATGTAGAAAATTTTGCTACATTAAGAACTAAGGCGAAGAAAGTGCATAGTCACAATGTCGATGAACTTTAGAAAAAAATAATTGGAGATTTGGATCATGGAACCTTGAATATTATGCAACAAATAACCACTAGCCTCCCTAAGGGAGCACTTGAGCAGTAGGATTTTTGTGAAGGATGTACCTTAGGAAAGTATGCAAAATCCACATTCCATGATCGAGACAAAAAATCACATCCAGTCTTGGAAAGGATCCACTTTGATGTCTCTAGACCTTTCTCAATAGCATCCACTGCTAGACATAAATATTTTTTCATTTCTATTGATGAATTCTCAAGGAAGTGTTGGATCTTCTTCATTTGGAAGAACGAAAAAACATTCTCCAAGTTCATAGAATTCAAGGAACTGGTTAAGAAATATATTGGAAATAAGGTGAAGGCTCTTAGGAGAGATAATGGAGGTGATTATGTGTCGAATTAATTCAAAAAATTATGTTTGAAAGAAGGCATTCGATGAGAGTTGACAGCACCCCACAATCCATAGCATAATGGGGTGGCTTAGAGAAAGAATCATAGCATTATGGCAGTTGTGAGGGATATGCTACATGACCAAAGCCTACCACTGCATTTGTGGGAAGAGGCATGCAACACAACAGTCTATTTGTAGAACTAGATTCTACATCAGATTCTTGACATAATTATATCGGAGGGGGCTTTAACGAGAAGAAATTTTGATGTGTCTCACTTCAATATTTTTGAAGCCTTTATCTATTTCCATGTCTCCAAAGAATCAAGGAAGAAGCTTGAGCTGACAACAAAACTATGGGTATTTTCACGTTACAAAGAAACTCCTCATAACTATCGTGTGTAATTGCTATCCCTCAAAATGAAATTTGTGTGAAAGGATGTAAATTTGGATGAGTATAAAGTGATGTGATGCTCTCTTGATATGGATATTCTTATCCCACCAGAAGAGGAGCTTTTAGCTCCAAAGGAGGAGCCTCAAGAAGTTATGTAGAAGCCACAAATTGAGGAGTAGAGATTGGAGATATCCACTCAAGAAGAACCATCCAGAGAAGGAAGAAAAATGACTAGGGAAGTTGATAGACTTGTGCACGATGTGAGGGACAATGTCGGAGCACCTTCAAATTTGTGTAGGCAGAGAAGGTCACCTGATCTGTACACTGGGTACATGGCTCTAATGACTGAGCATGTAAAGATTGAGCCATCCTCTTTCTAGGAAGTAGTAAAAAAACCTATATGGGTTGATGTAATGGTAGAAGAAAATGAATCTATTGTAAAGAACAGTGTTTGGGTAGTGGTCCCAAGACTAGCATATAAATCAGTTGTGGGTTAGAGATGGATCTTCAATCTTAAGTAGGAAGTAGATGGAAGCATAGAGAAGTATAAGGTCATATTTGTGGAAAGGTATACTCTCAAGTTGAGGGAATTGACCATGAGGAGAGAATTTCTCATGTATCATGGTACTTATCCATTAGATCAATTATTTATCTACCTGAGCATATGGGGTGGAACATCCACTAGATGGATATAAGAACAACATTTCTCAATGGGTTTATTGAGGAGGAGGTGTACATCAAGCAACCAAAAAAATTTGATACATTTGATCAGGAGTCTCATGTGTGCAGACTCAAGAGATAATTTTATGGTCTCAAACAAGCACCCTGTACTTCGTACACCAAGATCGACAACTATCTCACTGGTTTGGGCTTCACCAAAAGTGAAGCAGATGAAAACCTCTATCACATCCTGGTAGAAGATAAATTTATTATTATTTTCTTATATGTTGATGATTTGATTTTAGTTGGTAATGAGAAGTTGATCAGATCTTTCAAGGGAGTTTTAAATGAAGGAAATGGGTATCATGCACTACTTCCTCAGGTAGTAAGTATGACAATGCGATGGGGAACTATTTGTGTCTCAATGCAAGTATGCAAATGAGATACTAAAAATATTTTGCATGGATATTTGTAATCCCATGAAGACACCTCCAGAGACCAACTAGAGGAAGGAGGATGCCACTTCAAGTGAAGAGGTTGATGCTACCATTTATCTACAGCTAGTGGGTTCATTGATGTATCTTGTGAACACATGACCATATATGTGTTGTGCAGTCAACTAGTTGAGCCAAGCTATGGATAGGTCAACTAAATTATATTGGAAGATATCTAAGCATGTTTTATGGTACCTCAAAGGCACTACACAGCTTGGACTATGGTACAAACAAATAGAGGGAGTGAAGATGTGTGGATTCATAGATGTATATTGGGCAGGGATTCCATCCGGCCGAAAGAGTACATCAAGTGGAATTTTCATTGTTGGATCCACAAAAATTTCCTAGAACATCAGGAAGCAGAGGTATGTGGCACTTAATTTAGCAGAGGTTGAATACATAGCTACAAGTCAAGAAAGGTTGAGACGATCTGGAGGAGAAATATACTTGTGGGACTTTTGGTTAGATGATAGATCCAACTGTGATATATTATGATAAATCATAGTTTCATTAGACCCTATAAGAATATGTTATTTCATGATCAATCTAAGAATATAAATATTTGATATCATCATTTACGGAACTGTGTGCAGAGGAGGATAGTGTTGCTACAATACACTGAAAAAGGAACAAGATGCTAACATCTTGACAAAGGCTTTATCAAGAGGGAAGTTTCATTTCCACAAGTGCAGGATAGGGATGGTTAATAATCCCTTTATTGATGAGAGAGAGTGTTGAAAAATGAAACAAGAAATTCTCAATTTGATTTTGCCTTGATTAATTAGAGAAAATTTGAATTCCCACATTAGCAGACAACTTGGATGCAGTTAAATGAGGTATCATGGTTTTGTTCACTTAGTTAGCTCAGTAAATTCGAGTTAGATGAGTTAGAGTTCAGTTAAGCAAGTGTGATTTCTTATTTGTAGTAACAAAGGTCATTTATTTCAAGTTGTTTTTATTTAAATAAGTTCTAATTGTTGGACGAAAAGGGGAAGGTCATTTGTGCAGTGGGACTTCTGTCAAACTCAATGATCACCTAGTTAACTGATCAATCAACCCAAAATACCTAGTGCATGCATAGAATTCAAGTTCCCTAGCTGTGGTGGATATTCCAAGGAAATGTAACATCAGTTGTAGACTATTCTTGATTGTACATATGTTGCATGTAGTTAGATGATCAACCTTAGGAATTGCGCAATCATTTTGGAGGAATTTCCTAAATAATAGGGGTCTAATTTCCCAATGAATTGTGCAAGTAAATATGGGCTAAAGCACATTAATAAATTGACTAATTATGGGTCAAATATTCTTAATGAGTAGAGTGATCCAGGTGGAACTAGACACCCTCAGTAGACCAAGACGGCTCATAAATGGTCAAAATTCAAAGTGGTCATAATACTTTCAAACCATGACAAGATTGTAGTGCTCGTCGCATTGATTCCAATGGTGCAAATGTCACTCAAATCTGAGTCTGTATGAGAAGGGTATTGTAGTTTGAAGTTTGTTCCAAATAGAAAAAAAAAACACGTCAAAGTCAACATTCTGCCACATGGCAAGCCGTATGGATAACATGTGGTAGGCCTAGTGGGACCCACAAATCTAATGTGGCAGCTCATTCAACAACACAGGTGGACCCACAAAAAGGTGATGTGGCAGCACCACAAGTTGACACATGACAAGTAGGTGGTAGAGGTGGCATATGATGTCGACCAATGAGGGCTTGCCACATGGCCCAATCACATGGTGCCAAATAGTACCTCAAATTAGACCAAGTGGCCTTGGATGGTGCAACCTCTATTTTTTGTCTTATTCTCATGTTTTTGGGAGTTTTTAGAATATGGACATACGAATTCCATATATTATATAGTTTGAAAAAACTATATTAAAACTAAAATTGGGCTTTAAAAAAATATTGGGAGTCAATGGGATTTGAACCCAAAACCTTCCAACAACAACTATCTTAATATGATTATGTCAACCAATGTGCCAAACTAACAGTTTTTCTTATTTACCCTCACACTTTGTTATAAAATTCCATTCAAATGGTTCAAGGAAACCATGGAGAATGATGGAGAATACATGAGAGATGAGGGCACAGGGAGGCCAATGGAGCCGTGAGCAAAGAGGAGGAAGAACGTGGAGCAGAACAGCGCGTTCTTCAACAAATAAATTTTTTTATTTTATTGCAAGTGCGGAACCATGAGCAGCTAGAGGAGTGGAACCTTGCCCAAGGAATCTTGAGGGGCATCAAAAAAATTCCTTGAGGTCCTGAACTTTCTAGAGTCAGAATTTGACAAATTTTATGTCGATTTTACACCTCTCTGTTATAGGAGTCCGATGGTGATGTCCATTTCAGTAGTAGAGCTTCCCATTTTTCAAAAATTTTCCATATTGGAGTGACGGTGTTACATTTCCAAGTGTGGACAGTCGATTTTCTGCCTTTCGACACCACGGATTCGATGGTGCAGCCAAATTCAGTAGCTGAGCATCCACTCCTTCAGCCAACTTCATGGGTTGAGGTATATGCAGTATTGATATCATGTGCCTATTTTAACATTTGTTGTGAGATGTAATATGTTTTTTTTAGATCCTTTCTTGGTGTATGTTGCGGGATCTATGTTTTTGCTTCATGTGAGATGTATTCGCCATGGATTGTTATGATCCCTATGTAACCTTGTTAAAGGGATCCTCATCGTCACCTTATGTGAGATTATATCATGTTGATAGGAGGTCTATTATGAGTGAGAGTTCATGTAGCAGAATTTATCGTGGAGAGATAAGCCACTCATGTTGAGGGCATATATCCTTGTATGACAGAAAACATATTCCATGTAAATCATCACCATTTCTAGCACCATATGAAGCGGCCTACCCCATTTTGACACCGGGCCTAGAGACGTAGCCCACACTAGGTGAAATTGATTATCAACTTCTCATGTTCTTATGTTGCTATTTTTTGTCTTGTTTCCTCTTGATTAAAGAATGCATGTGTTCTTTTAATGCTATTTTTAGTACAATTATAACCACATCATAAAAGTAAAATATCATGGTTAAATTCGGTAACTAACGGACCCGAATCAAGATGGTATTAGAGTGGTCTTCTTGCTGATGCGAATTGCGAGCAAGAATGATGATTGAACATGCAGCAATGGTGGATGACAAAGACATGTAAGATTTCATGCTGAGGATGTCCAAAATGGTGGACATAATGTACGATGCTTGTGAGAAGAGGATATAAGAATAGGAGAAAAAAATATTAGAGAATGATGCTTCATCCACATCTTCCACTGCTTATGCATCTTCTCTGGCACCTTCATCATCTTCTCATCATTCAAATGAAGAGATCAACAAGATTCTTTGAGAAGATAATTCTGAATTAAGGAGGCTACTATGAGAAGAGAAATAAGAGAAGTAGAGATTGCAACTTCAGTTGCAGGTCGCGAAAGAGGCCTTGGAGAAGTTGAAGTGCAACGAAGGCTTAAAGAGGCCATCGTCACCTGTGTCTGAATCAGCAGTTGAGGTAAAAAATGTTGATTTCTCTTCAGTTTCATCTTCACATGCTATTATTTCTATTGGAAACATGGAGATACCCATTACAGGAATTGGCATGAGACTCACCAAAATGGGGTACAAAGGAGGAGTTCTTGGTGCGAATGGCCAAGGCATAACTCAACCATTGGAATTTGTACAGAGACCTCAATTCACAAGTTTGGGATACACTAAAGGATAGTGCTCAAAGGTGTTAGAAGCTTCCAATACATGGTTGAAACCATTGGGGAAAGAGAATTATGGGAACACTTCATCATCATCCTATGGCAGTGCACATTGTAGAGAAAGAGTTGAGGAAAGCTCTCATCACCATGATCACGCCAGAGACAACCAAGAAAGGTATAAAAAGTCTCAATATTCTAGTGTTCATTTTTATTACGATAATTTCAATAACAATGAACATAGATCATGGCATCGGAAAACATGTAGTTTTTGTGGATTACATAACCATGTATTTGTTGAGTGTTGGAAGAGAATGGAAGCACGAAATAGGATGAGGCGTGAAAGGCCTTCTCCACACCAGGGAAAGAAGAAGGTAAAGTAGGTTTGGAGGAAGAAGACCCATTTCAATCGTTATGACGGAGTGTTCATCAAGAGCCACGTGTTGGAGGCTCCATCTAGAGCAACGTCTCAAGGAAAAAGTGTCTGTGCATGAACCAGATGAAACAGTTGTTCGACAAGAAAATCCACCACAGGAAGATAACCCATTCACTTTGATAAGTGAGAGATGGTTTTTCTAGATTTGTTAGCTTGTTTTGGCCTTACTTTGTAAATCATGTGTTGAAATTTAAAAAGTAAAATCGATGATGTGTTTTCTATCACTTGTTAAGTGAGAACGACGTTTTGGCCTTGTATCTTGGGTATTGATTTGCATTTTGATGTAAACTTGACCACAGAGTGTGTGTTATAAAATCATGGCAAGTATGGGATTCTTGGGTTATAGTTGGTCATGTAATTAAGAAGGTAATTTTTAAGAATATTGTATTACAGGTTTGCAGAGGATGCAAGTGTCGTCTCATTGCTTATGGATCCGAAGAAAAAAGGTAAAGGAGAATGAAGGGTGACCTTTCAGGAAAATTTTGGTGCAG
Organism: Pinus albicaulis; assembly: GCA_034641835.2. NCBI lineage: Eukaryota > Viridiplantae > Streptophyta > Pinopsida > Pinales > Pinaceae > Pinus > Pinus albicaulis. The sequence goes on along the minus strand of CM076582.1, from coordinate 834,732,489 downwards.
ACAAGGTATAAAGTAGTTGCAGATTGTTTTCATGATTTTTGTGCACCAAAAGCCCCTCATTGGGGAGGATTGATCCAAGTGGCTCCAAACAGCCTCAAGAGACCAAGAGGGCTCATAAATGGTCAAAATTCAAAGTGGTCAGAATGCTTCAAACTAGGAAAAGATTGAATTTCTCATTGCCCTGATTCCAATGGTGTGAATGACACTCAAATCTGAGTCTGTATGAGAAATTTATTGCAGTTTGAAGTTTGTACCAAACAACAAAAAAACAAGTCAAAGCCAACATTATACCACATGGAATGCTATATGGATTACATGTGGTAGACTTAGTGGGACCCATAAAGCTAATGTGGCAGCCCAGTCAACAAAACAGGTGGACCCAAAAAAAGGTGATGTGGCAGCACCACAAGTTGACACATGGCAAGTAAGTGGTAGAGGTGGCATATGATGTGGACCAATGAGGGATTTCCACATGGTGCCAAATGGCACCTCAAATTAGGACCAAGTGACCTTGGATGGTGCAACCTACATTTTTGTCTTACTGTCATGTTTTTGGGAGCCGTTACAATATGTACATACGAATTCCATATATTATATAGTTTGAAAAAACTATATTCAAACTAAAATTGGGCTTTAAAACAATATTGGGAGTCAGTGGGATTTGAACCCAAAAGCTCCCAACAATAAGTATCTTGATATGATTATACCAACCAATGTTCCAACCTCACACTTTGGCATATTCACCCTCACACTTTGTTATAAAATTCCCTTCAGATGGCTCAAGGAAACCATGGATAATGATGGAGAATACATGAGAGATGAGGGCACAGGGAGGCTAATGGAGCTGTGAGCAAAGTGGAGGTAGAACGTGGAGCAGATCGGCGCATTCTTCAACGAATAATATTTTTATTTATTTATTGCAGGTGTGGAACCATGAGTAGCCAGAGGGGTGTAACCTTGCCTATGGAATCTTGAGGGGCATCAAAAATATTCCTTAAGGTCCCAAACTTGCTAGAGTTATAATTTGACAAATTTTATGTTGTTTTTACACCTCTCGATGATAGGAATCCAATGGCGATTTCCATTTCAGTGGTATAGCTTCCCATTTTCAGCCATTTTCCATACTAGAGTGACAATGTTAGATTCCCAAGTGTGGACAGTCGATTTTATGCCTCTCAACACCATGAATTCGATGGTGTAGCCAGATTCAGCAACTGAGCATCCACTTCTTCAGCCAACTTCAGGGGTTGAGGTATATGTAGTATTGATATCATCTGCCTATTTTATCATTTTCTGTGAGATGTAATATGTATTTTTTAGATCCCTGATTGATGTATGTTGTGGGATCTATGTTTCTAATTTGTGTGAGATGTATTCACCATAGATTGTTATGATCCCTATGTAACCTTGTTGAAGGGATACTCATTGTCACCTTGTGTGACATTATGTAATGTTGATATGAGGCCTATTGTGTGTGTGAGTTCAGGTAGTGGAACGTCTCATGGAGAGACAATCCACTCATGTTGAGGGCATATATCCTTGTTTGAAATAAAACATAGTCCATGTACGTCATCACCATTTCCAGCACTATATGAGGCGACCTACCCCATTTTGACACCGGCCTCGGAGACATAGCCCAGACTGGGTGAACTCTATTATCAACGTCTCATGTTCTTATGTTGTTGATTTTTGTCTTGTTTCCTCTTGCTTAAAGCATTGATATGTGTAATTTTAATGATATTTTCAGTGAAATTCTAACCATGTCACAGAAGTAAAAGATCATGGGTAAATATGGTAGCTGACGGACCCGAATAATAGAGAGATAGGTTATTCACTTGTAGATTGATCTCATATTGAGACAAAAATTGTAATACATCTCTATTCATCATATTAATGCAAGCAGGAAAATGTGTTTTTAGCAGTTTCTTTCCCTTGGAAAATTAATTTGTGCATGTGTGTCATTTCTCATTGCATTTTTGTGATTGATGTTTTAAATTGTGAATTGAATTTCATATACTAGTAGATTAGGATTGTGTATTGTGATTTTTATTAAAATTTCATGAGAATTTGCAATTATACATCAGAATTTATACAATATATATGGTGAAAATGTTCCAAATGGAATAATTTAAACCTGTCTCAACCCCCATGGAAACTGGATGCAAGCTATGTTCAGATGATGAATCAACTGATGTTGATTGGAATATTTATAGATCTATGATAGAAATATTGCTATACCTAACATCTTCTAGACTAGATACAATGTTGGCAGTCAGATTAGTGGCAAGATATCAACTGACACCTAAAAAAAGTCATTTATTAGCAACAACGAGGATATTTAGATACTTGAAAGGGACTACATACTATGGAAAAAAGTACCTAAGAGGTAAGAACTTTACATTGACAACATACATAGATGCGGATTGGGCCAGTGGTGTGGATGAAAGAAAAAATACAAGTGGTGGTGAATTCTACTTAGGAGAGTCTCTAGTTGCATGGTTAAGTAAGAAACAGTAATTAGTTTGTCTATCTGCAACAAAAGGAGAATAGATAGTAGTTTTTTCTTTTTTCACACAAGTGTTGTGGGTAAAACAGACTCTATAAGATATGAAGGTAAATTTCATTGAATCTATATATATTAAGTGCGACAATACAAGTGCAATAATCATTTCGAAAAATATCGTGCTTCAATCAAAAACTAAGCATATCCCTATAATGTATCACTTCCTTAGAGAACAAGTGGCTCGACGAATAGTGAAGATGGGTTACATACCCACAAAAAAAATAATAGCATATATATTTACAAATCATTTTACTAAAGAACCATTTGAATAAATGAGAAAAAAAATAGGGATAATTCCTACAAATTCTTCTCACTAATGTGACTTCAAAAGGAGAACCTAAAACATTATAGAAAAAATGAAATTAGTGTATCCCCTTATTGTTATTATTAGTGTATCTGCCTTATTGTTATTGATGTGCCCATGTAACCCCCATATTACTATTGTTGTGCCCCATAGAATCCCACTATTGTTATTTTTGTGCCCTTACATTATTATTGTTATGCGGATATTCTTATATTGTGACCCCTTAGACTGCTATATATAGAAATAAGGTTTTTTCATTTGAATGATCGAATAATTATTCAATTATGTAATGTAAAGTAGGTTTCCCCCTCGAAGTGGATAATTTTTAAGTTGTTGATCTATATTTTCTTATATTTTTCGAGTTGGTTGCATAACATTTGGTATCAGAGCTTCGGATTCTATGGTTTTGCTTCTTAAATAAGGTCATCTTGGAATTTTTTCTATAAATATTTTTGTACGAATATTCAGAAGCTGAAATTGAAACCACATGGATTCTAAGACTTGGTGAAATAAATGCCGTAATTTCAAATCTTGACTCACTATATTTTTAGAGATATGATCTGAGGAAGTTAGGGTTTTTGCAGGCTCCAAAATTTAGTCTCAAACAAGTGAGTGAAGAAAAATCGTCATAACTTTTATTTCAGACATCAAATTTGAATTCTATAACAAGTGGCTGAAATTTCACCCACTATAGTTTTTCCTATATCAATTTTAGACCCAAATGTTTAAATAGTGACACGTGGCACCCCTTACAACATCGCTCTATTGAATCATTCCATAATTGGGTCATCATGGGAGATTTGGAATCACATTATCTTGAAGAATCCAAATAGGGTCTGACCCATGGCATTGGAAATAATACTTTGAGGGATACTATAGGACCAAAGTTCAGATCTTGGATATCTGAAATGACATAGATACAAAAGTTTCAATATAAAGCTCCTAAAAAGAAATTAAAAGGTGCATATTTTTTTAATTGTGCATAACGTTTGTTTGAAAAATTAGTTTGAAGTGATTCCAATGGCATATTGAAGCATATATATCAGCATTGGGTTCTAAAATTCCTAACAAAAAAACAGTTCACACCCATTAAGGCCTCAAAAATATCTACTATGACGAATGAAGACAAAGAATTGCCGCATGATATATCAAAATTACGGGACCAAGTGAAAAAAATTTCGCTCTCACAAAGAGCAACCAAAGATGAACTAAAAGGTGACATGGATGTTTTAAAAGTATACATATATGATAATATGGATGGTTTAAAGAATGGAATTTAATCTAAGATCGATGGTATATAAGCAAAACTTGAAGGTTTGAAGGAAGGTTTCACAAAGTTCCTCCAAGAAAATCTTCTGAATGGAAAAAAGGTAGTAGAGGAAACTCATGATGAGAAAAAAAGAAATGTTAATCATGATTTCATAGACTCTAACATTAGATTGAAGGCCCACCATATTCCAAAGATTGATATGAGGAATTTTTATGGCAAGGAACATGTAACATGGATACTACAGATCGAGCAATATTTTGATCTCCATAATGTGCAAAACACACAAAAGGTACACATTGCAACTTTATATTTAGAACCCAATAAATTTGTATAGTATCAATGGCTTTCCTCTCATGAAAAAAAAATCACTTAGTCAATTTTTACGAAGGAAATGATAGCACATTATGAGGATACAAAGAGAAACACCTTCTTTAGCCAATTGATAAATCTGAAACAAAAGGGTTCAATGGTGGAGCACATTGAGGACTTCCAAAAACTAAATATAAGGGTAAATGATACTCCAGAGGAGCATAGGATTGATGTCTTAATAGGGACTTTAAATGATAACATCCAACATAAGGTTCACCTTTGGGAACCTAATTCATTGGAGAAGGCATTCAAGTTGGCAAGAAAAACTGAAAGAAAAATTATGGCAACAAAGAATCCTACCACTCACAACTATAAAGATGCAATTGTTGCTACTCCTAGCCTTCCACAACCTAAAGGTTTTACACCACAATAGTTGGATGAAAGAAGAGAAAAATGGCATTTTTATAGTTGTGATGGAAAATGCACTAAAGTTCATAAGTGTGTTTATAATAATTCATTTTACATAGATCGTGAAGAGGAGGAAGAAAAGGAACAAGAAACTCCAAAAGAAGAGGATATACAAGAGGAACTAACCCTATAGAAATAAGAAATGAATCTAACCATATATTGTAATGAATTGGCAGGAATTACCACTCCTCAAACTCTCAAGATGTATAGAAGGACATATCAAGAAGAAAAAGGTAATAGTGTTAATTTATCCAAGTAGTACCCATCATTTTATTCATCGCAAGATAGCCAAGGAATTGAATTGCTTCTTATATCTAGCACCCAAGTTTCAAGCAATGGTTGTAAATGGAGGAACTACAAATTGCTCTCGAAAGTGCCATAATATCAATCTAAACATGGGGGAATATGTATTGAATATCCAATTATTTCCATTCCAATGGGTGGTGTTGATGTTGTACTAGGAGTCTAATGGTTACAATCTTTCGGTATGATAGATTTTAATTTTCAAGAACTTTTCTTGAATTTTTTTGGGAAGGAAAGGAAGTTGATTTAAGGGGTATTGCAAGGAAACCATGAAATATAATTAAATTTAATGGCATAAAAATTCTTCTAAAGAAACAAAAACATGGCATAATTAAAGATTATGCTCACTAGAGGTTCAAATATCGAAATCATCTATTTATCCAGATCTCCAAAAAGTCTTGGACAATCATTTTGAGACTCCCAAAGGCCTCACACCTATTCGTGATCATTACCATGTTATTCATTTGATTCCACGAAGTGTTTTCCAAATAGCAAGCCTTCCAGATATCATATGCCCAAAAGAGTGAAATTGAACATATGGTTGTAGAAATTCTAGAGGTCGATATAATTCAACCTAGTCAAACTTATTTCTCTTCTCCAATAGTATTAGTGCACAAGAAGGATGGATCATGTCTCATGTGTCTGGATTATAGGGAGCTAAACAAACTCACTATTAAATATAAATTCGTGTTCCTATTATTGATGAATTGTTGTATGAATTACATGGAGCAATTTACTTCACCAAGTTGGATCTTTGCTTAGGATATCATCAAATTAGAATGAAGGCTAAAGACATTCTGAAAACAACTTTTAGAACTCATGAGGTTCATTATGAATTTTTGGTCATGACTTTTGGCCCTACCAATGCACCTTCTACATTTCAAGGTTTGATGAATTCCATTTTCAAACCCTTCCTTACAAAATTCATGCTGGTATTGTTTGATGATATACTAATCTACAAAAAGTCTTGGAAGGATCATGTTCAACATGTTGACGAGGTGCTCAAACTATTAGAAGAGAAACAATTATATGAAAACACATCCAAATGTTTCTTTGGAGTACAAGAGGTGGAATATCTGGACCATGTTGTATCTCATGATCTAGTTAAGGTAGACCCTAACAAAATTGAAGCTATTAAGGAATGTAAAATCCCCACAACCATAAATCATTTGCGAGGATTTGCTAGGCTAATAGGGTATTATCACAAGTTTTTTAAGAATTATGGGATAATAGCAACACCTCTATCAACATTACTAAAGAAATATGCATTTTATTAGACTCCAGAAGCAACTAAGGCCATTGAACATCTTAAAGAAGCAATGTGCCATGCACCAGTCTTAGCTACGGTAGACTTCACAAAAACCTTTGTTGTGGAATGTGATGCCTCAGGAAATGGAATTAGTGTCATTTTAATGCAAGAAGGAAGACCCATTTCTTTGAAATTATTCCAATCAAAGGGAAGTATTTACACAAAGTTGTTTATGAGAAGGAAATGTTGGCAATACGACATGCACTAAAGCAATGGAAACCTTACCTAATGCGAAGATACTTCAAGGTAAAAACAGATCATGATAGTCTTAAATACTTTTTGGAACAAAGATTATCTTTATAAGAGAAGCAAAAATGGGTCACAAATATGTTATCTTATTACTTTAAAATAGTATACAAAAAGGGAAGAAAAATTTTATTGCAACTGCACTCTCAAGAAAGGATGAGGATGTGGAATCATTTCTTTGTTCCATTTCTATTATCCAACCAGATTAGATAACCGAAGCAAGGGATGAATGGAAGAATGATGAAGAAGTGTGGACACTAATTCAAAATTTGTTGCAAGATCCCAATACATCTAATACATTTTGCTGGAAAAATGATCGATTATGGTACAAATATTGCTTATATATTTGTAGGAATTCCCAAATCAAACAAAATATTTTTTGGAATTGCACACCTCTCCCTTAGGAGGGTGTTGTGCTATTAAAAATACCTTTTATTTTAGAATAGTTTCCTTAGAAAAATAATGGGGACCCTTTTAAAAATTTTAGAATAGAACAAATAAGACCCTTAAGTGATTGATTAAAATACAAATAGGTGTTATAAAAGCTAAAGCGCATCATTTTTATTGTCTAAAAGGAACTTAGGTGTAAAATGCAAAATAAACGTAGTTGAAAATCGCAATCGCAAAATTGTGAAGACAACATATGACATCTTAAGCCACTCCAAATGAATTTGCGATGTTGTATCAATAAAAATATTTAATAAAGGAAAAGGGCTTTCGAACAAATCATGTTTCAAGAAAGACAAACCGCGAGATTCGCCTTTTCCACATCACTAATAAAAAATCAAAAATCACATTTCCATCTCACCATCATTCCATTTTCCCTCGTTTTCATTTCCCCGATGCGATACATCGCATCACATTGCACTTTTTCTAGCAACCATTTCCTTCCACCATCCAGTTTCACCAAGATTGCGATTGTGATATCGCATCAAAAAAATTTCATTTTTTTTTCCCCCACTAATGTTTGAATTTTTCAAAAAACTTTAATATTTTAACTCAAAAGGATGTTTATAACGTGAAAAGGAATTAATCACAATCGGAAAACCATATGTGCTTGGTGCTTTAAAACATTGGCACACAAATGAATATGTGATGCGAAGATATCTTATTTAAACACCTAAATGTCTATTTGAGCACATCTTTCCATTAATTCCATGAATTAATGGTTTAATAGCTCGAACCTCCAAATGCGATTTAATTGCAAAAGAATTAATTTTTTAGATTACTCCGTGTACCAAGCTTTATTTTCCATCATTTCAATTATTGTTACATTGCTCTCATATTGTGACAAGATTTACCTTTGTTACTCGTTGTTCTTCTTATTTTGCAGGCAAGTCCAAAAAAACAGAGTTCCTTGAAAATGTCTAAGGCTACAAAGAATTCCACAAAACCCATGTCTCCCCCTAATCATGTGCCTCCTGCTAATGAAGTAATAGAAATTCTGCCCCTATTCACAGATACTACATGTGCAACAGAAAGTGGTTCTACTTCTTGGGAAGAAATGTATAGGTTGTTTGAAGATGAAAAACCCCGTAGGGTTGATAGAAAAGCTACTGTAGTTGCTTATGATACCTCAGAAGATACTATTTTCTATGTCGCCAACTCTTTTCTACACAAAATTGCTACACGCCCCAAGATTCTACCATATACAGATATGGTGAAATGGATTATTGACAACCTCAACATTGGAGATAGAACCTTCCTAACAATAAGAGGCACAATGATAAGGTCGTTCAAAGAAAAATATTTGAAGAAAATGTACCACATTCCAGACCCCCATAAGGTGTATGATAAATATATCCTAGCGCAATTCACAAAGGAGAATAAGTTGTAGTAGGATCCCATAAATCAATGGAGGAGTAACCCTAGAAAACATAAACATGATGATAAGGGTATGTATTCCACCACTTCTCTTGTTGGTCCCTACTGTTATATTTCTTCTATGATGTCTAGACTTTTTGGCCAACCCAATACTAGTAAATTCTTCATTGAATGGGTTCCCCTTATGGATGTCGATGTAGACTCCTACATCATGGATTGGGGAACCATTTTGTCAAATAATATTTCTACCCATATTTTTTATTATAGGAAAAATCATTTTGTTTCATCTAAGATCCTTCCCCCATTCTATATGAGTGCCTAAATTATGGATGCAGTGTGTTTTACATCAGATTTTCCAGCCATCGGATGGAAATGGACTATCCAAGACCCCACTCCCATTCATTTTATTATAGTATTCTATGGGAATCTAACTATGAAACCGATTTCTACAAGATTTTCCATGGAGTTATGCTCCCACTATTTTAATCTATGTTTGATGAAAAGGCCCCTAAGTTGTCCAAATAAGCTCAAACGGACTGCACATCCATTGGAAAATGGTTTGGGTGAGAGTTATTCACTTATGTCATAGTTTTTGGAAGCTTAGCCCAACTACATGTCCTACCATTATATGTCTAGACAAACTTCTCGCAAGAGAAATTTCTTATCAGATAGTGGGTCATGGATTTACCAAAGTTTTGAAAGAATCAAAGAAAGCTTCATGGCCTTCCTTTCCTATTCCCTATGGTTTCTATGCATTATACAATTTCAAACATGTCGGGTTAGAAATTAATCAAATCCAATGGTTGAAATTATTTACAATTTCTAAGAGGCAAAATGACCTGGACCAAGTTGCATTCAATTTCACAACTCAAGTGAAAATCAGGTCATTTTCCCATGAAAATAATGATTTTGATGATTTTTTTGAGTCGATTGATACTTATTCAACAATTGAGAAATTGGTAGCATCACACCTTAATCCTCAACAACTAGCAAAGTTAAAGCAATGTAGGAATATAAGGTTGGAAGGTATTCCTCTAAATATTCTGGAGGTATTGCAACCTATCTCGTAGAAAGAACAACAAATAGAAGAGAAAAAGCAACAAATAAAGAACAGGGAAAATAACAGCCCCCTAAGGATACTAAAGTCCTTAGTGGAAAAAAAGGAGATAACTTTAATGGAACTCAAACTAAAGATCCATTGTTTTCAAGTGACTTAGATGAAGTCTGGAAAGACTTTGACAAACAACTTAAGGGAGACCAAGAAGTGGTGATCATTGATCATCAAGAAAAAGTTGAAACATCTCATGGTAAAAGTCATAACCTGTTTACTATTGGGTCAACTAAAATATATATTAGTACAGAAGAAGTAGAATTTATCTCGGCCTACTTAACATCAGAAATTGTGTTGAAATCGAGGAAATGCCTCCTTTGTATATATTTTATAGCCCAAGGCATAAGGTTGTTATGAGCAAAGAGAGTAAGAGGATAATAATATAACGATCACATGTTCTCATTCTTGGGAATGTCTCTATGGAAACGGTTTGGAAGGACCCATAAGCAGATCCATCTCAGGATCTAACATGGTTAACTCAGTTTGCAGGTGCTTATGCACCTACCACCATTGACAAAGCCACTGAAGTTCAGCAATTATTCAAAGAGAAGGATGAAAGAATACTTCAACTAAAATAATAATTGCTATCAGAGAAAAAAATAATCAATCAAAAATTACAAGAACAAGTGTCACAGCTCCAACAAAGCTTGAATCAATTAAAGCTACAACACTAATCTGATGTTGGTGCTAAAGATGCTCAGATACACCAATTGAAATTCATTGTTGAACAGTTGAAAGAAAATCCTAGAGTGGATGAAATTAAAAAGGAAGCTTTAGAATTAAATACTTTGTTAGGCCAACAACAAGTTTTTTTCTGTAAAAAACTATCTAGCATAATTGAGCTATGTGAAAAAATTGATTCTCTAATGAATCGAGTAGCTAGCTAGAGAATCATCTTTGATGAAATTGATGATAAAGTATCCCAATACATCACCTGGAAAGATACTATTCAAGGCCAAAAGGCCAATCTTCCCAAGATTGAATATTATGAAAAAAAAAATAGTGTTCACTGATTGGTACATACAGTTAAAGAAAGATGAAAGGGAAATTTGCAGGGCTAGGGATGTTGCCAACAACATTGTTGAAATAGTCAGCCAAAACCTCATTGTTGCTAATCTGATTGATAAATTCCCACCCGGTTCTATACCTATTGTAAAATATTTTGTAAGACAGTGGCATTATATTTCTAAGATGAAGGAAGAAAGCATAAAAAAATTGGATAAGCTAGATTGGGGCAAGTATTGGAAGCACTTGGTCAAGCCACATAGACAATGACTAATGTTGTGCTATCTAACTGACACTTCCTCTTACATTATGCCTCGACTATTAGATGTGGTATACACAGGATAGTTTTGTGTCAGGCGAGGCCAACCTCCTAAGTTTCAACCTATGATTGACATCCTTCAACTCAAAGAATGAATGGAAAAAAAGACAGCAATGCAATCCTGAAGCGAGTCATCCCATCAAAATTACTTTATGTTTTATTTCACTTAATTTAAGGAGAGTTTTTTAAACCTCCTCAACTCTTTATGTATTTGATATTTTGTACTTTTATTTTACTATATAAACCATTTCATGTCTTTAAAGAAAGGGTCCTGAAATTTTGAAAAGAAGACTTTACAAAAGTTTCACTTTTGTTCTATTAAAGTTTTTCTTAATAGAAAAGGTTGGACCAAAGGCTGTTTTTCAAATGAGCAGAGTTAGCATATATATGGTATTTTTATCTTTATGTTGATGTTCTGTTTCAAATGAGAAATAGTTAAATTTCCTTATGATGTTTTGTTATATGTATCTTTTTAACACAATCCAACAATAATTACTTCCGAACATGTTAGATTGCCATTTTTTATTCATATACAATACATGTAATAATAGATGTGATATATACTGAATCAATTTGATTAACTATTTAATCAGACAAATTATCTTAATTTTTTTTATATTTCTCTAATTGTTTGATAATTCTTCATTTTCATTCACTAAAATATCATCTTTTTAATTCACATATAATAGAAAGATAATTCGTCCCGGGATAGAGATAGGTATATACATATTTTCTTTAAACTTGTTGTCACCCTCATTCACCAAGTCACAGTTGTTATAGGTCAATTTGGGCACCACTCCCAATGACCTGGTTAACTGGACATCATCCCCAAGACCGATGAATAGGGTCTATCATTCCCTATCATTTCAGTTGCTACATGCCCTAAGACAAAGAACAAGGAAAAATCATCTATGACTTCCATCAGCAATGTTTCCAAGATTTGAAGTTTATAATATATCATGTGTGAGATCACCAACGCAGTCTCTCAAAGGCCTAAGTGCATTTCATATGTAGATGCCTCCATTCAAAGGTGCTCTGCAAAGCACTTCCCGACACTCAAGGACGTGTTGGTCAAATTGGTAGAGCAATTCTCATTGTTCTAGAATTTCCACTTGGCCAATGCCTTCTAGAAGATTTCACATGTGTCAAAATTTGAATCCATGTCTCCATTTGATACCTTTGAGACTGAGAGCATGTCTTGCCTATTATTACAAATTCATTGATTTTAAAACTACCTTCAGATCCTCCATAAATTGAGCACAGATCCTAGTGCTTGAGAAGGAATAATTTGAGTAGAGAAATGATGGTGGAATTTCAATTGAGGAGTTGATTTGTGTAACATGTTGTTAGAGATATGTGCATTGTGATGAGGTTGGGATGTTTCTGGAGATGGTGACACTAAATCAATCACTAGGTTGTAACCTCCCCTTCTATCCATTAATAAATATTGTTGCTTACTTTCCCACATATGTAACTGAATAAGCTTATATATTTCATATTATGAATTATTATCTGATGTATATGGTTCATGTTTTATTGATTTAACTAAATAACTTGAATAGACATCTTTATTATTGCTATCTTTTGTTGTTTAGTGTTCATCTTTGCAGGAAATATTTTGGCGATCTAGCTTGGATTTGAAGCTATAGCAAGAGTGACAGAAGGAGAATAGGAAGCGCTTGGACTTCAAGTAAGTTCTTTGATATGTTCTGTGTGTCTATTTACTATTAGGAAAAGTAGTTGCTAAGTCTTTAACATGTTGTTCTAGATGAGCACTACATCTAGGGAAGAATGTTTTATCCTTAATTCATAATTCCGCATAACAACAGTCAATTAAAATACCAACCATCCATTCAATTATATTTCATTGGGAAGTTGGTCCCATAAATCCAATCAGAGCCACTATCTCAAATAGATAAGGGACGGTTTTTAAGTCCACGGCCAGGTGGTTGTCCCCGATGTTGTTGTAGTGAATTTCAAGGCATCAACAGAGGGAACTCAGGTTTTTTGAAAACTTACCACGAGGTCAAGAAGGAATTATTTTTGGATGGTTTTAAATCTTATATTCAAAGGTTTATGGCAGAATTTTTTGTTTGCCAACAAAATAAACTTGAGACAATTAACACCCCTAGTTTGTTACAACCTTTATCCATTCCAAGTCAACGTTGGGAGGAGGTTTCAATCGATTTTATCACAGGTTTACCCAACTCCGAAGGAAAAAATGTTATCATGGTGATTATTGATAGACTCACCGTGTATGTACACTTGTGTGCATTATCTCATCCATTTAAATCCAACACAGTTGCTACTTCATTTATGAAAACAATTCAAAAGCTACATGGAAACCCAATGACTATTGTAAGTGACAGAGATCCCATTTTTACGAGAAATTTTTAGACAAATTATTTTCTTGTCTGGGTACTCAATTGTCTCATAACTCATCTTATCATCCTCAATCTGATGGTAAAACTAAGATATTGAATAAATTTTTGGGAGGATAACACTTCCTTCCATATTGCAGCAAAAATGACCCCATTTATGGCACTTTATGGATATCATCCACCTTCCATCACATCATCTTTAAGAGAAACTCCTAAGATTCAAGTAGTGAAAAATTACATCAAGAATCAACAACAAGTTCTCTAACTCTTAAAGGATAACCTCAATTTGGCGCATAATCGAATGAAACAATAGGAAGATCATCATCACAGTGAAAGAAGTTTTGATGTAGGCGATTGGTTATTTTTATGACTACAACCATACAAACAAATGTCTCTCAAGCAAACTAAGAAGGATAATAAATTATCACCAAATTAATATGGTCCTTACAAGGTGTTACAAAATATTGGTACTATGGAATGCAAATTGGAGCTTATTGCATCTTCCCGAATGCACCTATTTTTCCATGTTTCATGCTTAAAGAATTTTATAGGTGAAAAGCTCACAGTTCAAAAAAATATTTCCAGAACTTGACGAGGAAAGAAAAATCATATTGGAACCTGAAGCAGTCATGGAAACAAGAAATAAACAGTTACAAAATCAATAAATTTCATAGTATCTCAAGTGGAAGAACTTACTGACTGAAGATTCGACATGGGAAGATGAGAATTTTATACAAAAGCAGCCGAAACTACTAAAGTGTTGAGGAAAACATTCTTCTGAAGGAGAGTGGCATGTTAGGTCCCTATAATACTAGTTTATCCATTATTATTATTATTACTGTAGCCCCTTCATTTTTATTGATGTTCCCATGCCAGCCCCCATATTGATATTGTTGTGTCCCACAGAAGCCCACTATTGTTATTGTTATTCCCTTACGTTGTTATTGTTATGTCGACCCTTCTTATATTGTGACCCCTTAGAATCCTATGTACAGAAGGAAGGTTTTTTCATTTGAATGATCAAATAGTTGTTCATTTATGTAATGTAAAGGATTTTCCCCCCTCGAAGTGGATAATTTTTAAGTCGTTGATCAATTTTTTCTTCTATTTCGTGAGTTTGTTGCATAACAGAAATTGAGTGCACTATCTAAGGGTGAGACTACAAGAGCATGAAGGAGTAAATAAAAGGAATAAAAAACACATGATCGTGGCTATAATTTGAAGCAATCAAGAAGAAACAAGAAAAAATCCCATCATAAAATTGACTAAGTCATATTCCTCATAAGCTAGCAACATCAATCAGGTTCTTCATTTAGAGGCTCATTCTTTGATTCAAGAATTTTTTATGCAAAATTGTACACATATATGTATATTTTGTATATAAGCATGTAAATAAATATTTTCAAATGTACATAGTCCAATTAGACATTTGCATATCTAGTCAAACCATGTTGAAATATGATTCTAACTCATTATATATTGGCATCATCAGAATTTCCACAAAATTATTTAGCTTCAAATGAATTTGAATATGTATATGGAATGCATCAATGTACATTATGATAACTCATGTGTTCAGCTGACATATGATCTATCAAAAAAAAAACTAATATCTATTCAAATATATATACATGCAAGCAAAATAAAAGGTCATGTCATCGAGCCTAGGAGCGGATCTTATGTATTATTATGTCTAACTTCTAGAATCCTTCATCATGAAACATCATGAGATTGAACTCTCAACCATATTATTGTGAGTACAGTATTGGTCTAAAGTATCATTTCATGCATATATATCTTATGATAAAAAAAATAATGTTATTGAAGAAATCAATCAAGATGGTTCTGCAATCAGAAGGCCTGCATGAGATTAGGTCTACACTGCTACAACTTAATGCATCACTAGGATATCTCTAAATCCTTTTGTGAAATATATATATGGGCCTCCTAAAGAAATTATAAAATAATAGTGGAAATAATAAAATAATATTTTATTACATCATCAAATGTTAGAGGGGAAAAAGAAAAAACTACTTTTTCAACTCGTCTTTTCAACTTATATCCCAAATTTTTTACTCACATTTCAAGTGGGAGTACTCGTTGAATGAAAAATTTAATTCCTTGTCCAATGAGTACCCATGTTGCATACTTTTGATGGATCCTGCTACACGAAAAATGAGAAATACATGAAAAAATTGATTGCAATCACGTGTTTTCATGTATTTCCTATTTCTCATGTAGCAGGGTCCATCAAAAGTATGCAACATGGGTTGGATGAGGAATTAAATTTTGCAACCAACGAGTACTCCTGCTCAAAATTTGAGTAAAAACTTTGTGAGATAAGTTGAAAAAGTAGTTTTATTATTTTATTATTTTTAAACCCTTTTACTTAAAAAATGGTGAATCATCCCCCATGGTTGACATCATCATCTTGAATCTTATTGGTTCTTATAAAGCTTATTTTTGTTGTACATTTTTCTTAGGAGGCCCATTTTAGACCTCAAAATTCCCCTAATGGGAACGCATGGTATGAATGACAGGTATGAGGTGATAGTGACATACTAAAAAAAGGAAGAGGTAGAAGGTAACACAAGAGTCAAAGAAGCAGATGAAAATGACTTAAATAAAATATCATCAATACATTTATTGGTTGATGTTATCTCCTATGCTATGTGTTACAATACT
This sequence comes from Pinus albicaulis, assembly GCA_034641835.2. Taxonomy (NCBI): domain Eukaryota; kingdom Viridiplantae; phylum Streptophyta; class Pinopsida; order Pinales; family Pinaceae; genus Pinus; species Pinus albicaulis. The sequence continues at coordinate 834,716,392 of CM076582.1, read as the reverse complement.
CAACAATATATTTCTCATCAATACTTGATATTGATAATACAGGTGTTTCTCTGAGTGAAAGTACAAATTCTATTGACATATAAAGGAATATGACACTTGTATTCCTAAAAGAATATATTTGGCAATGAAATTTTTGAATAATGCACATTTAATTATTCCTAACTATCATACTGAGTGCTAATATGAAATTAGGATTATTGGCATATGGACAGTATTGGAATAATCCATAGACAGTTGGTCTCATCCAATTGGAATGTTGGCTTCAATTATAAGACTTATTTGGAGAGTAACTCTATTATTCATTAGACTCATTTTTTTTTATGTATTATCATATGGGACTTGGCACCCTACTTTCCAATGTTCACAATACATATATTATAGCAACATTATTCAATTTTATGAGTTAAAAAATACAGTGGCAACCTTATTCACAAGACAATGTTCTAATCATTTTCACAGTGTTGTGCACTAAATCAGTGTTAATGTTATTGCATTATTATCCATAGACCAAATTATATTCCTTGACAGAATGGAATTAAATCTCACATCCCTTTATTCTTTCTAGAGCAACAAATTTTAAATTGGAGAAATATTTACAAATGAAAGATCCTTTAGGGTTTTATGCCCTAATTTGGACAATGTTCTTGAACAACTTCCTTTACTCCCGCTTATTGTGAGGAAAACTTGAAATTATCTAGTACAAGTGAAAGTGTGAGAACTGGCATTAATGGCATGACAAATGTTTCCAAGTGCAATATTCTTCTGATGATATGTGATATGGTGTTCTAGCATTAATATTTATTACAATGGTCTCTGTGGCATTAATTTAGTATTACAATGGCATGGAGTAGCATTGAATTGACTGTGTTGAGTTAATATTACAATAGCGTTGAGCAACGTTGAATTGAGTGGTTGAGTTAGTATTACAATGGCGTGAAGTAGCATTAATATGGTATTACAATGGTACAATGGCTAATTTGGTATTAAAATGGTGGGGAGCAGTGTTAATATGGTATTATAGTGGTATTACAAAAGTGTTGGTGAACCAAGCATGAATGTGGAGAGGCATTGATTCCCAACCAAGCATTTCCAGGCCAAATGTAACACCATCCTCCCACATTTACCCAATATAACCGGTCCACCAAGGTAAACATGTGACGAAGAGTTACTATAATATGATTCAACTCCCCAAGTACAGTTAAGGAAGTAGAATCGAAAAACTGAACCAAACTAACCTTCCTCATATGCTAAAGGACCTCCAGGGGGATAACCAACTGGTCCAGGTGCTCAACCCCTGAGTTAACCTACTTTCTGACTAAACTAAATCCCTATTCCCACTCATTAAAATCCCTCCACGCAACTAAAACCCTTCGGTCGCATGCACAACATGGACATACATGTGATTGTAGCCTTTTTCAGGCAGTTTTTGCTAGTGACCCCGGATTCTGAGCCACTTTTTTAGGGTCAAGACTCAACCCTCTGCCCATAACTTGATGAAATTATTATAAAGGATAAATAACAATATTATAATTCCTATAAATCAAAACTTGAACATGAACCTGACATGACAAGGCCTAGCCATGAAAAACATTCCATCAAACACATCATGATCATGTAATCTATAGGCCATATAAACACATCTAAGCACAGAGACTTCATACATATGGACTTCATACTTATCTATGAATCATCAATAAGGTCTAATACGATCTCATAGTATTTGAAATATCATCTATTAGGTCATACATTAATTAAATTTTAATTTACTGAAAAAAACGTGATGAGGGCCATAACTCAAGTTTGCCATAAACCATAATTATAACCAACATATGACCAAAAAATTAACAATGATAGAAAAAGCATCATAACCACATAATAGCAAACACATTTACACATAATACACAAGAGTAAAATATCTCTTATTAACATATGTAAAATACAACGAGGTCAGGGACTTCCACGTACCACCCGACCATAGATTGGGTTGAACCAAATATTTCTTTCAGCCAGTCACCCTCGTGCCATATTCTAAGCATGAATGTGGGACTCACAACAAAACCCACCAGGATTCCTCGGGATTTACTGTGTATTCCATGAAGGGAATTCCTAGGCCCAAAAAATAAACATACATTATAGTCTTTACACCAATACCAACATATATCTTTCAATGGATTACTAGGCCCTAACGAGCATGTATGACTCCGGATTTATCCACCTAAACCATGATAAATTTGTCTGTCTCCACCCTCTATGCTTTATCGTGTATCATGCCATTCACCGGTCAAGGATTCCTAGGCCCATCGAGGGTATACACCTCTAGGATTTACTGTGTATCCCACAATTACCAGTTGAGGGATTCCTAGGACTATGATGGTATTTACATCAAGGCTTTACCATGTATCCTAGAATTATCGCTTAAGGGATAACTAGAAATTTTGTTTCCTCCTAAGACCACCCCACTCAGTTTCAAAACCATCCTACAATCTAGCTCAACCAAATAATAGAAACCCCATCACATAATGGTTATCCAAAAATGGAAAGGCAAGGCTGAAAACCATTGTCACACATGTCAAAACCCATGCCAATGACAAAAATAGAACCAAACACACACATGCATGTGTCATGTATGCCAATACTAGCAAGTAAATCATACATTCAACTCGATACCTACAAGTAATCGCATTGTAGCAACTTGATCTAAATCTTCCTTGCTTGATATGTGCTTTCCTTTTCCTTCTTTGTCCTTCCTTTGCTTTCCTTTCTCCAATGCTAAAGTACTCCAAGAAAACTCTAAGTGTGCAAGAGTATGAGAGAGTGAAGATAATAAAGAGAGAGCTCCAAAACTGAACTAACAAAATATTACACTGGAAAAAGATATGAACTGATCCTCATAAGACTTTTTATCAATGAGGCCCCTAATATCTTCAATTTCCATTATTTTGCTTCATTTTCCTCCTCACATGAAATATGTGACCTTTAATCTTCCTTTTCTCTTATTTTCCATTATTTTCATAAATAAAATGCCAATTAATACCTCTTTCCTTTTAAAATCCTCTGTCATTGCCTTTGCCAATTTCCTTATCCATAATAAACCAAAACGAACACCCACACTAGGATTTTTTCCCAACATTCAGCATGGAATATGTGTCCCATGAACTTAGTCTTATTTTTTCCTTTATTAACTTTATTACATGTATTTTTAACTTGGGGTTATTACAAACCCCTCCCCTTTTGGGGAGCATCGTCCTTGATGTTCAATGACACCTACAATTGGTAAAACTGTTGAAAAAACAAAGAATACTTCTTATGGAGATTTATAAATTATCTCGATGCAATATTTACAATGAACAACCTAATAAAAAGCATCCAACATTACGAACATAACCACATGACACCCATACCACTTATTGTAGCTTTATAACATAATTCATGGCAGTGTTTACATACATATACATATAAAAATATACCAAAATTGTTATGCCTCAACCAAAAAATAATGAAGGATAAATATCCCACATTAATCAACCATCTCCCATGTATCTTCATAGAGCCCAATTTGTTTCCATTGCACTTTAACCTACTTGATTTCTCGGTTCCGGAGCATGATCATCTTTCTCTACAAAATACATTGAAGTTTCAGCGGGAATTCTCCTTCTAGTTCCACCTACAATATAGAATAATTAATATAATATCAACATCCTTTACATGTATTTTAAGCAATGAAACATGGAAAACAGCATGGACTTTCACTATCGACGTAGGTAGTTCAAGTCTATAGGCCATTGTTCCAATCCTCTCAAGGATATTGAAAGTCCCGCAATATTGAGGTGCTAACTTCGCACAGGACCCAATCCTCAAGGAGCTCTCCTTGGGCTTGATGCACAAGTACACATGTTCTCCAAATTAAAACTCCTTAAATTCCCTATCCTAATATGCATAAATTTTATTTCTATCGTGTGTTTCCTTTATATTCTTCTTGATAACCTGCATTTCTTGTTCCATCTCTGCCAACATATCTAGTCCAATCAACACCATTTTCACTGGATCACACCAACTAATAGGATTATTGAAACTTCGTCCATAGAGTTCCTCAAACACACTCATCGTCAGTGACTCTTGATACCCATTGTTTTAAGAAAACTCAACCATAGGTAGATACTCTTCCCACTTTTGTTATTGATCCTCTAAAATATTTTTTACACTCTTTTTCTATCCATCAATCTGCAAATGATAAGCTGTGCTGAAGGCCAAATTTGTACCCAAACCTACAAATAAATCTCTCCAAAACCTAGAAGTAAACTTAGCATCTCTATCTGACACAATATTCTTCAGCAAACCATGCAACCTCACTACATCTCTAATGAAGACCTGCGCCACATCACTTGTTGAATATCTATACTTCACTAGAATGAAGTGTGTTTCGTTTATCAACTTTTCAACCATCACCATGATAGAATCATGTTGTCTAGATGTCCTCAACAACCCTATAATGAAATCCATATAAATTACCTCCCATTTCCACTATAGAATTAGAATATCCTGTACCAAACCACTTGAATCCTTACACTCTACTTTACTTGTTTATTATACAAACATATAGCCACAAACTCTGTCACTTCCTTATTTAGATTCAGCCAATAGTATAACTTCTTCACTATTTCAATTCTTTCTTATATCCTGGGTGACCTAAATACGACTTAACATGAAATTTCATCAATATAATATTCTTGAGCTCACTGTTGTTTGGCACATAGATCTTGTCCCTAAATCTAACCAAACCATCTGTTGTGAGACGATAGTCCACATCATGATCACCTATATTTTGTTGGAACTTGTGCCTAATATCCATGTACTTTTCATCCTGTTATCCTACCTACAATATCTGATCTTGTAAATCTATCCCATAATAACTCATATTTGCTATATGATTTACTTGCATTCTTCTGCTAAGAGCATCTACAACCCTATTTTCATTTCTTTTAATGTACTTGATCTCAAATTCAAACTCAATGATCATCACCAACCGTCTAGATTGTCTACAATTCGGTTTTAGTTGAATAAATAATTACCTCAATCCACTATGATCACTCATCAATATGAAATACATACCAAGAAGATAGTGCCTACACATATTCAAAGCATGAATTATCGTCGCCAACTCAAGATCATGTGTCACATAATTCTTGTTGTACTCATTCAGTTTCCTTGATTTGTAACATACCCCCATTCCCTCCTACATAATGACTCCACCAATCCCTCTCTTGCAAGAATCTATACACACCAAAAACTCTTTATATGGATCTGCAATCTTGAGAACTAGAGCACTTTTCAACAACAACTTCAATTTCTCAAAACTTTCTGCACGTTCCTTCGTCCATTCAAATTTCTTTCCTTTTCCCTGTAATGATGTGATAAGATAGGAAATTCATGAGAATTCCCTGATGAACCTCCTATAGTAACGTGCTAGCCCCATAAATGACATTACCTCATCCACATTCCAAGGAGCTTCCCATTCCATGATAGATTTTATCTTTTTTGGGTCTGCTGTTATGCCTTCCTTGGAGCCAACATGCCCTAAGTAATGTACCTCTATATGAAGGAGACTGAATTTGCTAAGCTTGGCATACAACTGATGCTCTCTCAAAAATAACAATATTGCTGCTAGATTTTCGGCATGCTCTTCCTCATTATTAGAATATATCAAGATGTCATCAATGAAAACAATAAAAAACTTTTCCAAATAAGGACGCAACACATTATTCATAAAGAACATAAAAGTAGTTGGATCATTAGTTAAACCAAATGGAACTACAACAAACTCATAATTCCCATACCTGGTCTAGAAATTTTTCTTATAAATGTCCTATTCTTTGATGCGTACCTTATCTTAGATCAATATTTGAGAACATTGCTTCTCCCTTCAACTAATAAAACAAGTTATCGATCCTCGGCAATGAATGCCTATTCTTGATTGTTACCTTGTTCAAATTCCTTTAATCAATGCATATCTTAAGATTTCCATCATTCTTCTTCGTAAACAATAATGGTGCACCCCATGAGGATACACTTGGACTAATATATCCCTTTTCAAGAATTTCCTTCAACTGCAACTTCAATTCCACTAACTCTCGAGTGCTCATCTGGTAAGGTTCCTTCGATGTTGGTGTTTCCCCTAGTACCATCTCAATATAAAATCCCACTTCTCTATGAGGTGGAAACTCTAAGATATATGCTGGGAACACATCCTGAAACTGATGCAATATTGAGCATCTATTCAAGAATCATGCATCCTCAACATCCTTACCTTTATCACTAGAAATATGCACTGCGAGTAATACAAACCCTTTCCTGTGACTACGCTTCGCCTGCATAGTTGTAATCATTCTAACTGATGTTACCTTCTTCTTACCCTACAAGATTCTCTAGTCCCCATTGTCACCCAAGAACTCAATATACTTATCATAAAAATCCACCTTAGTACTATGAAGATACAACTAATACATACCCAACAGTATATTGTATGATCCCAATGGATGTATATTCAAATGTGCTGATGTAGGAATATCATTTAACTCGAATGCACAAGCTCTTACCCAATGATGAAGTCTTTTCTTTATAATTGTAGCCAATTGCACTTACCAAGGATTTTCATGCATTTATTTATTCAAACCACACGTATCCACCAAGTTAGGGTTAACATAAGTATAATTAGATCCGGGGTCAATCAAAATAGAAACAACTTTATCAAAAATCCTACCATCCTTCTTTATGATGGATGCCTAGTAATATGCCTTCTGATTATCCAATGCTGCATAGATATAAGGAATGCTCTACCAAATACCCCCAAAATTCTACACTTCCTATGCACTGTAAATCTGAGACCTACCACTATGATATGATGGAAAATCCCTCTTGAGATGCTCGTTGCCACATATCCAACACTGCAATTATCCCTTACCATCAGCTCTATTATGATGCCCTCCAAGTTGTGTCCAATGTCCCTGTCACCCTACATTGAAATTCTTGTAAGGAACCACATTCTCCTTCTCACCTGCATCCTGAGGTCTTGTTCGCTTCGGCTTCCATTTACCTTTAGTCATTTATTTCCCTTTCCAACCTTGTTGATACTCTATATTTCACTTTGATTTCTCATAATAGTACTGCAACTTTCCAATGACTTCATCAAGTGACCAATTCTCATCATACTCAATTTGATCTATAAACACTAATGGTAATCCACTAACAAATATATGAACTTTGGCTTTCTCATCCTTAATATATGGTACACACCTCAATAACTCCAAGAAATTAGTCATTTACTCCTCATATGTCATTGATCCCATTTTTAGCTCATGGAACTCCTTGTCATTATTATCATAGTACCTCTCTAAAAAATATTTCTTCCTTAAGAGTCTCTTGAATTCATGCAAACTCAATTCCTCTGTTCTGATCTCTTTAACACACTTCACATCTTCGCACTAGATGTCTTCTTTGACTTTGAGGATGAATATAGCTATTATGGGCTTCATGTTCTCTGTGTAATCATGCAACTCAAATAATTTCTTCATCCCATGCAACCATGCTTCTGCATCTTATGGCTTCTTCAAATATCCATCAAATGTAGGTACCTTGGATTTCTTGAACTCATCTTGCAAATATCCCCTATCACTCCTCTTGTAAGGATGATATCGATTATGATAATGATACTTGTCAGAACCAGAACTAGAATATAACATGTGTCCATCACCTCTCCTATCGAGTGTGTCCAAGAACCTACCATCCTTGATCGTGTTATCTCTATCTAACCTATGACCACCATGAGACTGAATTCCATATAATCCATTAATCCTATCCTCCTGTCCATGACATATCCTAAGTGGTCCCTTTCTTTGTATATATGACAAACTACGAAGGATGATTTCATTAATTTGTACTTGTTTATCCAAATATTAAATGAGCCTGTCATTGTCTTCCTTGGAACTTCTTATTTATGCCTTAAAACTTCTCAAAGTGCTTGCTATATCAAGAGAGTACCTATCACCATGTTTCTCATTTGTTCTCTAGGGAGAATCTCATGAACTGTATTCTACCATCTTGCTAGTCATCTTTTATCTCCTTCCTGCAAGTATACCATGTTAGCTAAACCAAAATATAAACATAACCAACATACCTCAGTATAGTTTAGGGGAGGATATCTCATCTACAAGGTCAACCAGATTAGCACGATACATGTATAATCATAATCAAAAAAATATATCAACTTCATGAATGACAACACAGACTACATACCATGACCTTATGTGTGACAGTCATAACCATAACATGACATGCATATATCCACATAGACAACAATCATGCACAACAAATGGATATTCAACGAACACACATTCATGACGAAAAAATCTTGGAATCAACATCACCAACTGCTATATGAAAACACAACTGCAAAAAAGGCCATCGCCATGTATACATAAAAATAACATGTACAACAAGCATGCATGCATGACAGTCACATTCTGCCCATCCAGTCCAATGGGTGAACCATGCTCTAATACCACTCTGTAACACCCTCCTCCCACATTTACCCAAGCTAACTGACCCATTGGATTGAACATGTGACAAAGAGTTACTATGATATTTTTCAACTCCCAGAGTATATTTAAAGAAGTGGAATAAATAAATAGAACCAAACTAACCTTCCTCGGATGCTACAGGACGCATAGGGGGATAACCAAACGCTCCAGGTGCTCAAACCCTGAGTTAACATGCTTTATGGTTGACCTATAGCCCCAGTGACACTCATGTCAAGCCATCCATGTGACAAAAACCTTCCATTCACATGCACAAGATGGGAATCCATACGAATACAACCTTTTTCGAGTAGTTATGTGCCAGCAACCTCGGATTCTGAGCCACTTTTTCATAGCCAGGACTTGGACCTATACCTAGAACTTGATTAAACTCCCAGAAATGATAAATAACAAGATTACAAGGCCTCCAATACAAAACTTGAAAAATAATATAACCTAACAAGGCCTAGCCATGACAAACATTTCGTCAAACACATCATGAACATGTAATCTACCGATCATATAAACACATATGAGAATGGGGAATTCATACTTATATGAGAATCATCAAGAAGGTCACATTCCCTCTCATAATAACTGAAATATCATCTATTAGGTGATACATTCATTAACATTTAATTTACTGAATAAAATATTATGAGAGCCATAACTTAAGTCTGCCATAAACCACGATTGTAACCAGCATATAACCAATAGATTAACAATGATAGAACAACCATTATAACCACATAATAAATAAAAAAAATTAAACATAATACACAAGAGGGAAATATCTCTTACTAACATATGAAAAATGCAACCAGGTCAGGTACTTCCATGTACCACCTAGACATAGATTGGGCTGAACCAAATCTTTATTTCAGCCAGTCACCACCGTGCCATATTCCAAGCATGAATGTGGGACTCACAAAAAAAACCAACCAATATTCCTTAGGCTTTACCATGTATCCCACAAAGGGATTCCTAGGACCAAATAATAAACATACACTACAGGATTTACCACAATATCGCTATATACTGGCCAAAGGATCATTAGGCCCTAAAAAGCATCGATTCCTCTCGATTTCTCAACCTAAATCGTGAGTAAATTTTTGTTCTTCACCCTCTAGGATTTACTGTGTATCTTTTCATTCACCATTCGAGGATTCCTAGGCCCAACAAAGGTATACACCTCTGGGCTTTAATGTGTATCCTGCCATTACCACTCAAGGAATTCCTAGGCCTACGAGGGTATTTTCATCCAGGCTTTACCGTGTATATCACCATTATTGGTCAAGGGATTCATAGGCCTTGTGTTTCCTCCTGATACCACCCCACTTATTTTTGAAACCATCCGACAATCCATATCAACCAAATAAGAGAAACCCCATCACACCATGCTATCCGTAAATGGAAACTTAAGGCTGAAAACCACTATCACTCTTGGAAAAACCCATGCCAATTACAGCAATACAACCAAACAAACACATGCATGTGCCATGCATGCCAATAATAGCAAGGAAATCATAGATGCAACTTGATACCTACAATTAATCTCGTTGTAGAAGCTTGATTCAACTCTCCCTCGCATGATTTTTCCTCTCCTTTTTCTTCTTTGTCCGTATTTTGCTTTCCTTGCCACAATTCTAGAGTGCTCCAAGAAAACTCAAGTGTGAAATAGTATGAGAGAGTAAAGAGAATAGAGAGAGAGCTCCAAAACTGAACTGACGAAATCTTACACTGACAAAATTTGTTAACTGATCCTCCGAAACCTTTTTATCAATGGGGCCTCTAATTTATTCAATTTTCCATTATTTTCCTTCATTTTCCTCTTAACATGAAACTTGTGACCTTTCACCTACCTTTTCTCCTATTTTCCATTATTTTCATAAATAAAATTCCAATTAATGCCTCTTTCCTTTTCAAATCCTTTTCCATTTCCTTTTCCAATTTCCTTAATTATAATAAACCAAAATGAACACCCACACTAGGATTTTTTTCCCAACATTCAACTTGGAATACGTGTCCCATGATCTTGGTCTTATTTTTTCCTTTATTAACTTTATTACATGTAATTTTAACTCGAGGTTGTTACACCAAACATAAATATGCGGTTGAGGGAAAGCATTGAGTTGATTAATGGAATCACTCACAATTTTTTTAGGGTTTTTTGCCATAGCAGCATCAAGGTAGAAATGGCATTGGAATGGTAGTATTATATTAATATAATGTTTGGCATTAATACCCATACTCCAACTTTAATATATATGCTCAAGTGTTAACATATATGCTCCAAATTTTAATATATATTCTCCAGCTTCACTATATATGATCCAATGTTTAATATATATTCATGACATAATATATATGCACTTCAGCATTAATATATTCCAACATTAATATATATGATCCATCTTTAGCTTTACAATTGTGTTAAGATCTGATACTCCAGCTTTGGCATTAATTCTTATACTCTCGTGTTGGCATTAATATAATGAAAGATACTTCATTTTTGTGGTGGTATAACTTAAAGCAGCATAGAAGGCATCATAAATTAATGTCTACATAGAATATATTAATGGTTCAATATTGGTATATGATATAATATACCTCGTTAATAATTTTTTGGGAGAAGTGTACATATGAATCAAACAATAAAAAAATGCCTTTTTTTCATATATATATTCATGTTTTGTATATTATTTGGATTATATTCATTATGAAGATAATGTTCAAATATATATATATATATATTGAGTTTTCCAATTCATTTTATTGAAATTTGGTCACAGTCCCAAGTCTACAGTAGTGAATGTCTATGCCACATATTCTAAGGCAAATGTGATGGTTCTATGCCCTAATTCATCAAAGAGCATATCATAGAAAAGAAGGATGAAAAACTCCCATTGGTACCTATAGTATCTAATGTGTTGGTATATGGTGTAAGGTTTCTCAGGAACAATAATATCACTAATAATGTCTAGATGCAATAATGATTAATAAGAAACATGTTTGACATAGTAAACAAGGACAAGTGTTTTTTTTTTGTCACCTAGCAAATAAAAGGTTTGCAACATTTCATTTTTGTAAGAAGTACAAATCAAATGGATCATTTTTATTTGAGGGACATTTCCAAAAATATTTTCATTATTGATTATTCTCTTCAACAAATAGATGCTCAGGAGACTAAACAACAAAATTCTTGGTCATTATCAACTCTTACCATTGATGACAAAGGGGGAGGTAAGAATGTGTATGGAGGAAGAGGGAATAGCTATGTTTCCATCAATGCCAAAGGGGGATAATGTTGGTAATGTTTCCATTGATGCAAAATGGTCATGTTAAGGAAAATTAATGTCATTGATCTGATTGATTAGTGTTGATAACTTTATGTGGAATGAAATTGTTGCAATATTGCTTGGAATGTAAAGGCTAAAAGTGATGTGCAGTGAAAAGGCTATGGTAACCATTTTGAAGGTTGAACATCGTTAAAGTAATATGTTGATCAGTTTTCTTGATGTAAAAAATGGAACATAATATATTGAGACACAAGCTGAAAAAATGTATGCATTCATTGAGCATAAAATTGTACGATACAAGTTTGGAAAATGTAGATAACACAAATATTATTTGTCTCTTCTAATCATCATTGTTGAGCTATATCATTTCATCTCTATTTTACATTGCAAATATATGGTTTTCATATTTGAAAATGAAGAGGCATATTGTGAACATCTTTGGAAGACCGAGACAAATTTCCTCATTCTTTATTCCTACATGAATACAAATAGTCTATGCCTATAAAATAATCATTATCGAATGATAAAATGACTTTTTGGTGTTAAGTAGTTTGTATGAGAGGGTTCATGAGCAGCAGTGGAAGAGGAACATAATTGAAAAAGGGAAGCAGAGAATATATGTATCAGACTTGATAGTAGAATTTAATATTAGGTAATGAGAACACATGACTTGGTATTGTGATTGGGAGATTGCAGTCCCTTTTCATGTTGTATCCTGTTGAGGTAAGAGCCTCCTATGATTTTTATCCTACAGAAATTTTTGTGGGAGTCTGAGTTTCCTTTAAGGTTGGAGCCGCCTATACTTTGAAGCCTAAAAAAATATAATTAGTGGGGAAGTAGGAACTTACCTTCACATCAATTTCAGCTTCGTGGTTTTCTCCCTTATGGGTTTCCATTTATGTTTGGTGTCTTCATGTGTTGTTTCTTGAATATTGGGTGAATGCTCTTGAATTCTGAATAAGTATATCTGCAAATATCTCTCTCTTGTAACCTAATCTAGATACTAGTTCCAAAATAGTTAAGAGGAAGGATACACCTAAAATAGGCATTTAATTATAAATAACCAAGATACTTGCATCACACCTAAGTCTTAGGATTTACATAGCATATAGGATATTTAATAACTTAATTAGTGGTTGTTCATCTAGATACTTGGTCTTTAATTGATCTAAAATAAAGTTAGTTGACTCCATAAGGTACTAGTCTCATTGATAATTAAATATAATCATTTGAGACTTGATAAAATCAACCAAGTGGCCTACACTATTCAATTGTGTCTCTCGGAATTGTTGGTTTCCAACTTTTCCTTCATCTTTACTTTCTACAGGGACTATCCCCTGTAGCACATTTTTGGGAGAAAACTAGAATGCAGAGGTCAAGGATCAAAGTGACAGCCCCCGACTTGAGTTGTTGTCACATTATTCCTATACAATCTAAGCGGAAAACTTTTTTGGCACTGTTTCTAGGGATATTTTGTTCTCGTCACTTCAATGACATCTTATCAATCTGTCATCTTTCATCATTTCATAGCCCATCAATCGACACATTGTTTAATGTTGTTGATATCTCATATTTTCATCACCTTATCTTTTATCATCTCACTAATCCTTTAATCTTAACTATATGCACCTTTAGCACCAGGATGTTTCGATTGGTTTCCTATTTGGTTGGTGACTCCACTTATTAATCCATATAAAAGAGATTACTCTAGAATAAATCCTACTAGCTTGGTTAACCTCACTCCTGATCTTAAAAAGGCTCTGAGAGCTTAGTTAAACAAATTACATTCTGGAAAGAATTTAATATTTCTCATACACAAATCCCTCCCTGACATCCACTTGCTTTTCATTATTCTCTCCAATCAAGAATCCATGGATTATTTCAGTTCTTGCAGCTTTTCCAACATCCAGGGATATCCTCGTGACCTTCCAGATGATTTTGCTATGAACAAGCTTTTGATCTTCCAAGGGAATAATGAAATCAATGTTGAAGCTCACAAAAAAAAGTTTAAAAATTTTATACAAATATATGCTCATGTGACTGCATACATTCATGAAGATGTTAAAATGAACTTGTTTGTCCTTACATTAGAAGAAGTGTTAGACCCCTATATTACTAGTGTATTCCCTTATTTTTTTTAGTATATCCCCCTTATTGTTATTGTTGTGCCCTTACATTATTATTGTTAGGTCGGCTAGGATTATATTGTGACCCCATGGACTCCTATATATAGAAGGAGGGTTTGTCATTTGCATCATCCCCTTCAAATTGGCTTATTTATAAGGCGTTGATCTCTCTTTTCTTATATTTTTTGAGATGGTTTCATAACATTTTGTATCAGGGCTTTCGATTCTAGGGTTTCGCTGCTGCAAACAGGTCATCATGGAATTTTTGCTAAAATTTGTTTTATACAAAGGTACAGAAGCTAAAAATTTTACCACATGAAGCCAAAATCCTGAGGAACTTCATGTAAAAATTTCAGATCTTGGTTCACAATATTTTCGGATATATGATCTGTGGAAGTTAGGGTATTTTCAGGCTCCTGAATTTCATCTAAACGAGGTGACCATGGGAAAATCATCATAACACTCTCTCTGAGAATTGAATTTGAATTTTGTAAAAAGTGTCCAAAATAACATGGACTTTGTTTTCTTTTGTATCAATTTCAAAGCCGAAGGAGGAAACAGTGACACGTGGAACATCATACAAGTTTGCTCTACTGAATTAGTCCATAGTTAGGTCATTTTGGGAGATTGGGCATAACTCTGTCTTGAAGCATCCAAATCAGGTCAGACCTATGGCATCCGAAAGAAGATTCAGAGGGCTACTACAGCACTAAATTTCTGATATTGAAGAGCTGAAATCACAGAGATAATTCAGTTTCAATATTGAGCTCCTCAAAAGAAAGAAAAAGGTGTGTATTTTTTGTTTTTCAAATTTCATAAGTTTTGTTTGAAAAATTAGTTTGAAGTGATTCCAAGGGCATATTGAAGCATATATATCAGTATTGGGTTTTATAATTCCTCATAAAAATAATTCAACATCCATTAAGCCCTCATAATACTCTACTATGACTCATGAAGAGGAAGAAGTGCAACATGATATATCAAAATTACAAGAGCAAGTGCACCAAATTTCTCTCTCGCAAAGAGAAACGACAAATGAAATGGAAGTTTTGAAGAAAGGCATGGAAGCTAAGGTTGATGGTTTACAGAAAGGCGTGGAAGCTAAGATGGATGATTTGAAGAATGGCATGGAAGACATGGAAGAAAAAATGGAAGACATGAAGAATGATATAAAATAAGACATGGAAGGTTTGAAAAAGTTGATACAAGAAATTATTCCTAATGGAAAAAATATAGTAGAGGAAACTCATGATGAGAACAAAATAAATGTTAATCGTGATTTCATAAACTCGAATATTGGATGGAAGACCCACCATATTCCAAATATCGATATGAGGAATTTTTAAGGAAGGGATCACGTAACATGGATATTACAGATTGAGCAATACTTTGCTCTCAATAATGTGCAAAACACACAAAAGATATGCATTGTAACTTTATATTTAGAAAAAAAATACATTTGAATGGTATCAACAGATTTTCTCTCGTAAAAAATGTTAACTTGGTCAATTTTTATGGAGGAAGTGATAGCACATTATGAGGATACAAAGAGCAACACCTTCTTTAGCCAATTGATAAATATCAAATAAAAGGATTCAGTGGTGGAGCACATTGATGACTTCCAAAAATTGAATATGAGGGTAAATGATATTCCAGAGGAACATGGGATTGATGTCTTCATAGGTACTTTAAAGGATAACATCAAACATGAGGTTCGTCTTTGGAAACCTGATTAATTGGAGAAGGCATTCAGGTTGGAAAGAAAAATTGAATGTAAAATTATGGCGACAAGGAATCCTACCACTCACATCTATAAACATGGAAGTGTTTCTACTCCTATACTTCCACAACCTACAAGGTTGACACCACAAAAATTGGAAGAAAAAAGAGCAAAAGGGCTTTGCTATAGTTGTGATATCAAATACACTAAAGGTCATAAGTCTACTATGAATAAATTATTTTACATAGATTGTGAAGAGGAGGAAGAAAATGAACAAGAAACTTCAAAAGAAAAGGGTATACACTAGGAACCAACCCTAGATAAAGAAGAAATGAGTCTGACCATATCGTGTAATGCATTGGTAGGAATTACCACTCCTCAAACCCTCAAGATAGAATGACATATCAAGAAGAAAAATGTAATAGTGTTGATTGATTCGGGTAGTACCCATAATTTTATTCATTGTAAGGTAGCCAAGGAATTGAATTTCTTCCTATACCCAACACCAGAATGTCAAGTGATAGTTGAAAATGGAGGAACTATAAATTACTCTAGAAAATGCCATAATATCAAGCTAACCATGGGGGAATATGTATTGAATAGTCAAATTCTTTCCATTCCAATGGGACGTTTTGATGTTGTACTAGGAGTATAATGGTTACAATCTTTGGGGATCGTAGCTTTAAATTTTCAAGTACTTTTCTTGAATTTTTTTTCAGAAGGAAAGGAAGTCGAATTACAGGGTATCGTAGGGAAGCTGAGAAAAACAATAATCTCTAATGTCACGACAAAGCTTATGAAGAAATAACAATGAGACGTAATTTCACAATTATGCTCACTAGAAGTTCCAACATCAAAATCATCTATTTCTCCATATCTCCAAAAAGTCTTGGACAATCATTCCAAGGTGTTTGAAAATACCAAAGGACTCCCACCTATTCTTCATCATGATCATGCTATTCATTTGATTCCAGGAAGTGTTCCTCCAAACATCAAACCTTACAAATATCCTTATGTCCAAAAGAAAGAAATTGAACGTATGATTGCAGAAATGTTAGAGATTGGTATAATTCAACTTAGTCAAATTTCTTTCTCTTATCCAACAGTATTGGTGCACAAGAAGGATGGATCATGGCGCTTGTGTCTAGATTATAGGGAGCTCAATAAGCTCACTATTAAATATAAATTTCTTATTCCTATCATTGATGAATTATTGGATGAATTACATGCAGAAATTTATTTTACCAAGTTCGATCTTCATTCAGGATATCATCAAATTAGAATGAAGACTGAAGATATTCTGAAAATAGCATTTCGAAATCATGAGGGTCATTATGAATTTTTAGTCATGCATTTTTCTATAGGATAATATTCTTGGGTGGTGGTTATTAGGTATCCCTCTAAAGGCTTTCTAGTGCCCGAGGAAAACTATCAGATTAGCTATAAAGTTACAAAGGTACTACATACATGTTCATACTAATATATATAATTGACAAAAAAAGATGGAAAAGATTACCTCTTTGTGGACAACAGATCCTATGGAGAACACCAAGCAACAAATTATAATTCCTTCTTCACCAGCTCCAAATCCAGATCTTGCAACCAATCAAAGCACCCGTGTAATCTCTACAACAGTACATATTTCTATCAATTAAACTAGCATATAAGAAACATAAAACAATGAAGATATAAGCCACTCATATCATGCTACATAGATGATTGAACAATAATCGTGACACTGATGCATCAAATGGACAAAACAGATACAATTCTATTGATTTATGAAAAGGAGTATTACAACCATCAGTTGCACTAAGCTCTCCTCAATCTTCCAATTCCTCCCTCTCTTTCTCTATCTCTGAGTTTGATGATGCTCAAGGCAGAAAGCTCTCAATGAAATTTGCCGATATTCAATCCTCACACTACAACAATGAAATTCTTCTCCACATATAATCAAACCTTTGACCTTAGACCAAGATCCCACAGCTCCAATTTATAGGATATGGAGAGAGCAAACCTTGCCAACCCTTTCAACCAGTTCAAATCTGGAAAGATCTAGATGTGTCTATGCTTTTCCTTGATTTTTCCTTCCATGGGAGTTCAGTTGTGTTTAGAAATGCCTAATAAAAGGTTTGTGCCATTTATTTTCCATTTTGAATTGACTCTCTTTGAGAAAAAACTAGAAATGTCGGTTAGTTTTTCGCAAGATATTTCCCTTTTCATATTCAAACACGGATAATGTTGTCCCATGGGTAATACAAAGTGTTTCCCTAGTAATTAACGCTTCCTTTGCATGGCTCAGGTGCGTTAAAAATCTACCTATATGTTTCTGGGGTGTGTTACCTTGGCAAAAATGGGTCTTGTCTAGGTCATTTTCTTCCTTCCATGTTACCTTCTCCTCTAAGCTTATGAGGAGGTAATTTTTCCTGTAACAGATTCCCCCTAAAGTGTGAGTTCAGAGACGAAGACGATGGCCAAAATAATTTATAACAATTGTAGTATAATGGGGGGAATTGGAGGACTAAGGAAAACCTGAAACAACAACATATGTCAGAAAATATAGTATATGTCTTGAGTCAGGAATTTCCATGCTCAGTAGCTAATAAAAATGATTTTTCTAGAGAAAATATATCAACAATGTTTCCACCAATAAGCATAGCATGGAAGCATATGTCATAACAGGATCAAACTGATAAGTTGTCTTTAAAAACAATATCTCCACTTGGGAGAGGAAACACAGTTGTAATGGTGTAAGCCTCAACCCAAGGTCTTGGTTGCCGCTTCACTAAACTGCATATTTCGACACATGTGAATAAATGAGTTGTGGTTGAACATGAAGGAAATCGTTTAATTACCAGTAAATAACAAAAACTGTTAACAAACGTGAGCATGGCCACCGATAAGGATGATGGTCCCCAAGATTCATAGTACAATCTAGCGAGTGTGAATAAAACGAGTTGATGTCGAAGACTCGTAGAATCATTTGATCGGGAGCTAATAATGAGAACCCCCAACCAAACACAAGGTGACCTACCACTGATGTTTGCAAGTACCCGGATACTAATGTGTTTCTGGATCAACTTCCTAGATAAGATGTCTAAGTCGATAGGAAGAGATCTGTCAAAAGGTAGGCACTGAGGGATCGTACATCAGTCAACACAAAACAGAAAAAGATGATATTGTTTATGGAAATAATCAAGAGAAAATGGGAATAACTGACGACAAATAAGTTCTGGTATGTGATTTTGTTCTGGTATATGATGCCTCGGTTGATATAAGGAGCAATAGATAGCGAGATCCTCTTGAAAAATAGAAGGCACTTTAATAGGGTACCGAGCAGCTTATACTTAATGAACACCAAAGAGTATCAGAATTCACCAATGCAGGAACATTGGCATATGAAGGCTAAACTCATAGATGGTAGGGTTCGGCTAAATGCGAGAGAGTTTTTCGAGAAGTGCCATGTTCAATATTTTGTTATACCAAATCGACCTTTAAAATATAACAGAATAAGTATCCACTTTTTCCAAAAAAATTCCCCGTCTGATTAAGTTTAATGAGTCTAGATGGGTAAACTCGGTGATTTTTTCATATTTAGAAAGTTTGAAAAACATCATAAAATACAACTCCAGGGGTACATTTTTCATGTTTGATAACCGAGCACGACGAAGGGAGAATAGTAACCCTGAAACAGTCCATTTTCTGTGAGTTAATCCATTGAATCCGAAAAAGTGAGAAACCTACATTCAATGGACATCTGCCTCATTTTGTTATGAGTACGAGGAGATGGAGTAAACTCAATGTTCTTTGTGAAATTTTAACGAGTCCAATGAAGAAAAACTCTATGCTCTCCTTGAATTTTGAACAAGTCCCATGGAGAAAAACTAGGTTAATTTTTATGCTTGATGAACTTTGAAAAAGATGGAAAGGAATGGCTCGTATATCTTCATTGCAGTAGTTTAACGAGCCCGATGAAGGCAACTCAGGGTATTTTCAGTTTTACAAGCTAGAAAAAGACCCTAAAAAGAAAGCTCGAAACCAGGTTGAACACGGTCAAATCTGCACATGAACACTAACAACTCATAAAGGCATTGGTAACATTTAAAAACCAATATTTGAAACAAAATATAACAGAAATTTACCAAGTTTAACAGACTAGCTGAGTGATTCTGACCTCCAGAATAGCTATAAGAAGGCAACAGACCTTCACTTTCACTGTTTTGAGTGTTGCGATAGAGCTCTGGAGCAAAAAAGTGGTGAAAATTTGGCTGCTGATTGTGGACGAACTGGGAAACGATTTTTTATTTCACGAGATCCAGGTAAGAGCTTGAACCTTTCTCTATCTTTCCATTGTCATCTTAGTTCTTTTTTCTGGTTAAAACAATGATTTTTAGCAGGCCCTAAATATTTTTAGCGGCTAACGTAGGTGCCCAATGTCTGGGCCGCATTAAACGCACTGCCCATTAAGCAATAGTGAGTTAGCACGCACTGATTTGTACTCAGGCCTGCGTTAGCCAGCAGAAATTTTTTGTGAACTTGATTTTCCTAATCTTAGAGTGTTCCAACCAAAAAAATAATCCATTGGAAATGTTTCTTGTGCAGGTGTGAAGCAGTTTACCATGAGCATTTGGCACGAAAGAGAGAATGAGCAGGAAGAACGCAAAATGGTTACTAATGCTGCTACTTTATTGGTTCTACACAAATGCAGATTATTGAAGTATGAACGTTTAGAGCCAATGAGAGGGTAGGAAGACCTTCTGAGATGGATCATCCAGCAGTGGGATGACCAGCAGCATGTCTTTCACATCAGGGGTAATGAACTCTCGATCGAGAAAGATGACATATACTACTTGACTGGCCTATCGTGCAAAGGACCAAGGCCCAATCTAACAAGTTCCAGGGCTGATCCCCACACTATGTTAGATATGATCCAAACTTACTGTAGAAAAATATTGCAGCAGTAAGTAACCAGGTTCCTATTGCACGGGTGGCAGCGAGACCGTTAAGGTCTCTCTTGTGGATGATATTTTGTTTGGCAGGAGCCAAGAGTCAGCACGTGGCCACCAAGGCCCAGGTATTTCTGGTGCTGGATTGTATGCAGCCACGGGTTTTCGACTGCTGTGAAGGTGTTGTCCACCAGGTTCAAGAAGAACTAACAGCATGTAAGACCTGGACCCAAAGAGATTTTGGGTATGGCACATTGATCGTGTCTTTTATACTAGAGTGGGTGCCCACAATGAAGCCAATAATGATCATGGATGCTTTGGGACCTTAGGAGCCAAGACAAGCTTGTTGGTCATCTTTGATACCACAGACTGGAGAGGGTCCAATCCTTCACTATTTTTATGATGCATTCTTTGAGTGGTTAGACGACCAGATCCTAATGATTGAATATTATCCCTATGCAGGGATGAACTACACAGGAGATCCGGTTTTGATATTGCCACCAGGCACTCAGTGGGGTCCTGATGGTAAGAAAGAAACATATCAGTGTTTTTTGAAGTATTTTTTATCTTTTTAATGTTTATGCAACTTTTTTGGTTAATGGGTGAAAATATTTTTTGACATGAAGCTTGTTTCTTGACACAAATGCGGCACCTGTCTGTCCAACTGGAGCCCCTAGCTATGCAAGGTGAGGAATGCAGCTACCTAGTGCTGGCACAGTAGCAAAGGCCACAGCAGCTGCTGAAGAGGGTGATGACGCACGTAGTTTGCAAGAGCTTAATAGGAACTTTGAGGGTCTAAGCATGGTCGTGCCACCTCTTCCCATGAGGGAGATCCCAATTCACCTGCATCAGCACATAGTGGGTGTGCTAGATAGGTTCTTGGTGCCTCTTAGGAGGTTATCTAGAGTAGTTATCTACTATTTTGAGCAGTAGGATCAGGAAGAATAGTGGATAGATGTGTAAATGTTAGAGCAACGCTTAGCAGAGCCAAATTTGTGTTTCTAAAACACCCAACTTTTGGGAAGTTTTTTTATGTAACTTGACAGGACATGACATATATATATATATATATATAGATATATATAGATATACATATACCTATTTTGGTGATTTTGATGCATGTGTTTTTAATTTTTATGTACTTCTTAATGGTAAAAAATATACACTCATGTATGACTCTTTCTATAATAAATGTGCCAAATGCCATCCTAACACATAATTTTCCAATGAATCGGCTAATGTATTAAATTCTCTAGGAACGTGCTCAAACGCGATGGTTTGAAATTGACGTTCTAGAAGTCGTACCCTTAAGTAATAACATAATAATACTAGATGAAAGACGCAATAACAATTTTTTAACTGCATAACAACGAGTTGGGAATCTAACATGGCCACCAAATTGAAGATGTTGCGAGATGTAGCTTTTGTAAGGAGTAGTATCACCGACATGTATTCAGCAATACTTTTTGTGGCATTGCCCAGGAATATTCCCCTAGAGCCAAGAAGCTCCACCTTAGGTGTGTAGAGAACCCAAGTAGCCGACGCAATGTGCCGAGTATGATGAATGGCACCATCTGCGTATCCAATGTATGGTAAGGATGACAATGACATCTGTGTAAAAATAAAAATTGTTTACAAGAAAAACACTAAAACCCCCAAAATATCCAGACACATCAAACAAAGACAAAACTGATATACATAAAATTACAAAGCATATGCCTAGTGGAACACTAGGTGAAATACTTATTCAGATAGAGCCTGTTACGGGGCTCCGCATTTAGAATTCTATTACAGTCCTAAAGTTCATAAGCTCCTTTTGACAGGACTTTTGTGATGACGTAAGGACCAAGCCATAATGGTTGGAATGTTCCTACCCCCAAGAGGTCGTGTCTTTGATCATAGAGTAGAATGATATTACCCTCTTAGAAAGAACGAGGCTTGATAGATTTTTCATATTAAGCTTTTACTCGATGCTTGTGAGATTCGAGTGCTATCATGGCATCTCAACGAGTTTCGTCCAATTGATCAAGCGAGAGCAGGCACTCTTCTTTGGTAGTGGTGTTGGGTAGCAGTTCAACAGCGAGCTTGAGTGATGGAATCTCACACTCGATTGGGAGTACTACCTCCAGGCCGAATGTAAGTTGGAATGGCATGAAGCCTATAGCATTTTTTATCGGCATTCGATAATGCCCATAACATGGAATATAACTTTTGATGCCATGTGGTTTTATGGTTGCTGACTAACCGATGAATCATGGTTTTGAGGACGCCATTTACGGCTTTGACTTGACCATTCACTTGCAGGTAGTAGGACGAAGACTGATCCTGTCGAAAACCTATCATGGAAGTCAATTCCATCATCATATGGTTCTGAAAATGTGACCCATGATCTGTGACGATTGAGAGGGGCACGCCGAAATGGAAAATGACCTGATTGAACATGAATAGAGCGGCGATTTCTCCATCGGACTTAAAAGTGGGAATGGCTTCTGCCCATTTCGTGAAATATTCAACCACAACTACAATGTAATTATGTCCATCCATAGAAGTAGGATTGCATGTAACGAAGTCTATCACCCATTTAGCGAAAGGACCAACGAAGACAATCGAATGAAGAGGGGCGGGACGGGCACGCATTTTCTTTGTAAAAATCTGACATGGATGGAACTTTTGGACTGCTGTGACGTAGTCTTTAAACAAAGTGGGCCAATAGTATCTTGCACGCAAGATTTTCTGGGCAGTGGCTATGCCAGAAAGATGATCGTCACATGCCCCCAAGTGATATTCATTTAAAACGTGTTCTGCTTCAATAAGAGTGAGACAACACCAAAGAATAGTATCGACATCACGACGATATAGAGTATCGTTTAGAACGAGGTAGTGTTTTGCTTGGTGATGAATACGACGGCGATCGTCTCATGTGAGATTTTGGCGGAAACGTTGAGTTTGGACGTAGACCAAAATGTCTCCATACTAAGGATCAGAAGAATCGACTAGGTAGACAAATTCATCAGAAAATGGATCATGAGCTACATCCCCTAGGTCAATTCTGGGAAGGTCCGACAGCAATTCGATGAAGACTAGAGATTTATTTTCTTTGGCAGCAGTGAAAACCAAATCAAAATGTTGGAGGATTACAATCCATTTGGAATATTTTCCTCCAATAACTTGTTTAGACAGAATGTGTCGCATGGGATTCTCCAAAGCGATTACAGTCATCTGTCACAGTAATATATAGTGTCGGAGTCAGGTGACAGCGAAGACCACCGCAAGAGATAGTTTCTCCACATGTGAATATTGTAGTTCAGGTCCAATGAGACCTTTTTACAAATTTTATATCACATATTCACTATCGCCATCGTGAACTTGAACCAAAACCATTTCTAGCGAGGATGGTGAGGCTGCCAAGTAGAGGAGAAATTCGCGTGAGTATTTGGGGGCACTAAGAATTGGGACAGAAACAAGTGCTCGTTTCAAGGCATCAAATGACAGTTGAGCTTTGTCATCCCATAAATATAGTTTTCCTTTCTTCAGTAAATGCATCAAGCCTTTTTTCATCTCAACATATTTTACTATGAAACGACGTAAAAAATTTGTCTTCCCTTGCAAACGTTGGAGTTGCAAAATGGATTATGGTGTGGGTAATTTAATGATCACCTTAATGTTATCGGTATCAACCCTAATCTAGTGCTTGGAGACAATAAAGCCTAGAAGGAATCCAGACTCAAAAAAAATATGCACTTATGCAGATTTAGATGTATATTGCAGAACCTACATCGAGTGAAGATTTGTTTTAGATACGCAAGGTGGTGGATTCGCTTCTTGGAGTGATCTGAAAGATCATCCAAGTAAGCTTGTACAATGTGTCGAATATCGTGAAAGGCATAGTCCATAGCCATTTGAAAATTTGCTCCTGTATTCTTCATACCGAATGGGAGCTTACAATACGCAAATGTGCCCCAAGGATAGAGGAAGGAAATTTTATGTTGGTCATCTTTTTTAATCGCAAATTGGTTGTAACTCAAGAAGACATCCATGAAGGAGAAAGATTCAAATCCGGCACAATCGTCGATAATATGGTCTATAAACAGTGTAGGATAATTTTCTTTTGGACAAGCGGCGTTCAGATCATGATAGTCAACACAGACCCAGATGGTGCCTTGTTTTTTATCTACGGGAACCAGATTGGAAACCCATTCCGTCAAAGGAACATAATAGATGAAACAAGCGTATTAGATTTTTTTGACTTCAGTCTTAATGGCAGCTTCTTTGTGAGGGTGGACAGGTCAAATTCTTTGCCGAACAGGCTTGGAATTGTCATAAACTTTGATTTCATGCTCAACAATAGACGGATCTATGCTGGGCATTTCATCGTAAGACCAAGAAAACACATCGCGGAATTTGTAATATTCCAAAATTTTCCTACAATAAATTGGAATATTAATTTTTTCTATTTTCAGTTAGGAGTTGAATAATTGGGTGAGAAGGCCCATTCATAATAAAAACATGGATAAAATCCCTCTTGATATGAAAGGGTATCATCAATGAAACTAGATTTCACACCCTCATGTGTGAAAGGAGACATTTGCAAGAAGGCTAGGTCAAGTTTGACCAAGTCCAACAGCGCAGAAGTATGAGGTGGAGAGCATCTTGTGGGACAGTGCGGAGAAAGAGGAGGGAATTTTCCTTGATGGAGGAAACCCTAAAGAGTGGGACCCACAGAGAGGGAGCTCTTATGTGTTTAAAATGAGGGCAAGGAAGCCATTGTTACCCATGCATATGATTATTGATTTTGTGTCTGCTTAGACTATTCGCAGTCTCGGTTGTTTAGCTGAGTTGCAGTGTTGTTTAGCACGAGGGATTCCTGTTTAGGATTTCCTCTCCTTATTGAGAGGCCTCTTGAGGAATTTCAGTTCATTT
Source organism: Pinus albicaulis (assembly GCA_034641835.2). Taxonomy (NCBI): domain Eukaryota; kingdom Viridiplantae; phylum Streptophyta; class Pinopsida; order Pinales; family Pinaceae; genus Pinus; species Pinus albicaulis. The sequence goes on along the minus strand of CM076582.1, from coordinate 834,690,811 downwards.
ATCCACATCCAGGCTCAAGGCCAAAGCCATTCCTTCAGTTACAATGTTATTTCTGCTCAAGTGTAACATTGTGTTGCAGGGTGTTGCAATGGAGGTTCCACAACACCATTCCTTGGCTTGTTTTTCAAAGGAGGAGGCCTTATTTCCATTGGAAGATCTGTAAGGAAGGATTCACGGCTCATTTCATATCTTGGCACTTGAACAACACTTTCTATTCCACCTACAGCTCAGTTACCCTCTCATACTGCGTTATTTTCAGAGTGCACTTGCAGTGAGGGATTGCAGTGTTGATTGGAGGGTGAGATCTTCAGTGATAGGATCAGCCTTTCACTTGGAAGATCCATTGGAGGATTTCTACTTCAGATTTATCATCATCTTCAGCCATCTCCATCCAGTTCCAGTTTTGAGTTGTAGTTTTTGCGCAACAACTCCGGCATTTTTTCCATTTTGTATATTTCAGCCAATCCATCTAAGGATTGATGTATTACTGTTTCCAAGGGTTAGAGCTTTTCTCCCCCACTTTATTTGAGCCTTAAATTTTCATATCTTTGTATTTTATGTATCATTGCCTCCTATAAACTACGCAGTCATTTCCATGGTTCTCCATATGTAGCAGTATTTCTTCATTTCCCTGTACATGTGTTGTTGAGGCTATCATTGCCTAGCTTGAGTGATTGACTCCTCAAATAATTGTATACTTTGCTGCTATATTATTAATTTTTTGGATATTTACATCTTCATGTACTCAAGCTTATAAAAATAACTTTGTTTTTCCATGGCATGTTCATACATTGTTACAATCCTCTCATCGGGCACTTTCTGAAGACAACTAGGTGTGGAAGACCTGTTTAACCCACCTAGAGGAATTTCTTTTGAGACACCTATTGGATTTCAGTATTAGATGCATTGATTTAAGGGATCCAGGTCTTGGTTTCAATTTTTTTAGCATCCATTCCTGGAAAATGTATTTTCCAGTCATGCCTTGCTAACAGTTCCCATTTTGGGATATTACATAATTCCATAAAAAGGGATGTGAAGCGTGTAATTTCCTTGGGATTGCAATCAGCTCCAATCTGAATGTTTTCCACTATACCCTTTTTTACCAATATATCTATGAGCATAGTCTTAGAAATATTTCCCCTGTTCCCTTCCAAATCGATAGTTTGAACAGTCGTGTAAGCAGAGGGAATGATCTCAGGTGCGTCAAAAGATGGGATTTGAGTAGTTATCATGTTTGAATCGAACATCGAAGCACAATGATGAAACTCTCCCCAAGGTCGTTCTTCTAGAGACATGACCTCTCGAATAGCTTCGTCCGTAGGCAGTACTTCATTCAGGAGATATTTATAAAGAACCATGATGGGCGGGAGGGTGGCACCATTGGTCAAAACCAAAGTAATGGAGGGTTTAGATAGTCATAAGCACTCTCATGAAGATGAGTACACTCCCAAAGACCTAAGATAGAGTAGTTTTGTTTGTTTTAGGTACCAATAAAGCCCGTCCCAGTCACCTCGTGTCAGTCCCTAAAATTCTGGAAACTAAAGATACCTCAAATCACAGACGTTATCAGGGGGGTCACGGTTGCAGACAGCACGCTATATGGACAGAACATCTAGATCCTCGATCTAGTTTCGACAAGCCTGAAGGGAACCCCAATATATAGCATGCCAAATGAATGCACTCAAAAGTGGGCTACCTTCTCATGCAACCTGGTGTCGTCTCGCGCTTAACTCTAGTGATAGTGAAGTGGGCCCGATAATATGAGTGCAATAGGATTTCACTTTTTAATGACTCTAGTTTCAAGTTTTGAGATCTTGGGTGATTTTCTCACTTCTCCTACCCAAAGATCCTAGCATAAACTATTTTTGGTGTGAGATCAGAAAAATTTATATGATTAATTTTATTATCGCTTGATTCTTAGTGTACTTGATTATTAGTCTTGCGGAGGGGGAGTGGACTATGAAATGTGATGAGACTCTGACTCAAAAACCATGCAGAAAAAAGCTCTAATATTCAATTCATTGAATATTTTATTCTACAAGGAGATATTATTTCAACATCCATGCACCAATGTTCAAATAACACAGCTCAAATTTAAATATTCAAACATCTATCTATCTTCTCTTAATAGCTTTTTAACCAAAAAAAATTCAGAATTAATTCAGCTAAATTTAGAAAACTTTAAAAAAAAAAAATTCTTCTTCAAAAAGTAGATGCTACTAACATTAACTTTTTTAAACAAGAACTAAAGACAAAAATTTTAACTGGTAATCAAGCACAGGGATCCAGCAAAAGAAGCTAATCTGGTGGCCAATAACTCCACAGCCAAAGGGAAACACAACAGAGGTGTAAACAGCAGATTTTGGTTGGGTAGCACTGGTAAGTAGAGGCTACAGAGCATTAATATTGAGACTAACGCATTGTATCTTAGCATAAGAAGCATTATAACGCACTGAAACACTCTCAGGGTGAGTGTTACTCAGGGTAAAGTTGCACAGATGGCTAGGCAAGGTCTAATCTGGGCTCTGTGAGCTTTTGAGATGATTACTTAGCATATAAACTGGTCGGAAGGATATGTGAACAGAGGAAAAGAGGTAAATTCATAGGAACAACCCAGAAACTTGGGGTTTACTCCCCAACAGAGTTGCCATTTCTGCTATAGGGTAATATGCTTGGGTGGTGGTTATTGGGTATCTCTCTAAGGGCTTTCCAGTGCTTGAGGCAGACTGTCAGATTAGCTGTAAAGTTCCAAAGGTACTGCATACATGTTCATACTAATATTTATAATTGACAAAACGAGATGGAAAATATTACCTCTTTGTGGACAGTAGATCCTATGGAGAACACCGAGCAACAAAGTAGAAGTCCTTCTTCACCGGCTCCAAATCCAATCCTGCAACCAATCAAAGCACCCATGTAATCTCTACAACAATACATCTTTCTATCAATTAAACTAGCATATAAGAAACATAAAAAAATGCAGATCTAAGCCACTCATATCATGCTACATAGATGATTGAACAATAATTGTGACACTGATGCATCAAATGGAAAAAACAGATACAATTTTATTGATTTATGAAAAGGAGGATTACAACCATCGGTTGCACTAAGCTCTCCTCAATCTTCCAATTCCTCCCTCTCTTTCTCTATCTCTGAGTTTGATGATGCTCAAGGAAGAAAGCTCTCAATGAAATTTTCCGATCTTCAAGCCTCACACTACAACAATGAAATTATTCTCCACATATAATCAAACCTTCAACCTTAGACCAAGAGCCCACAGCTCCAATTTATAGGATATGGAGAGAGCGAACCTTGCCAACCCTTTCAACCAGTTCAAATCGGGAAAGATATAGATGTGTCCGTGCTTTTCCTTTCTTTTTCCTTCCATAGGAGTTCAGTTGTGTTTAGAAATTCCTAATAAAAGGTTTGTGCCATTTAGTTTCCATTTTGAATTGACTCTCTTTGAGAAAAAACTGGAAATGCCAGTCATTTTTTCACAAGATATTTCCCTTTTCATATTCAAACACGGATAATGTTGCCCCATGGGCAAGAAAAATTGTTACCCAAGGCATCATTTCTTCCTTTGCATGGCTCAGGTGCGTTAAAACTCGACCTAGATGTTTCTAGGGTGCATTACCTTGGCAAAAATGGGTCTTGTCTAGGTCATTTTCTTCCTTCCATGTTACCTTCTCCTCTGAGCTGATGAGGAGGTAATTTTTCCTGTAATAGATTCCCCCTAAAGTGTGAGGTCACAGACGACGATGATGGCCAAAATAATTTATAACAAGTGTAGTAGAATTAGAGGAATTGGAGGACTAAGGAAAACCTGAAACAACAACATATGTCAGAAAATATAGTATCTGTCTTGAGTCAGGAATTCCCTTGCTCAGTAGCTAATCAAAATGATGTTTCTAGAGAAAAGATATCAACAGTGTGTCCACCGATAAGCATAGCGTGGAAGCGTATGTCATAACAGGATCAAACTGATAAGTTGTCTCTAAAATATCGCCACTTGGAAGAGGAAACACAGTTGTAATGGTGTAAGCCTCAACCCAAGGTCTTGGTTTCCGCTTCACTAAAATGCATATTTTGACACATGTGAATAAATGAGTTGTGTTTGAACATGAAGGAAATTGTTTAATTACCAGTAAATAACAAAAACTGTTAACAAACACGAGCATGGCCATCGATAAGGATGATGGTCCCCAAGATGCATAGTACAATCTAGCGAGTGTGAATAAAACGAGTTGATGTCGAAGACTCGTAGAATCATTTGATTGGGAGCTAATAATGAGAACCCCAACCAAACACAAGGTGACCTGCCACTGATGTTTGCAAGTACCCTGATACTAATGTGCTTTTGGATCAACTTCCTAGATAAGATGTCGAACTCGATAGGAAGAGATCTGTCAAAAGGTAGGCACTGAGGCGTCATACATCAGTTGACACGAAACAAGAAAAGATGATATTGTTTATGGAAATAATCAAGAGAGAATGGGAATAACTAACGACAAATAAGTTCTGGTATATGATGTTGTTCTGGTATATGATGTCTTGGTTGATATAAGGAGCAGTAGATAGTGGGATCCTTTTGAACAATAGAAGGCACTCTAACAGGGTACCGGGCAGCTTAGACTTAATGAACACCAAAGAGTATCAGAATTCACCAATGTAGGAACATTGGCATATGAAGGCTAAACTCATAGATGGCAGGATTCGGCTAAATGTGAGAGAGTTTTTCGGGAAGTGCCATGTTCAATATTTTGTGCTGCCAAATCGACCTTTAAAATATAACAGAATAAGTATCCACTTTGTCCAAAAAAATATCCCGTCTGATTAAGTTTAACGAGTCCAGATGGGTAAACTCGGTGATTTTTTCATATTTAGACAGTTTGAACATCATAAAAGACAACTCCAAGGGGTACCTTTTTCATGTTTGATAACCGAGCACGACGAAGGGAGAATAGTAACCCCGAAACAGTTCATTTTCCGTGAGTTAGTCCATTGAATCCGAAAAAGTGAGAAACCTACGTTCAATGGACATCTGCCTCATTTTGTTATGAGTACGAGGAGACGGAGTAAACTCAATGTTCTTTGTGAAATTTTAACGAGTCCAACAAAGAAAAATTCAATGCTCTCCTTGAATTTTTAACAAGTCCCATGGAGAAAAACTAGGTTACTTTTTATGCTTAACGAACTTTGAAAAAGATGGAAAGGAATGGCTCGTATATCTTTGTTGTAGTAGTTTAACAAGCCCAATGAAGGCAACTCAGGGTATTTTCAGTTTTACAAGCTAGAAAAAGTCCCTAAAAAGAAAGCTCGAAACCGGGTTGAACATGGTCAAATCTATACATGAACACTAACAACTCATAAAGGAATTGGTAACATTTAAAAACCAATATTTGCAACAAAATATAACAGGAATTTAACAATTTTAATAGACTAGCTGAGTGATTATTACCTCCAGAATGGCTATAAGAAGGCAACAGACCTTCATTTTCACTGTTTTGAGTGTTGTGATAGAGCTTTGGAGCGAAAAAGTGGTGAAAATTTGGTTGTTGATTGTGGACAAACCGGGCAATGATTTTTTATTTCAAGAGATCCAGGTAAGAGCTTGAACCTTTCTCTATCTTTACATTGTCATCTTAGTTCTTTTTTCTAGTTAAAATCATGATTTTTAGCAGGTCCTAAATATTTTTAGCGGCTAACGCAGGTGCCCAATGGCTGGGCTGCATTAAACGCACTGCCCATTAAGCGACAGTGAGTTAGCATGCACTGATTTGTACTAGGGCCTGCGTCAGCCGGCAAAAAAAAATTGTGAACTTGATTTTCCTAATCTTAGAGTGTTCCAACCAAAAACTAATCCATTGGAAATGTTTCTTGTGCAGGTGTGAAGCAGTTTACCATGAGCATTTGGCACGAAAGAGAGCATGATAAGGAATAACGCAAAATGGTTACTGAAGCTGCTACTTTATTGGTTCTACGCAAATGCAGATTACTTAAGTATGAACGTTTAGAGCTGATGAGAGGGCAGGAAGACCTTATGAGATGGATCATCCAGCAGTGGGATGACCAGCAGCATGTCTTTCACATCAGGGGTAATGAACTCTCGACCGAGAAAGATGACATATACTACTTGACTGGCCTGTCGTGTAGAGGACCAAGGCCCAATCTGACAAGTTCCAAGGTTGATCCCCACACTATGTTAGATATGATCCAAACTTACTGTATAAAAAATATTGCAGAAGTAAGTAACCAGGTGCCTATTGCATGGGTGGCAGAGAGACTGTTAAGGTCTCTCTTGTGGATGATATTTTGTTTGGCAGGAGCCAAGATTCAGCACGTGGCCACCAAGGCCCAGGTATTGCTGGTGCTGGATTGTATGCAGCCATAGGTTTTCGACTGGTGTGAAGGTGTTGTCCACCAGGTTCAAGAAGAATTGACAGCATGTAAGACCTGGACCCAAAGAGATTTTGGGTATGGCACATTGATCGTGTCTTTTATACTAGAGTGGGTGCCCACAATGAGGCCAAGAATGATCACGGATGCTTTGGGACCTCGGGAGCCAAGACAGGCTTGTTGGTCATATTTGATACCATAGACCAGAGAGGGTCCAATCCTTCACTGTTTTGATGATGCATTCTTTGAGTGGTTAGACGACCAAATCCTAATGATTGAATATTATCCCTATGCAGGGATGAACTACACAGGAGATCCAGCATTGATATTTCCACCAGGCACTCAGTGGGGTCCTGATGGTAAGAAATAAATTGATCAATGTTTTTTGAAGTATTTTTTATCTTTTTAATGTTTATGCAACTTTTTTGGTTAATGGGTGAAAAAAAATTTTGACATGAAGCTTGTTACTTGACACAAATGCGGCACATGTCCATCCAACTCGAGCCCCTACTATGCAAGGTGAGGAATGCAGCTACCTGGTGTTGGCGCAATAGCAAAGGCCACAAAAGCCGCTGAAGAGGGTGATGACGCATGTATTTTGCACAAGCTTGATAAGAACTTTGAGGGTCTAAGCATGGTCGTGCCACCTCTTCCCATGAGGGAGATCCCAATTCACCTACATCAGCACACAGTGGGTGTGCCAAAGAGGTTCTTGGTGCCTCTTAGGAGGTTAGCTAGAGCATTTATCTACTATTTTGAGTAGTAGGCTCAGGAAGAATAGTGGATAGATGTGTAAATGTCAGAGCAAGGCTTAGCGGAGCCAAATTTGTGTTTCTAAAACACCCAACTTTTGGGAATTTTTTTTAACTTGACAGGACATGACATATATATATATATATATATATATATATATATATACATAGAAATATTTTGGTGATTTTGATGCATGTTTTTTTAATTTTTATGTACTTTTTTATGGTAAAAAATATACACTCATGCATGGTTGTTTCTATAATAAATGTGCCAAATGCCATCCTAACACATAATTTTCCAATGAATCAGCTAATGTATCAACCAATCATTGGAAAATTAAGTTAATGTATCAACCAATTAAGTTTAATTTCATTAGAAATTTTTTCCATCTAATGAAAAAAATTTCTAGGAATGTGCTCAAATGCGATGGTTTGAAATTGACGTTCTAGAAGTCTTACCCTTAAGTAATAACGTAATAATACTAGATGACAGATGCGATAACAATTTTTTAACTGCATAAAAACGAGTTTGGAATCTAACATGGCCACCAGATTGAAGATGTTGCGAGATGCATCTTTTGTAAGGAGTTGTATCACCGCCATGTATTCAGCAATATTTTTTGTGGCATTGCCTAGGAATATTCCCCCAGAGCCAAGAAGCTCCGCCCTAGGTGTGTAGAGAACCCAAGTAGCCGACGCAATGTGCCGAGTATGACGACTGGCACCATCTGCATATCCAACGTATGGTAAGGATGACAATGACATCTATGTAAAAATAAAAAGTGTTTACGAGAAAAACACTAAAAACCCCAAAATATCCAGACACATCAAACAAAGACAAAACTGATATACATAAAATTACAAAGAATATGTCTAGTGGAACACTAGGTGAAATACTTATTCAGATAGAGCCCGTTATGGGGCTTCGCGATTGGAATTCTATTACAGTCCTAAAGTTCATAAGCTCCTTTTGACAGGACTTTTGTGACGACGTAAGGACCAAGCCATAATGGTTGGAATGTTCCTAACCCCAAGAGGTCGTGTCTCTGATCATAGAGTATAACGATATTACCCTCTTAGAAAGAACGAGGCTTGACAGATTTGTCATATTAGGCTTTCACTCAATGCTTGTGAGATTTGAGTGCTAGCATGGCATCTCAATGAGTTTCATCCAATTGATCGAGCGAGAGCAGGCACTCTTCTTTGGTAGTGGTGTCGGGTAGGAGTTCAATAGCGAGCTTTAGTGATGGAATCTCACACTCGATTGGGAGTACTACTTCCAAGCCGAATGTAAGTTGGAATGGCATGAAGCCTGTAGCACTTTTTATTGGCATTCGGCAATGCCCAGAACATGGAATACAAATTTTGATTCCATGTGATTTTATGGTTGCCGAATAACCGATGAATCATGGTTTTGAGGACGCCATTTACGGCTTTGACTTGACCATTCACTTGCAGGTAGTAGGACGAAGACTGATCTTGTCGAAAACCTATCATGGAAGTCAATTCCATCATCATATGGTTCTGAAAATGTGACCCATGATCTGTGACGATTGAGAGGGACACACCGAAATGAAAGATGACCTGATTGAACAAGAATAGAGCAGCGATTTCTCCATCAGCCTTAAAGTGGGAATGGCTTCTACCCATTTTGTTAAATAGTCGACCGCAACTACAATGTAATTGTGTCCATCCACAGAAGTAGGATTGCATGTAACGAAGTCTATTACCCATTTAGCGTAAGGACCAATGGAGACAACCAAATGAAGAGGGGCGGGATGGGCGCGCATTTTCTTCGTAAAAATCTGACATGGATGGAACTTCTGGACCGTTGTGACGTAGTCTTTAAACAAAGTGGGCCAATAGTATCTTGTGCACAAGATTTTCTGGGCAGTGGCTATGCCAGAAAGATGATCATGGCATGCCCCCAAGTGACAATCATTTAAAACATGTTCTTCCTCGATAAGAGTGAGACAACACAGAATAATAGTATCGACATCACGACGATATAGAGTATCGTTTAGCACGAGGTAGTGTTTCGCTTGGTGACGAATACGATGGCGGTCATCTCACGTGAGATTTTGGCAGAAACATTGAGTTTGGAGGTAGACCAAAATGTCTCCACACCAAGGATCAGAAGAATCGACTAGGTAGACAGATTCATCAGAAAATGGATCATGAGCTACATCTTCCAGGTCAATTCTGGGAAGGTCCGACAGCAATTCGATGAATACTAGAGATTTATTTTCTTTGGCAGCAGTGAAAACTAAACCGAACTATTGGAGGATTACAATCCATTTGGAATATTTTCCTTCAATAACTTGTCAAGACAGAATGTGTCGCATGGGATTCTCCAAAGCGATTACAGTATTCTGTCGCAGAAATATATAGTGTCGAAGTCAGGTGACAGCGAAGACCATCGCAAGAGATATTTTCTCCACATGTGAATATTGTAGTTCAGGTCCAATGAGACCTTTTTACAAATTTTATATCACATATTCACTATCGCCATCGTGAACTTGAACCAAAACCATTCCTAGCGAGGATGGTGAGGCTGCCAAGTAGAGGAGAAAGTCACATGAGTAGTTGGGTGCACTAAGAAGTGGGACAGAAATGAGTGCTCGTTTTAAGGCATCAAATGACAGTTGAGCTTGGTCATCCCATAAATATAGTGTTCCTTTCTTCTTTAAAAGCATAAATCCTTTTGTCATCTCGACATAGATTACTATGAAATGACGTAAAAATTTTGGAGTTGCAAAATGGATTATGGTGTGGGTAATTCAATGATCACCTTAACCTTATCGGTATCAACCCTAATCCCATGCTTGGAAACAATAAAGCCTATAAGGAATCCAAACTCGAAAAAAATACGCACTTATGCGGATTCAGATGTATATTATAGAACCTACACCGAGTGAAGATTTGTTTTAGATGCGCAAGGTGGTGGTTTCGCTTCTTGGAGTGATCTGAAAGATCATCCAAGTAAGCTTGTACAATGTGCCGAATATCGTGAAAGGCATAGTCCATAGCCATTTGAAAAGGTTCTCCCGCATTCTTCATACTGAATGGGAGTTTACAATATGAAAATGTGCCCCAAGGACAGATGAAGGCAGTTTTATGTTGGTCATATTTTTTAATCACAAACTGGTTGTAGCTCAAGAAGACATCCATGAAGGAGAAAGATTCACATCCGGCACAATCATCGATAATATGGTCTATAAACAGTGTAGGATAATTGTCTTTTGGACAAGCGGCGTTCAGATCACGATAGTCAACATAGACCCAGATGGTGCCTTGTTTTTTATCTATGGGAACCATATTGGAAACCCATTCCATCAAAGGAACAGAATAGATGAAACAAGCGTATTAGAGTTTTTCAAATTTAGTCTTAATGGCAGCTTCCTTGTGAGGGTGGACAGGTCGAAGTCTTTGCCGAACAGGCTTGGAATTGTCATAAAGTTTGATTTCGTGCTCAACAATAGATGGATCTATGTTGGGCAGTTCATCGTAAGACCAAGCAAACACATCGCGGAATTTGTAATATTCCAAAATTTTCCTACAATAAATTGGAATATTAAATTTTTCTATTTTCACTTAGGAGTTTAATAATTGGGTGAGAAGGCCCATTCATAATAAAAACATGAATAAAATCACTCTTGATATGAAAGGGTATCATCAGTGGAACTATATTTCACACCCTCATCTGTGAAAGGAGACATTTGCAAGAAGGCTAGGTCAAGTTTGACCAAGTCAAACAGTGCAGAAGTATGAGGTGGAGAGCATCTTGTGGAACAACATAGATAAAGAGGAGGGAAGTTTCCTTGATGGAGGAAACCCTAAAGAGTGGGACCCATGGAGAGGAAGCTCTCATGTGTTTAAAAGGAGGGCAAGTCAGCCATTGTTACCCATGCATATGATTATTGATTTTGTGTCTTCTTAGACTATTCGCAGTCTCCGTTGTTTAGCTGAGTTGTAGTGTTGTTTAGTACGAGGGATTCTTGTTTAGGATTTCCTCTCCTTCTTGAGAGGCCTCTTGAGGGATATCACTTCATTTCTCGACATCCAGGCTCAAGGCCAAATCCATTCCTTCAGCTACAACGTTATTTCTGCTCCAATGTAACATTGTGTTGCAGGTTGTTGCAGTGGAGGTTCCACAACACCATTCCTTGGCTTTTTTTTCAAAGGAGGAGGCCTTCTTTCCTTTAGAATATTTGTAAGGAAGGATTTAGGGCTCATTTCAGATCTTGGCACTTGGCCAACACTTTCTGTTCCACCTACAGCGCAGTTACCCTCTTATACTGCGTTATTTTCAGAGTGCACTTGCAGTGAGGGATTGCAGTGTTGATTGGAGGGTGAGATCTTCAGTGATAGGATCAGCCTTTCACTTGGAAGATCCATTGGAGGAGGTCTACTTCAGATTGATCATCATCTTTAGCCATCTCCATCCAGTTCCAGTTTTGAGTTGCAGTTTTTGCGCAACAACTCCGGCATTTTTTCCATTTTGTATATTTCAGCCAATCCATCTAAGGATTGATGTATTATTGTTTCCAGGGGTTAGAGCCTTTCTCCACCACTTTATTTGAGCCTTAAATTTCCATATCTTTTTATTTTATGTAGCATTTCCTCCTATAAACTACGCAGTCATTGCCATGGCTCTCCATATGTAGCAGTATTTCGTCATTTCCTTGTACATGTGTTGTTGAGGCTCTCATTGCCTAGCTTGAGTGATTGATTCCTCAAAGCATTGTATAATTTGCTGCTATATTATAAATTTGTTGGCTATTTACATATTCATTTACTCAGGCTTATAAAAATAACGTTTTTGTTCCATGGCATGTTCATACATTGTTACAATCCCCTCATCGGGCACTTTTTGAAGACAACTAGGTGTGGGAGACTTGTTTAACCCACCTAGAGGGATTTATTTTGAGCCACCTATGAGATTTCAGTCTTAGATGAATTGATCTAAGGGATCCAGGTCTTGGTTTCAATTTTTGTAGCATCCATTCCTGGAAAATGCATTTTCCAGTCATGCCTTGCTAGCAATTCCCATTTTGGGATATTACAGAATTCCATAAAAAGGGATGTGAAGCGTGCAATTTCCTCGGGATTGCAATCGGCTCCAATCTGAATTTTTTCCATGATACCCTTTTTTACCAATATATCTATGAGCATATTCTTAGAAATATTTCCCATGTTCCCTTCCAAATCGATAGTTTGAACAGTCGTGTAAGCGGAAGGAATGATCTCCGGTGCGTCAAAAGATGGGATTTGAGTAGTTATCATGTCTGAATCAGACATCAAAGCGCGATGTTGGAACTCTCCCCAAGGTCGTTCTTCGAGAGACATGACCTCTCGAATAGCTTCATCCATAGGCAGGACTTCATTCAGGAGATATTTATAAAGAACCGTGATGGGCGGGAGGGTGGCACCATTGGTTGAAACCAAAGTAATGGAGGGTTTAGATAGCTGTAAGCACTCTCATGAAGACGAGTACCCTCCCAAAGACCGAAGATAGAGTATTTTTTTCTGTTTTAGCTACCAAGACAACCCGTCCCAGTCACCTCGTGTAAGTCCCTAAAATTCTGGCAACTAAAGATACCTCAAATCACAGACATCATCAGGGGGGTCACGGTCGCAGACAGCACGCTATATGGGCAGAACATATAGATCCTCGATCTGGTTTCAACATATCCAAAGGGAACACCAATATATAGCATGCCAAATGAATGCACTCGAAGGTGGGCTACCTTCTCATGCACCCTGGTGTTGTCTCGCGCTTAACTCTGGTGGTAGTGGAGTGGTCCCAATAATATGAGTGCAATAGGATTTCACTTTTTAATGACTCTAGTTTCAATTTTTGAGATCTTGGGTGATTTTCTCACTTCTCCTACCCAAAGATCCTAGCCTAAACTATTGTTGGTGTGAGATCAAAAAAAATTATATGATTAATTTTATTATCGCTTGATTCTTAGTGTACTTGATTATTAGTCTTGCAGAGGGGGAGTAGACTATGAAATGTGATGAGACTCTGACTCAAAAACCATGCAGAAAAATGCTCTAATATTCAATTCATTGAATATTTTATTCTACAAGGAGATGTTATTTCAACATCCATGCACAAATGTTCAAATAACACAGTTCAACTTTAAATATTCAGACATCTATCTATCTTCTCTTAATAGCTTTTTAACCAAAAAAAATTCAGAATTAATTCAGCTAAATTTAGAAAACTTTAAAAAAAAAAAATCTTCTTCAAAAAGTAGATGCTACTAACATTAACTTTTTTAAACAAGAACTAAAGACAAAAATGTTAAATGGTAATCAAGCACAGGGATCCAGCAAAAGAAGCTAATCTGGTGGCCAATAACTCCACAGCCAAAGGGAAACACAACAGAGGTGTAAACAGCAGATTTTGGTTGGGTAGCACTGGTAAGTAGAGGCTACAGAGCATTAATATTGAGACTAACGCATTGTATCTTAGCATAAGAAGCATTATAACGCACTGAAACACTCTCAGGGGGAGCGTTACTCAGGGTAAAGTTGCACAGATGGCTAGGCAAGGTCTAAACTGGGCTCTGTGAGCTTTTGAGATGATTACTTAGCATATAAACTGGTCGGAAGGATATGTGAACAAAGGAAAAGAGGTAAAGTCATAGGAACAACCCAGAAACTTGGGGTTTACTCCCCAACAGAGTCACCATTTCTGCTATAGGGTAATATGCTTGGGTGATGGTTATTGGGTATCTCTCTAAGGGCTTTTCGATGCCTGAGGCAGACTGTCAGATTAGCTGTAAAGTTCCAAAGGTACTGCATACATGTTCATACTAATATATATAATTGAAAAAATGAGATGGAAAATATTACCTCTTTGTGGACAAAAAATCCTATGGAGAACACTGAGCAACGAAGTAGAAGTCCTTCTTCACTGGCTCCAAATCCAGATCCTGCAACCAATCAAAGCACCCGTGTAATCTCTACAAAAGTATAGCTTTCTATCAATTAAAATAGCATATAAGAAACATAAAACAAGGCATATCTAAGCCACTCATATCATGCTACATAGACGATTGAACAACATTAATGACAATGATGCATCGAATGGACAAAATAGATACAGTTCTATTGATTTATGAAAAGGAGGATTACAACCGTCAGTTGCACCAAGCCCTCCTCAATCTTCCAATTCCTCTCTCTCTTTCTCTATCTCCGAGTGTGATGATGCTCAAGGCAGAAAGCTCTCAATGAACTTCGTCGATATTCAAGCCTCACACTACAACAATGAAATTCTGCTCCACATATAATCAAACCTTTGACCTTAGACCAAGAGCCCACAGCTCCAATTTATAGGAGATGGAGAGAGCAAACCTTGCCAACTCTTTCAACCAGTTAAAATCGGGAAAGATCTAGATGTGTCCTTGGATTTCCTTGCTTTTTCCTTCCATAGGAGTTTAGTTGTGTTTGGAAATGCCTAATAAAAGGTTTGTGCCATTTAGTTTCCATTTTGAATTGACTCTGTTTGAGAAAAAGCTGGAAATGCCAGTCAGTTTTCCACAAGATATTTTTCCTGTAACACCTTTTGACCTTACCAATGCACCTTCTACATTTCAAGGGTTGATGAATTCCATTTTCAAACCCTTCCTTAGAAAAATTGTGTTAGTATTTTTTTGATGATATACTAATCTACAGCAGGTCTTGGAAGGATCATGTTCAACATGTTGACAGGGTGCTCAAACTATTGGAGGAGAAACAATTATATGCAAAAACCTCCAAATATTTCTTTGGAGTACAAGAGGTGCAATATCTGGGTCATATTGTATCTCACGAGGGTATTAAGGTAGACCCTAAAAAAATTAAAGCCATTAAGGAATGGAAAGTCCCCTCAACCATAAAGCAGTTGTGAGGATTTCTCGATTTCATAGGGTATTATCACAAGTTTGTTAAGAATTATGGGAGAATAGCATAACCTATAACAACATTATTGAAGAAAGATGCATTTTCATGGACTCCTGAAGCAACTAAGTCCTTTCATTAGGGGAATTTTAAGGTCTAAAATGGGCCTCCTAAGAAAATTTACAACCAAAATAAACTTTAGGAGAACCAATAGGATTCAAGATGATAATGTCAACCATGGGGGATGATTCACCATTTTTGGAGTAAAAAAGTAAAAAGATTAAAAAATAATAAAATAATAAAACTATTTTTTCCACTCGTATTTTCAACTTATGTCCTAATCGTTTACTCAAATTTTGAGCGAGAGTACTCGTTGGATGAAAAATTTGATTCCTCATGCAAGGAGTACCCATGTTGCATACTTTTGATGGATGTTGCTACACGAAAAATGATAAATACATGAAAAAAACGTGATTGGAATCACGTTTTTCATGTATTTCTCATTTTTCATGTAGCAGAGTCCTTCAAAAGTATGAAACATGGGTACTCCTTGGATCGGAAATTAAAATTTTCATCCAACAAGTATTCTTGCTCTAAATTTGAGTAAAACCTTAGGGAGATAAGTCAAAATACAAGTTGAAAAAGTATTTTTTCTTTTTTCCCTCTAAAATTTGATGATGTAATCAAATCTTATTTTATTATTTCCACTCTTATTTTATAAGTTCCTTAGGAGGCACATTTTAGACCTCAAAACTCCCCTAATGGAACATCTTAAAGAGGCAATGTGCCTAGCACCGGTCTTAGCTACGCCAGACTTCACAAAAACCTTTATTGTGGAATGTGTTGAGGCCTCAGAATTTCGTTGCCACAACATGGGGTAAAACCACTCAGTCCAGACCTTGAAGCTGCTCCTTTTTCGTTTGGTGTGGTTGCTCTGACTGGGGATAGTGGGACCAGTTTCCCAATAAGGATGATTTGGGGTGTGTTTTGATTATATAACATGCAATGGAAAAATGATTATAATCTATCATATGCATCTATCTAACACTATCTATTCCACTATATACTTGGGTTATTTCTTCCTTTATGCGATCTAAAAAGATATCCTCCAACTATTAGTAATGAAGATTATTTAACAGTTTAAAGAAATGAAAATTATGTAAAGATGATTCTTATAACAAAATAGTTTGATTAAAAGAATTGTGAAAAGTATATCGCATTCATATGTGTGATTATATATCAGATAAGAAATCATAGACAAATATTAGTACAGAAGTGCATTTAACATTCATCTATGATGATGTTTCAAATATATATTGTAATAAAAAGATGATTGTCAATCTAGAAAGAAAAACTTAATACGAGTGAATACAATTACCATACGTACAAAGTCTTACTCATGTAAACTGATAGTAGATTTCTTCTCCTCTTCACTTTAAATCAAATTAAAGAGTACAATAGTGCAACATCAGTTAAACAAATTCAAATGTCAAAATATAACAGACTGTGTTCCTTTAATTCATCAAATCATTCACAAACTTACAAAAGTGCATTCTTTGCAAATGTTTTTGACAAATTTTTGGACCCTTCTCTAAATGCATGAGAGGGGTTTAAATACTAAACTAAATATGTTTAAAATATATATTATTACATAAAAATAGAGGAGGTTTCAAACAACCATCCTCATAAAACAAAATTTAACTATAATCTAGGAAAATAAAGTAACAATATAACTATGAATTCTAATATTTCATTTGGATTCGATCCCGAAGTTGACAAATATCTAGCATGGGTTTGAGCTTAGTTGGAAATGAAATGCTCAATCTAACCTATCCTTGTCCATGATATTTTTGTTGAATCTATTAAAGACTGCAGGGTTTGGTACTGATGATAGGGTTTGATCATAAAATTCCAATAATTTTCTTGATCAAATTTATTTACTTTTTTAATCATTACTTCATTTATTTCCTTTTTTTTCATTGTGTTTCCAGCTGCTTGATTTCTAAGAGTGCTTCAGATGTGAACTCTTTGATAATTTCTGATTTCAAAATTTTTTCACATACAGATTCAGTAATTTCCTTTGTTATTCTTGATGCTTTCGTTGCTACTTTCTCTGCTTGCTTTATCTGTTCTTCCGAATCCTTATATAAGATTTCCTTGTGGAATTTCTCTATCTGTGGTAGATCATCTTCCTTGCCTGAGTCGAAAGCTTGCCATTGAATGTGTTCATGATTTTATTTTCAATATTCTCACACTCAAGTTTCTAGATAGCCACTTTTTGGATCAGTATTTCACTTGAGTCGCAATAAGAGCTATTGATAGAAGCTTGTTGGAAAAATACTTCATGTTGCTACTTTAGCTTAGCATTCACATCCAATGCTTCCTTTATGAATTTCTCTAGATGTGGCTGGATTTTTAATATATTTAATATTGCTTCTAGTTTTATTTGCTTCTCAGTGAGTTGTAACTGATGCTGCAATTTTAGACTTTCAAATTTCTTTTGAAATTGGGAAATATTCAATGCCATTTGCTCGCTGGAGTTAGACTTTTCTTGCTCTAACAGTCTCTCTAAATCTTGTATTTTATCTTATTTCTGCTTCAGTAACATTTGAAATTCTATGGCCTTATCAATAGTGGCAGTAGCATATGCCCCTGCAAATTGTGATAGCTTGGTTAAATTTTCAGTAGGATCGGCTAGAGGATCCTTCCATAAAACATCTACAGATTTATTTGTAAGACTTGAGACTGTATCATCAATTCTTCTACTTTTTCTTCTCGTTACTACAGCCTTTTTCTTCTTCTGGTATCACGTTTTGAAAATAATCTACACAACATACCGGTAGCATAACAATAAGGGGGAGGAATTTGCGCTATTGGGTGTGTACCGAGTTTATCTCGTTTAAGCTTTCCTTGGTTTGATCCTTCCATTCCCTTACGAATTTCATCAGGTCTAGATTTTTTCTCTAAAGCTTTGAAGAAAAGCTTTTCCATAGTTCTTCTGCGAGATAGGTAAGTGGTACATTGTACTCAAATCTTCTTCCCTGAATGAACCGATATTCTCGCCCTTTGAATCTGTAAATGTTTTGTCTTCTACGTTCAAGTGGTCAATTACCCACTTAACCATATCTATATAGGGGAGAATCTTTGGCCTTGCCGCTACCTTATGGATGAATGAGCATGCAACGTTGAAATAGTTTGGATCTAAAGGAACTGATGCGCCTATTGTACCAACTTTGGTTATTACCCTTGGATTTTCATCCTCGAAAAACTGAACATTTCCTCCCACAAAGAACTTATGCAATCCTTGTTACAGGTGGTATCTGAGAATAGGGGAGACATATCTGAGTCTTTGGTAGATGATGGTTGGGAAATTTCTTTTCCTTTCTTGCTCATTTCTATAATCCTTGCTCCGTTAAGTAGTTTCCTGATTTCGAGCGAACAAAGACAACTTTAAAAATATATAGAATAGAGAGGTAGATAGAATTAAAACAAATCTGACGTTCAATCATTTAAAACATGCTCGAACTAGATATGGATCTATCAAACCTTACTCCTATTAAATGATGTTAATCAACGATAATCTTTTAATCCAATCTCTTACACACCTTCACATGAAATTTATATCGATCAATTTAAGACGTTAGATTTTATGTTCAGTTTGATTTGACCTAAATCATTTCTCACACCTTAGCAATAACTACCTGTTATCACATATCACAACTTATAAATATTTCCATTTGTTATGTTACCCATAAATCTCGTGAAATGCGATTTGCGCAAATCACACATCGCAATTTCTATGTGATAATAAAACTTGTTTTTAGTTATGTTCTACGAAATGCAAAATGTGTTTTAATAAATCATGTCATTGCGCCTTATCGAACACTTGGAGTTTTATGTTTGTTACTTTATTGGTTCTTCGGGTCCGTTTAATCGCAATTCTTACTGAGTTGTTTATAAGTTTGATCGTTTTACAAGGTGTGATGCGATTTTCATTTATAACGATGTTTAAAGCGTTTGCAATAAGATTTTTATATAACTTCGGAAAGGTTTTAGTGCATATAGCAGCCCACGTGACTTATTATGTTTTAAGTCATTTAAGCTCATAAAATATGTGATTTGCAATGCGCGCTAAGAAATGAAAGTGGAAAGAAAAAGAAACTTTATTTCCTAATTGTTTTTTACTTTTTCAATAAATAATATCTCACTAACCAACAAAATCTATCTTAATTATAACTCATAAGAACTCCTTTTTAAAAATAAAAGTATGAGAATCTATATCATTCTTTACTCAATTCAAAAAGATAAAGTAGGTGGCTTCTTTCAGATTAGCTTTATAAATATTTACTCGTTTATCACAGGTAGAGCCTCTGATCCAATCGGAAATTTAAGCTATTGGCAGGGTTACCTTTTACCTAGAAATGATTCATTGTCCCATCCAGTCTTTCTTATAATTTCCAAAAATTAATTCCAACTTTGTACACTAGATTTTTTTTTTTTTAATTTCTTTTTTGTATTGTATTTTTATTTACTTAAAAGCCATTTTCTTAGCTTGGTAACCAAATATTGACAATGCCATTCACTAGTTGTAATTAAACTGATCAAGTTGGATCTTTATGAGACCCCTTGTCCTCTTGATATAATCTCAAGTCATTACCCTGTTTAGGTAGGCAGTATTGGTAATTTCATTTCAACTATTTCCCTATGAACATGGTAGACAAGCTCGTGATGAGACTTATTATCTTTTAAGCTTTTCTAGTATAATGTTTTGAATTTCTTTCTAAAAATTGATAATTTTTCTTAGATGGGGTGAATCATTGGTCCTTTTGAGGATTCTGGATGATAATTTTTTGAGTTTTAGATTGCTTCTCTGTAAAAGAGTCTTTACTATGTTAAATATTCTTTTTTTGACTGATAACAGAATAACCATGCTTTATAAAGATGAGATTTCATTAGAGAATAAATAACTTCAGTGAAATTGCATTCTTCAGTGAAAATAGAATCTATTTGTCTTTCGAATCTTTCGATTGTTTCCTTAACATTTCTTATTTATATAAGTGACAAATCAAAAAGATTATCTGAGATGTTTATTTTGAAAAGAAAAGAATCAATACTATTCAAATTTTATTTTCCTAAGGAAAAGAAAAAGACAATAGTATACAGGGAATAGAAGGAGTTACCTCCTATGAAAAGTTTTTTTTTTTAAATCTGCCCATTAACAGGCAAAGAATCTATTTTACTTGATAGATCTTGCAATAAAAATGTTGATGGGCCTATTTCTTCAATGATTTGAAATGGACCGAGCCATAGTTTTTGAAATTTAGGGTTTTTACCTTTTTCCTCATGCGCTTTGTCCCATTTCAATACCAGATCACCAATTTGAATGTTTTTTGGGGTAACAAAAGTTGAATCAAATGAAGCTTGTACTATCTGTTGATGATGTGCATGAGTATCTTTAGCTTTTTTTCTTTCTTCTTCAAGTTTAATAATTTCGAATTGTCTTACCTGCAAGGAGGAAGAAGGAAATTCATCAATAAATTGAACTAAGGCAAGAGAAGGAATAACTACATTGGTAGGAAGAACAAATTATTTTCCATAAACAAGATTGAATGAGGAAG
The DNA here is from genome assembly GCA_034641835.2 of Pinus albicaulis. Classification (NCBI taxonomy): domain Eukaryota; kingdom Viridiplantae; phylum Streptophyta; class Pinopsida; order Pinales; family Pinaceae; genus Pinus; species Pinus albicaulis. The sequence continues at coordinate 834,670,146 of CM076582.1, read as the reverse complement.
TGCCAATAGAAGCTTTCTAAGTTATTCAGTCTGCCCAAAGAGCAAAGATTAATGACTTATGTCAATTTTTTTAGTTTTGTTCAACAATTCGTTTGATGATTCTAATAAGGTTTTTGTTCGTGGATTCTGCTAAACCATTTACTTGCGGATAATAATTTGCAGAATACTTAAGTTTAAAGCCTCTTTTAATTGTAAATTCTATCATAGCAGTTCCTAAGAAATAAGATTCAGTATCGAACATTAAAGTAGTAGGTAAACCAAACCTAGTTATGATAAATTGGTCAATGGAATCAATAATATTCTCGGAGTTGGCTACCTTCAATGGAATTGCTTCCACCCATTTAGTAAAATAATTTGTAGCTGTGAGAATATATTTATGTTGTTTGGAAGAGTTAGGAACGATCTCACCGATTATATCTAATCCTCATTGTTCAAATGGTTGTTTGATATTAACTGGTTGTAATGGGAAGGTTGGTTTCCTTTGTCTTCTAGATGCACTTTGACAAAATTTTCATTTTCTTGCATATTCATGAGAATATTTGAAGAGTGTAGGACAATAGTAACCTGCATGTAGGATTTTTTGTGTTGTTATATTTCCTCCAAAATATTATCCAGTTGGTCCATCATGGAGTTCCTGCAAGACTTTCTCTGCTTCATCTTTCTCTAAGCATATTAATAGTACAGAATCAAAGTTTCTTCTAAACAATACATCATTTATTAATTCATATTGATTGGCCTTTAATCTCAAAGCACGTTTTATTTTATAACTAATTTGGGTTGGGGCATATCCATTTTTCAAATAAAATATGAGATCATCATATTGAGATTGCACATCATTGAGGCTTACCTCTGATATTTGCACATTGTTACTGGAATATTCTTCTGATGATAAATGGGATGCTCCTGTTAGCATGCTGCAAAAACCTTAACCTCTAACAATTTTAGAGGGTCTAATTTCTACATCATATTCTTGTAAAGAAGGAACCAGTTAGCCCTTTTCTCTCCTAATTCTCTTTGCATCAATAGTTGGCTCACTACAGAGAATGGAACTATTATAATAGCCTGAAATGCTTTATAGCCTTAAAGACAGCAAATTCTTGCTTCTGAACACATGAATAATTTAATTCTACACCTTGCAAATTGGAACTGAAAAATGATATTGGTGCTTCAATTTTTTGGTCATTAAGCTATGTTAAAACAGCAGCGTACGATGTATCTAATGAAAAATTATATAAAGTAAAAGGATTAAGAAAATTGGGGGTAGTCAGGAATGGAGTATTGATAATGGACTTTTTGATCAATTCAAATGCTTCTCTTTCATTATGTCCCCATTTAAATATTGAATTTTTCTTAATGATGTTTTGTAATGGTAAAACTATTTGCAAAAATTCAAGGGCAAACCCTTTTACAAAATTTATTTGTCCAAGAAATGAATGCATAGTTTTCTTGTTGTGAGGGAAAGGAATTCTTTTAATCTCTTCAATTATTTCAAGATCAATATAGATACCTTTCTTTGACACAATGAATCCTAAAAATTTTCCTTCATCTAATGAAAAAAATAACATCTTTGGGTTTAATGAGACGCCATACCTTTTACATCTCTCAAAGACTTGTTTTAGGTCTTTCACATGATTGGTTTCTTGTTTAGAAAAGATTGTAATGTCATTTAAATAAATAACCATTGATTTATTGATGAGCCCCCTAAAATATGTGTCCATAGCTCTCTAAAAAGTGGCACCTGCATTAATTAACCCAAATGGAATCTTTTGATAGGCGTAAGTTCCCCACTTAGTCCTCAATGTAGTCTTTAATCTTTCATTTGGATGTACGAGAATTTGGTTATATCCGGAGAATCCGTCTAGGAAATACATAAGTTCAGAACCAGCTACTGTTTGCATTACTTGTTCCATGGTGGGTAATGGAAAGTTTTCCTTTTGACATGCTTTGTTTAAATTCCTAAATCAATACAAATACTAATATCACCATTTTTCTTCCTGTCGGGAACCAAATTTGAAACCCATTTAGAATTTCTAACTGGAAAGATGATATTTTCTTTAAGGAGTTTATTCAGTTCTTTTTTTATATGATTTTCAAGATTCAGGTGAATCTTCCTCAATTTTTGTTGTATATGTTTTTCTTCTAAGATCATATGAATTATGTGTTGAATAACGAAGTTTCATATGTTTTAAGATCATTATAATCCCAAGAAAAAAAAAATTGTACATTCTTAAGAATTTGACAAATGATAATCTTTTCTTGGAAGATAGACCAAGACCTAGATTGACATTTTGAGGTTTATCATCATTTCCAAGATTCACTAACTCAAATATTAAGGTATAACTTTGATTCTTAGAGTTAGTAACTCTTTTAAACATATCTTTTAGATCATAGAGGTCTTCTAATTTGACAAATAACTTATAAATTGGATTTTTTCTCTTCCTTTATCTGAGTATCATGTTAATTTTCATCCAAAATTTGACTATCATAAGATCCTTCAGATGTAAGGAAATCTATTATATCTGAATCATTATTAAATACTCTCCAATTGGTAACATTGTCACGAACAGATGGTCTAAAAATTAATTCAAAGGAAAATCTATCGAGACTAAATTCCTGAGATGGAATTAATTTCGATGCTACATTAGCCAGTAGATCTGCACTGGCATTTTGTATTCTAGTCATGGAAGAAATATTGAAGGTTAAGAAATGAATGGTCAATTCTTGGGCTAATGATTGGTAATGCTTTAAATTTCTAGAATTACAATGAATGGTATTTCTTACCTATCTAAATTTGATTTTTAAATCTCCTAGGACTTTCAGATATTTGATGTTAAGATCAATTAATTTGTACAAATCTTGGATTAATGCTTCATTCGGTTATATTGTTTAATGCTTCATATTCGGCTATGTTTTTTGTGCAATCAAATTCAAGTATGCAGGCTAACATTGTTTTTTCTCCTTCTGCACTTATTAAAATACAGTTAGCTCCTACACCATCTTCAGATTTAGAACCATCAAAATAAAGAGTCCAAAATAAAGAATTCACTATTGGTTTATCTACAAAAATTTTACATTTCAAAGTGTTTGTCTAGAAAAATTTCTTGACCTGAAAGATAATTGCATTATCAAAAAAGGGTGATGTTTGAGCTTTAAAATTTTCCAAAAAAGATTCTATCGAGTAATTTCCAATAATATTGTTATTTAATGCTATTGGCTCGTTTATTCCTTCAATATCGGTGACTCTATGTTTCATGAACTTTTCACGGTCTACCAGAATTTGATTTGCCTTTCCATTGTATGGTAGCCACATATGTGACCAGTCTGTTGCAAAATATCCATGAAGTTTTTCAAACCAGTCTCGGCTTAACACTAAACCGTAAAAATCAGGAATATCAGCCACCAATATATTGATTATTTGAGAAACCTTGGGGTTTGATGACAATTTGGTAGAAACAAAATTTGTTTCTCCCACAACCTCTACTCTATTTCTATCAAGTTGTACTATATGAATAGGATAACTCTGAGGAGTTATGTTCAAATTAGCATATACTGATTTTGGCATTATATTAAAGGAATCCCCTAATTCTATCGTTTTTATTATAGATCTGATAGATTAAGAGAAATGGAGGAGTATGATAGATGGATCGATCACCTATCATAATCAAATCTGTAGCATCTGTTTTAGTTGAAGGAGAAGGTGGTTTACCCATTTCATTAGAAGCTTGGACTACTAATGGAGAAGGTAAGGATGAAGCAGGAATAACATTTAAATCTCTAAGAAATATTTTTTTGTTGTTTATTTAACTTATTAAGTTCGTGAACTGAAATGTTGCCCCTGGTATTTTTCATATCTTCAACTACATTATACTCAATAGTGTCTGAGACTACCATTGTCTTTGATGTAGGTGGAGTATCTGAAGTAACAGGGTTTGTTTTTGTAGCCTTGGAAGTATACTTTTAACTTAATTTTTTATATTTAGTAGGCGTTGAATTCTTTTTTTGTTGATTTGGATGTGTTACTTCAGCAGTATTTTTTCTCCTTGTACTCACAGGTAAATCTTCTTGTTGTTCTTCATTTGGTAGGATGAAATCCCACATTCCATTTAGTTCAACTTCTTCTTCTTCATCATTTTCTTTTTCCTCTGTTTTCTCTTCATATGTATTTTGACCAGACTCAGCATTAGATATGATATTTGGTGGTTGAGTATCAGAGGACTGATTTTTCTTGAAGGGTCTGAAAGTTTTTTTTGAGCTAGAAATTTTAGCAACTTGTTTCTTGATATTTTCCATCTCATTTGTCATAGTATTTAAAACTTTATGAAGACCTTCTACATCAAAAGGGTCTTTATATGGCCTATTTTTTTAATCATCTTTGAAGGATACTCTCTTTGACTTCCTATATTCTTGGGAATTCTTCTTCTCAAGAGCGATTATGCATTTCTCTACAAATAAATATTCCTTCATGTTTTCTGCGAGTGTAGGCAATTTTTCTCTATCAACAAAAATGGTTATATTAGATGGAAGAGATGAAATATACCACTCAATTTGAACTTCTCCACTAGAAACTGAGGTAGCAAGAATTTTATTGAGCAATTTATTAAATCTTGAATTAAAATATTTTATTTTCTCCCTTGCTTTAGCCTTTAGATTTGATAAATCATTGATGAGATTTGGAGTGGTCCTGTCATCCCCAAACTTAGCTAGAAATTGTTCTTCGAACATATTCCAGCTATTTATGGAGTGGGCAGGCAATGAAAAATACCAGGATCCTGTAGATCCTGTGAGAGTATATGGAAATAATCTTAAAACATAATCCTCTTCAACTACCTCTTTTAAATTGATGGTTAACATATAATTATGATTGTGTTCCTCTACTAGAAGACCATCATCAGGATTAAATTTAGGTAACCATCTTTCAGGTGATTTTGGTAGAGCATGAAGAGGAGCGGGCATATTTACAGCCCCTGGATTGTTCCATGTTCGTACATTTGATGGAGTTACCTGGCCTGCCATTGGACCTTGGGTGGATGTGATGGGATAGTAGTCTGAGTACTGGAACTAGTTAAAGTAACATTGATTGTTGGAATCGAAGTTGTAGAAGTGAGTGGAGGTAATGGAGGTGAATGGGATAATATCTCGCTGGCAATTGACTCTGATTGAGTCCTCTTTATTATCCTTCGAGAAGTATCGATAGGAAATTCAAAAGGAATGATTCCTGTCTTTTGACTTTATAATCGAGTTAATATTCTTCTAGGTTGTAAAGAATACGAAATACTAATCTGAGATGTTTGAGAAGATCCAAGCTTTTCAGTTGAAATGGATACTCTCTCTAAATTTTATATCAAAGACTGAAATTTAGGAGAATTTTGATAAAAATCAGAAGATAGTATGGGTTGAGTATCACTAGGAGACTTAGGAGAAGGATGTTCAACTTCATATTTTAAAGATGTAGATCTAGATAATTTTCTATAAGTTGATGGGGATCTATTGGGAAAGAGACTTTTAGATTGACTTTTAGATTGATCGGAACTTCTTGCCATTCACAAGGCCCTCCTTCTAGCACCAAAATGTTGAGGCCTCAGAATTATGTTTTCACAACATGGGGAAAAACCACCCAATCTGGACCTTGAAGCAACTCGTTTTTCGTTTGGTGTGGTGGCTCCGTCTGGGGATAGTGGGACAAGTTTCCCAATAAGGATGATTTGGGGTGTGTTTTGATTATATAACATGCAATTGAAAAATGATTCTAATTTATCACATGAATCTATCTACCACTATCTATTCTACTATATACCCGGGTTGTTTCTTTCTATATGCAATCTAAAAATATATCCTCCAACTATTAGTTATGAAGATTATTTAACAGTTGAAAGAGATGAAAATAATGTAAATATGATTCTTCTAAAAAAATAGTTTGATTAGAAGAATTGTGAAAAGTATAACACATTCATCTGTGATTATATATCAGATAAGAAATCACAGACAAATATTAGTACAGAAGTGCATTTAACATTCATCTATGATGATGTTTCAAATATATAATGCAATAAAAAGATGATTTTCAATCTAGAAAGAAAAACTTAATACAAGTGAATAGAAGTACCATATGTGCGAAGTCCTACTTATGTAAATTGACAATAGATTTCTGCTCCTCTTCACTTTAAATCAATTTAAAGAGTACAAAAGTGCAACATCAGTTAAACACCTTCAAATGTCAAAAGATAACAGATTGTGTTCCATTAATTCATCAAAGCATTCACAAACGTACAAAAGTGCATTCTTTGGAAATGTTTTTGACAAATTTCTGGACCCTTCTCTAAATACATGAGAGGGTTTTAAATACTAAACTAAATATGTTTAAAAATAGATTATTACATAAAAATAGAAGAGGTTTCAAACAACCATCCTCGTAAGACAAACTTTAACTACAATCTAGGAAAATAAAGTAACAATATAACTATGAATTCTAATCTTTCATTTGGATTCAATGCCGAAGTTGATAAATATCTAGCATGGGTTTGAGTTGAGCTGGCTGTGAAATCCTTGATCTGACCTGTCCCTTGAATACCGCATTTGAGAGTGATGGTTGCAATATTTTTTTTCAATCCATTAAATACTACAGGGTTTGGTACTGATGATAGGGTTTGATCGGAAAATTCCAATAATTTTCCTGATCAAACTTATTTAATTTTTTAATCATTACTTCCTGTATTTACGTCTTTTCTTTCCACTTCATTTTCAGCTGCTTGATTTTTTAGAACACTTCAGATGTGCACTATTTGATAAGTTCTGATTTCAAAAGATATTCACATAAAGATTCAGTAATTTCCTTTTCTAATCTTTATGCTTTCACTGTTGTTTTCTCTACTTGCTTTACATGTGCTTCCCAATCCTTAAATAAGATTTCCTTGTGGAATTTATCTATCTAGGGTAGATCAGCTTCCTTGCTTGATTCTAAAGCTTTCCATTGAATGTGTTCATTGATTTTCTTCTCAATCTTCTCACACTCAAGTTTCTGGATAGCCACTTGCTGGATTGGTATTTCACTTGAGCCACAATAAGAAATAGTGATAGAAGCTTGTTGGAAAAATACTTCTTGATGTTGCTTTAGCTTAGCATTCACATCCAATGCTTCCTTTATGAATTGCTCTAGTTGTGGTTGGATTTGTAATATATTTATTTCTGCTTCCAGTTGTGTTTGCTTCTCAGTGAGATGTACCTAATGCTGCAATTTTAGACTTTCAAAATTATTTTAAAATTGGGAAACCTTCAATTCCATTTTCTCACTGGATTTAGACTTTTCTTGCTCTAACAGTCTCTCTAAATATTGTATTTTATCTTCTTTCTTTTTTAGTAACATTTGAACTTTTGTGGCCTTATCAATAGTGGAAGTAGCATATGCCCCTGCAAACTGTGATACCTTGGTTAAATGTTCAGTAGGATCGACTAGAGGATCCTTCCATAAAACATGTACAGATTCACTTGTAAAACTTGAGACTGTATCATCAATTCTTTTCCTTTTTCTTCTCTTTACTACAACCTTATGACTAGGACTGTATAGGACATCCAGCGAAGGGATTTCCTCAACTTGTAACACTATCTTCTTTGTAGGATAAGCTGGAATGATCTCTCGATCATGAGTTTCAGGAACTTGTTGTAGTGGAGTAACATTTTCTACTAATTTCTGAGAATTTTCTAGTGTCTGAAAACTGGTAGATTGATCAGTATTAGGATTGGTTTGAGGATTTTTTATTGCCTTAGAAAAATTATCCCATTCACTCTTGAAATCCTTTGGCTGAGATTTTTCTGACTGATCAGGTGTATCTTGACTGTGCTGAACTTCTTGGGAAGATGATTCTGTTCCATTACTTTCTCATTTCTCATTCATCTCAATCTCTTTGATTACTTGATTAATTACATTTTTGGGGTTCTCATTTCTATTTTCGGATTCATTTTCAGAATGATCTGAATTATGAGATTAATGTTTTGATTTCCCTGACTCATCTTCAGACATGTCTTTAGCTTCATTATCTAAGCTAATACTTGGAGTTGATCTGTTGATATCTTCTGTAGCCAATAAATCTAGAAGAATCATTTCCAGACTCTTGCTTCTGTATGCTTGGAAGGCTTCCAATTCATCTTGATTGAGTTGTCTAGATGCAAAATTAAGTACATATAAAAACTTTTCAATACCTTGAAAGAAATCATCAAACCTATCTATCACTTTCACAAAAGGCTTTATTTTGGGCTCTATGATGAAGTTCTTAATCACATCATTGGGGTTATATGGCCACTTTGGCATTACAGCCAAATTCAAAAAATTAATATTTGAAACTTCCTTGTAGGTATGACCAATATCAAAAAGTGCAAAAGTACCGCAATATAAAGGAAAATCGGGCCAAACAACCTTCTTAGTGTCTTTGAGTTGTTTTAAAATACCATTTACAACAAGTTGGTAGGCAATCTCTCTAGAAAGTAACTTGTCAGGAACATAATATGGTAGGACGTGAGGAGAATCATAACTCCCAAACACTCTGACATAGGTGAAACTTTCTTCTGCAAACCATCTAGTAATAGGAAAAATGTATGTACTAGCTTCTTTGGAAATCCCAGGGGATTTCTCTTTGAATATAATTTGGTGCATAGGTAACATGACTCTATGGAAAATTTCGTGAAAAATTAGATGAAAATACGATTCCCAAATGGCTCTGTGGTAAATTTGGATTAGATTAGGATCTTGGGTCATCCATTTACATCCCATGGTAGCAAAACTTGAAGAAAATAAAATTGTGTCCATGACATAGGCACTCATGTAAAAGGGGGGTATTTCTGTAGATGAAATAATTCTTTTAATCATGTACTCCATTATATTTCTGGCTAAATTACTAGATAGGATATTTTCCCAATTTAGAATTAAGGAATTGACGATTGTGTCAATTAATGGGACCCAATCTACAGAAAACCTAGTGGTATCAGGTTTTGCAGATAACCTACACAGCATACTGGCAGCATAACAATAAGGGGAAGGAATTTGTGCTATTGGGTACATACCAAGTTTATCTTGTTTAAGCTTGCCTTGTGGTGAGCCCTAGTATTGCACCAAGAGTGCTACAATTCCCAGGGGCTTCCCTACTTTACTTTATTAACCCAGGGTTCGTACAAACTTTGAGGTGATAGTGTTATATACACAACAGATGAATTATGTTTATGGCATCCTCTTCTACTTTACGAAAGGGTGCTATTTCTTGAATGATGAGAACAATTTTAAAGTAAATTGCTGGAAATAAAAGACAGAAAGGAAACTAAACTAAATTGCTGGAAAGAATTGGCAAGAATGAAGCTAATTGAATTTACAGAAAAAAAAAAAAATAGCAGAAAGGAAACTAATCCTCAACCACACTTAACTTGGCCAAACGGCTAAATGCACTCTACTTATCCTACGATCTATCAACCATGCTTCTATCCATGCAACTAAACTGTCCGTGAGTTAATTCTAACTAAAAAGATTTCATTTGCAGTTTAGAGGAAGAAAAAGGGTTGAAAGAGTGAATTGAGGGCTTAGCACATGAAACAGGGCTTAGAAATGGAAATCAGGGGTTAAACACTTAGAAAACTTAATTATAACGTGAGAAATGACTTTGGAGCAGAAAATAATTGAAAAAGCCTTAGAGGTGGAAAGAGTGGTTTAAAACTTTATGAAACCTTATTATAGTGCAAGAAATGGCTTTGGAGTGGAAATAATCGAAAAATGCGATGAAAGAGATGCGATAGAGGTAAAATTTGTGATGTGCGATGTCGCAATCGAAACTTTGCAAGTTTAAATGGATAGCAGTAAGGATTTGATGGAAATAAACTGAAATATGTGAAGTGTGATATGCGTTGCGGTAAAGGTTGCGGGAGGTGATGTGCAATGGGGAAGACGTGTCGGTGAAAGGAAAAAGGAAAAGGTTGCAAGCTGGAATGTGCAATATGGTAAGTTCAGTGAAGTGCGATTTACGATACGATAAATGTTGTGGGTTGCGATTTGCGATGCAGATGATGTGGTGATGAAAGGAAGAAAGGGAAAAGTTGTGATTTGAAATTTTCGGTTTCGTAATATCGCAAGCACAAAAAATGAGCGGTAAGTGTTAAAGTAACCGTTTAAATGTTGTGATCTGCGAATTACGACATACGATGGTGGGAGTCTTGAAGAAGGAGGCGGAGGTCAGGTTTTCGATGTTTTTCAAGTGTTTTTGCGTTAAATGATTCTGGCGACGATGACTGACAAAACTAAGGAATAAGGCAGCAAATCAGAGAAGGAGAGCGGTAAGTTTTCAAGGTAAAAGGTAAGCGGTGTGAGGTTTCATGAGCACGACCATACCATAAGGGCCCTTACCAGGAGTTTATGATCCAACACCACACCATCAATCCCTAACATGCACAAGCTAACTGTACGATGGAAGCTTTCAACACGATTCTAGAACAGGGAAAGCATCCAGCCACGATAATTGGATTCTAACAGAAACACTAACCAATTCCTTTCTCTCGAAGTCACGAGAATCATAAATCATCAGATTCCACTTCCCACTTAACCTACAACCCACCCCAATTCAGATAAACTAATGCATCATCTAAAAGTTGTACCCAAGCCAATTGAATACAACTATCCAAAATGATCCTAATTTGGATCGAAAACTACGCACTATGAGGATACGGATAACAATCCCCGAATGGAAACAGCAACAGCTCCCTGAAATAGAATAATCTCTCATAGCATACTTTATATCCCTTGCATAACAGATAATACAATCCATCCACACACCGCTCAATGTTTTCCCTCCCTTCACTCAGGTATCCCTCCACTCTATTCCTCATATACCCCTATCATATAAGCAGCAGGCCCTTTCCCATCTGTCCAACTGTTGGAAATCACTATGCATCCAATGGCCTCCCATGCTTTCCTTAGTTCCTCTAATCTAGTATTAATATAAACATTTTCCTTTGAAAATATTGGCCCTCACAACTCCTTTTAGGTGGGGACTTAATACGTTGAGTCAACAACAACGACAACATCAAACATTGATTGGAATAATGGATTGATCTTGGCATTGGTCAAAGGTATGCCGCTCCAAAAAGGACACCTCTCCACAACCTTTTCTGCATCTTCCTTATCCTTTATTTTCCCCATTGATTGGATGGAAGGTGGTGTTGCATATATGTTCTTAAAACAAGGAAAGGTTAGGTCCTTATGGAAGGTTAACTTGTGGACTCCCTCTCACTTCCCCCAATCTCAAATATGCTTGTGTTTTTAGGATCTAGCAACTCCACCAATGGAAATTTCAAGTTTTAGAGCCACAACATCTTCCTTCTTCTTATCCTTTTCATAAACAGCTTGATGGGAAACTCTCATATTTTTTGGGGTTGAATTTGTAGAAATTGTAACCTCATGCCTTGTGATTCTAACAAGGTGGTATTTCAAGCATTCCACCCCTCTAGTCATGCACCGTCCATGCAACTGAAAATTTTTTAGCTTTTTAAGTGCTTTGAAAGTGTTTATGTCATGCTTGGGGGTGCTTCATATGATGTGGGGTGCATGGTGTATGGAGGACCCTTGGTTTTTCTGTGATGGACATACATATTGGAGTTGGCTTTCTCTTTTATTTCTAGACCTTGCCTTGATGCTTGTGTGGATTTATTCTTTGGAGTGTTGGAGACTTATGGAGCTTCGTGACTTCTTCATGTAGCTAGCACACGAAGGTTGGTTTCTTTCTTGAGGGGTGACTTGCTTTCAAGGAGGAGCATTGGGCATCTTGTAGGAGCGCGTTGGGCCTTAGATGACATGGGAGCACTTGGTTGCTGCAATGGAGGTTTTTACTTTACTTAAGGATGTTTGGGTTTAGGAGTGATCATGTAGGTTGGGTGGACTTAGAGGAGAACATGGCTTAGGAGGAGTGTTGGAGCATTATGAGGCCTTTTAAGGAGAATTGGACACATCTTGTAGGGTGCTCGTGCCTTGGAGCCTTGCTTATTGGACGTCTTCACCTTAAAACTTGGCATGTGTCACTTGGAATGGGATAGTTCCACATGTGAGCCTACTTGTGTAGATTTATGCTGCTTACTGTGGACTAGGTCTAGTTTTTATTGTTGGCCTTCCTTACCTCTCATATAAATAGAGGAAGGAGAGAGTCATTATCATCATAAATAATGAACTTGTGCCTATTATTCTTTACACTTGGGTTAGAGATCTAAGAGGAGTGCTAGACTCTCTCTTTTTCTCTTGTTCAATCTTCTTTGTACTATATATCTCTTTGTATTAAGGCAATAGGTTTTCTTAGAGCATTCTTGAAGTCTAGGGCTAGGGTTTGATCCCTAAGGAGGCATTGGATTTAGGGTTTGGTTCAAAACCCTAAGTTGTACTTATTGAGGAGGAAGAGAAGGATGGTATTAGTGTTGCCAATTGGTCACAAGGTGTAGAGATAACACCAATTCATCTTTCTGGTGGTCGGTCGCATTATCCCCATGATGGAAACCAAAGTAACCACTTCGGGCCCAGGACAAATTCCATGTATCAATAAAGGGTATAAGCTTCAATTGTGACTAAAAGGGAAAAACACCAATTATCATCTCTTGTGTTTTTCCAAGTAGAAAAAAATAATCCCATCGAACATTCATCCTATGTGGTACTTCCCCATTCCACCGAAATCAAACCCGCCACCTCATCCATCATGTCTACTAATGGAAAGACCTAAATTTTGAGCATCACGGGCCCATATGATTTCCACAATGATGACCCCCCTAGGTATTGTGCTTCTATCCCATGAAATCCAAACCAATAGGTTCAGAGCCCTCAATCAAGCTCAAAAAGGGGCCATGATGCTAAAATAAAATTAGCAGCAGAAGCCCCTCAAACCCCATGGAGGATAAAGATTTTTTCCAAGTTGGCACAGGAACCCCTCTCCATGTTCACCCTGATCCTGGGTAAGGAGGATGATGTCGTTATATATGAATGGTTGGTGGCTATAATGGATGTGTACAATGGACGCCCTAATCCCTCCTTCATATATTCAGAGGCTTTGCAATTGGCATCAGGCAGCAACTATCCAGCTTTGAAATAGATAGAGTGTTTAGGTAGCCTTACTACTTGGTTTACATGTTCATTTTCTATCAGAGTGCCCACCTTACTCACCTAAATTTATAGCAGTTTCATGAGGGAAAGCCTCTAATATGTACAGACTGGTTGCATTGGGTGAGGAAAGGGGATACTGGATCATCCTTCTCAACGTTTGTAGGAAAATTCATGTATGTGGCTTTCTCAATGATCCTGCGAAAGGAGCCCAAGAGAATGTAATATTCCAAATTAGCCATGAGCTAGTTCGAATATTAAATTTTTTTTTGTTTCTTTGTTTAATGAATAAGAGGAAAATGGAGGTTCATAAGTCTCCTTAATAATGAATAAATCAATTCCAATGTGAAAAGGATATATCTTGGCAGTTAATTTAGCACCTTTTAGTGTGAAAAGGGGCTCGAACACCTTGAATGGGTCAACTTTCACCAAATCAATAGCGTTGTCATGTAGGAGTGGTCATCAATGAAAGACAGCGCAGTTTTAGATGGATATGCTTTGCATGGAAGTAGTGCCATTATTGGATGGGGCTTAAGCTTTGGAAGCTCATATCTTATAAAAGGAAGAGGATGGCAACTATATTCATTATGTTGATTTATATGATATTTCTAAATATATGGTCTATTTATACATATATATTTCTCTTGTTGTTTAGCTGAGATTGAGTGTTGTTTAGCAGTGGGTATTCCTAATCGGGAATCCCACCTCTTCCATTAAGAAGCTCTTGGAGGATTCTTGCACTAAATTTTCCACTATCAGGCTTAAGGCCAAGCTTCATCTTTCATTTACAGTGCAGATCTTGTTGAGGGTTGAGTTGTTTTGCAGGTTGCAGCAGTGGAGACCATATTTGGGTCACATCATTACTTATTTTCAGTGGAGAAGGGTTCATTTCCATTGAGAGGACAGTAAGTAATTCCCTTGTGCATATTTTCAGATATTTTCATTAGGCCACTTATTTATTTTCCCCTACAGCGCAGTTTATTTCCAGATCTGCGTTATTTTGTAGGAGGAGTTGCAGGGTGGTTTTGGCACACCATTTGGAGAGAAGGTTTGCTGGTGAAGGGGATATTCCTTTCATATAGGAGATCTATTGGAGGAGGCTACATTATTTCTTATATCAGATCGGCCACACTTTTCAGATCTATATTTTGCAGTGGATCTTCAGCACTTAGGCTTAGATCCCCATCTTGTACATGGTGTTTTGCTGAAAACCCTTTTTGGGTTCTTTGTAGGTGATTGTATAAATCCTAGATCTATATTGTTCATATATTTTGAGGCATATAACAACCCTACATATATTTTATATTCATTTTATGTAGCAGTGCACTTATGACTACGTTGTAGCTGTCTTCCGACATTTTTATATAGTAGCAGCACCTCATTTCGAGGGATTTCTTCACTGGAGGATTATTGTATCTTGTTCTATGCTTTGTGGCCCATCATTTTATACATGTTTGATACTATTATAATGTATTAAGAAGCTCCATGTTGGCCTCCATTATTGATGTGATGTTTTACACTGCTATCTTCTTGGTTTTTCACTATATTCCTGCTTTTCCCATTTGAGAATATTACAGTGGTATCAGAGCATAATCTTGGCACAGCCAGTGCATCTTGAAAAGCCAATATTTCATCTGAATAAGGATATCCTCTTAATAATAGAGAGAATATGTATCAAAGAATAAGACACCGGAATTTTTATATACAAATGACAAAGAAGACAAGGGTAAAACCCATTTATCTGGAGGAGAAGATGAAGAGAAAGAGTTCCCCAAGATCCTTCTTAGAGCTATGCAAGAAATTGCTAGAGAAATAAAGGAGATGAGGATGGATAGAAACAATGAATCCCCTAAATTATTTAATCATGGTGAAGGCTCCGTCATTTCTCATCACTCAAGTGATCAACTAGTGCAGCAGCAACAAGTTTCCCAACGCTCTACAATGCCTACATTTTTCGCAGTGGGAATTGAAGGGTTTCAAGAAAAAGAATCCCTTGAATACTATTTCATGGAGTATGAGTCTCAAACTCATATATTCAAGGACCACTTGATTTTTCAAGAATTTTTTCAAATCAAGGACAATATGAGACCCAGGCATCACAATAGAAGTGGTGGATTCATTCAAAACCATGATCTACACCGCACTATGGGCAGATTTTTCTTACCCAAATTTGATGGGTCATATAACTTCATTGCCAAATCATGGTTAGAGAAGCTTGACATCTACTTCCAGTTGAAAAAAGTTCCAGAAATGGAGGCCACTAACATAGTAGCACTGCACCTTGAGGGTGAAGCACATGATTGGTGGTTCCATGGCTTGTCTACATTAGGTCATGCCAATGTGACTTCATATTCAGAGTTCACAAGGAGGCTAGTGGAGAGGTTTGATAGAAGAGATCCTGAAGCACCATTCAGTGGGGCTTGCAAAGCTAAAATGATCAGGTAATCCAGAAACTTATATTTCTGAATTTTTGAGACTTTTTGTTATGGATCTTGATTTATCTGCAGCAAGAAGGGTCTATACATTCATTGATGGGTTAGATGAACCTCTTCATGGGTTGGTTAATTCTACCAAGCCCACTACCCTTCAAGATGCCATTGAAAGGGCTAGAGATCTTTAAGATGCCTTACCAAAATCAAAGGAAATATTTCAGCATAAGCCCTCTTTTCCATCAAAGGGAAAAGATGAGAAGGCTCCGCTTTCAAAGGAGAGACAAAATAAAAAACCTCTTGATGATGATGTCCAAAGAGACTTGAGGAGGAGGAAGCCTTTTTCACATGCCAAGAATCTTGGGCACCCAGACATAGATGTGCAGTAGGAAAGGCACACAACATAGAAGTCTTCTCAGATGATGAGGAGGAAGAATAAGATGAAAAAAGAAGAGGTCACAGTGCTGACACAGTAGGAGATGAACCAACACCATTAGTAGATGGGAATGGGGCATTTTCTCCAATTGGAGGGGCTCTTGCATTATTGAGAGGAGTACCTAAGTACTTGACCTTGAGGATTAGAGGTTCCATATTATATCAGAGGGTTTATTTTTTTATTGATAGTGGGGCTACCCATAATTTTATTGATGCTCAACTAGTGCAGAGGAGGGCAATACCCACTGGTGCTTTTGAGTGATTTTCTAATTTGGTCCCAGGAGATAGAAATATGAAATGAATGCATTATGTTCCATCCTTATTAGTAACCATGGGAACATATACATTGACTGGTCACTTCTTTATGGTTGACATACCTGACACCAATGTGATATTGGGTGAGAAATGGTTGATTACTTTGGGGAAAGTCGCCACTAATTGGGAGGCTTTGCAGATGGAATGGGTGGATAGAAAGAGTGGCAAAACTCAAGTGATTAAAGGCATGCACACATATCCCTCACATACAACTTCCACACAGAAATTAGAGATGGATTTTCACAGTGGAAGCAAGGACCTAATAGTCCCATCTATTATGCACATGAGATTGGTTCATGGGACATTATTATGTTGTGGAAAACCACCAAGGAGGCCACCTGATTCAGATTTGGTGAGACATGTCTCACGTCATGATGCTCCATTCATAGATTCAGGAGGAATGGGAGCATTATAATTCCATGATAGAGTGCTGAGAGTCTTGGGTAGACTCAAGGAGGAGGGAGACATTCTCCAAACATCATCATTACCCACTCTCATTTAAGATTCTGCACTGTGGGAGGAGAAGCATGGGAGGAATAGCAACCTTCCAACAGATACCTTTGGCATGAGATATGTCAAGGAGAAAAGCAGCCATATGACAGATATTCTTTTTGATAAATCATCAGCGCTGTCACTATGGAAGATTGATCCATATTGGAAATCCCAACTGTTGGTGGATTATTCCAAGGATCTTTTCACATGCATGATACTTGAAGACCAGCTACATGAAGAGGGTTATTCAGTCCAAGAATAATTCATCTACTATCATGGTATTATCTTCTTATCTAGAGCCTCCAAGCTCAAGGAGAAGTTTCTACAAAGGACTTATGAAGATTTCCTTTTCAGGCATACATATTCCATAAGGGCCTACAACACTATCATGGAGAGATACACTTGGGAAGGCTTTGAAGAGGAACTATATCATCATTTTCAAAGATGCATGAACTATATGGAGTTGAAAGAGAGACATAATTCTATGAGGGAGTTATCACATCCACCTCTTTCCTCTTTGGGAATGAGAGGGGATCTATCTATGGACCACTCCATTTCTATGAATAGAAGTTTTGGTAAAGAACATGCTTATGTACATAATGTTTCATTTGATGATTACTTGCATAATTTACCAGGTATATGTAAGCCATAGCTCCAAGGAGGAGCATTATTCCATATAAACTTCATGGCCAAATTTGTGCCATAAACAATTTTTAACATGGCCATTCCCTTGGAGGACATAGGGAGATGTTGTATCATTATGGGTGCACTCCAAAAGCACCAAACATATCTCACACTTTAAGCCATTGTGAGAAAACTTGGGCAGCAAGTAAGTGGTGAGGAAACCACTTAACATACCATTATCTGAGGCAGTTAGGATATTTACTACGCTGGTTCCACATGTAGGACTATGACCCACCTCCATATTTGCATAAATTTGTTTGTATGTACTTAGTTTTGATCCCATACATTGATGATGTACTTATTATTTTTATGGGAATGATTGGAGGGAGGATGGGAGGGATGTATGTGCCCTATGGAAGATATATTTTCCATGTTCATTATGCTACATGTTTCAGCGAGAACATTGGGCAAACCATGTTTGTTTCATTGGAACTATTGTCTCCTTGTGGGATAAATTATTTGCATCTCATAAGACCTTTGGAGGAGCATTTCATGGAGGGATGGATTGGTAAACACTTAGCTTATGAGGGAATCTTATCACATGTTGGTATCACCAATGGTGGAGGAGACGATTTGCAGCACTCACCTTGTCAGTTTCTTGAGGATAAGCAACATTTGGGAAGGGAATACTGTAATATTCCCAATTAGCCATGAGCTAGTTGGAATATTAAATTTTGTTTTGCTGCTTTTTTTAATGAATAAGAGGATAATGGAGGTCCATAAGTCTCCTTAATAATGAATAAATCAATGCCAATGTGAAAAGGATATATCTCAGTAGTCCAATTTAGCACCTTTAAGTGTGAAAAGGGGTTGGAACACCTTGACTGGGTCAAATTTTACCAAATCAACAGCGTTGTCATGGAGGAGTGGTCATCAATAAAAGACGGCGCAGTTTTGGATGGAGATGCTTTGCATGGAAGTAGTGCCATTATTGGATAGGGCTTAGGGTTTGGAAGCTCATATCTTATAAAAGGAAGAGGATGGAAGCCATATTTATTATGTTGATGTATATGGTATTTCTAAATATATGGTCTATTTAGACATATATCTTTCTCTTATTGTTTAGCTGAGATTGAGTGTTGTTTAGCAATGGGTGTTCCTAATCAGGAATCTCACCTCTTCCATTGAGAATATATTGGAGGATTCTTGCACTACATTGTCCACTATCATGCTTAAGGCCAAGCTTCATCTTTCATTTACAGTGCAGATCCTGTTTGGGGTTGAGTTTTTTTGCAATGTACGGTGGCGGGAGTCTCGAGGAGCAAAGGCGGAGATTGGTTTTTTTCAGTGGTTTTGAATGGTTTTTTACACATTTTTCATAGAAATAATAAGGCGTCCATGAATGAATAAAATAGATAAATAATTCTTTGAAGGGTTAAGTGTGTTAGGTAAAGGAAAGTTAATTACAGCGTTGAGATGAGAAGATAAGGAGGGGAATGGAGGAGTAAGAGCAGTGCTCAAAAGTGAAGCACACCTGCAGATTATGCACAGGAGAAAGATAGAAATGCAGGATGAAATAGTGACGGAAAGGCAATGGATTTGGTAATACAAATTCTTCCCCGAACTAGAACAGAAAGCACTTTTGGCTTGTGGGAAGGTCTGCCCCTACTTGAACTTTATTGACAGAGATGAGAGGGGGGAGACTTGACCATAGTTTTGGATTTTTTCCTCTATTTCACTATGCATAAGCAATTAAAACTACTGCAGCACGAAAACCAAATAGCAATGAAAATTATTAGAAGTAGATCTATCTTAAATGGTAGAAGCAAAACTAGCTAAATGATAAAAAGGAAAAGATAAGAATAGCAGAGAAGCTGAGGCACATGGATTGGGCCCTAACCCACAAACCTAGCCCTCTGAACTTAAATAAATCAAAAGAAATAGGTCTACTCATTTCATAAAATAATAGCTGCATACATCTCTGAAAGTTTTTATCCCTGAGTAAAACAAAAAATCTTCTATAGTTCACAACAATAATTCTCAATGGAAACGAGACTAGGATAGACTCCCCCCTCCTAGCTCTAAATCTGCTCTATTTATCCTACAGGGTAGCTATCAATAGCTCCCTAGACTATGGTGATTGATTCCACTCGACTCCAAGTAAGCCAAGATTGAGTGCTCTCCTCTATGATTTGCTCAGCTGCCACTAGAATTCAAATTGCGAGAGAGAATCCTTGGGGATCCTTCGGTTGCTTGTGGAATTTGAATTGTTGGAGAGAATATTTGGGATCCTTTGGCTGCCTTTGAGGGTGGACTATCCTCCTATATTTTCTCCTTGCTGTCTCCTCCAAGTCTTTGTGATAAAAATTTTATAAAATTTCTTAATAAATCATGATTTTCTGCACTCTACCTTATATTAGGCACTCAGAGTATGTTAGCTTAATCACCACCTATACTAGCATCATAAACCCAAATAATAATAAAAATGCAAGAAAAAGATATCTAAGAAGGCAAAAAAGTGACTATTAACCCATCCAAATATGTCTAATGATGTAGCTCATCATCACCCTCCTACTAAATGGTTTCTCATCTTCTAAGCAACTAATCCTCCTCCTCCATTTCCTTCAAATATTTTACAGCCCCCTAAGTTCCTGAAGAAGAAGTGTGGGAGTTTCCCCAAGGGGATAAAATCCATCATTTTTTTCTACATTCTCCCATTCTCTATCTCATGCATATGTTTCCTCTTTATCAATTAGCCCCAGCAGCAAAGGTGGGTTGAGCTTTATTCCCAGCCATCAGATCTTTTTGGCCTTCATGGCCCTCTTGTATAATGGTGCCCTTTCCAATGCACCCATCAGTACTTCTGGAGTATGATACTCCTTGTTCTTGAGGCTATCTGGGAGGTTGTTCCATCTCGTCTGGCTGGCCATAATCCACTCCTCTTCTATCTGCCTAGAAACATCATCAAAGTGCCCTATCACATGGTTTTGATTCTGAAGGTAGTTTTCAACCAGTGTAGGGTTATTAATTGACTCAACTTTATTTTGTTGGAAACCCAAACATTCTACCACAAACTTATGACTATCAGAGTTAAGGCCATCCCAAAAAAATTCCTTCTTGAACTTGAGGCAAGTTTTTAAAAATCCTGAGTGTCCCCTAAGGTGGAGGTGTGCAATTCCAAAAGAATATTTTCATTTAGTTGGGAATTATTACAAAGATATAAGTGATCTTTGTACCATAATGAATCATTTTTCCAACTAAATGTGTCAAATGTACTGATATCTTGTTGTAACTATTGAATGAATTTCCACACCTCTTCATAATTCTTCCATTCATCCCTTTCTCCGGTTATCTAATCAGGTTGGATAAAATAAATGGCACAAAGAAATTCTTTCACATCCTCATCCTTTCTTGAGAGTGCAACTGAAACAACATTTTGCTTCCCTTTTTTGTATATGATTTAAAATTCATAACCCAACATCTTTGTGACCCATTTTTTCTTCTCTTCTGAAGATAATATTTGTTCCAAAAATCATTTAAGACTATCGTGGTTTTTTTTACCTTGAAGTGTCTTCCAATTAGGTAAGGTCTCCATTGCTTTAGTGCATGTAGTACTGCCAACATTTCCTTGTCATAAATAGGTTTGTGTAAATACTTTCCTTTGATTGGACGAATTTCAAAAGAAATGGGTCTTACTTCATGCATTAAAATAGTACCAATTCCATTTCTTGAGGCATCACATTCCACAATAAAGGCTTTTGTGAAGTCAGACGTAGCTAAGACCAGTGCCTGGCACATTACCTCTATTGTCTCTTTGTAGATAGTTTTAGGCTCGGGAATTGTGCCAAAGCATCTAAGTAAGGGTTTTAATTGAATTGGATGACCAATGAATTAAACCTTTAACACTTGTATAGTCCAAATATTTATGAGAAGTTCAAAGGGTTGATTTTCATTCATAACATCATACAATATTTGAATTGATTTTGAAAGTGGAAAAAGGAGAAGATATATGAAAATTAAAAATTTATATTGAATACTTAATTCACCAGATATAGTAGATGTGTGCAGAAGAAATCTACAACCAAACATTTATATATTCAAGAGATGACAGAAGGCAACAATTAATAAAGGTGCAGAGAAACTAATTCAAACAGACTGTTTAATTACCTAATCTCATAAAGATGATAATTTTGTAGTGGGATGTCATGGAAGTTAATACTTAAATTACCCTTACCCTAGCTCCTATATTACCTTGTATGTATGATGAAAAATGGAGATGAATATACCAGAAAAATTCACATGAACACAAATGTTGTTAATATTGAATTCAAAATCCTTCGATTATCTTCAAAAACTTTTAGAAGAGTACAATAATGTATCTAGATTCTCACAAGGGTTCAACCTATTTTTCTTCGAATTACAAAATATTTATAGAGTATAATTACAAAATATCTTTATCGAATACAATAATTTAAAAAATAAAATCTTATCCGAAATTATTTGGATATATTAAAATAATACAATATTAAAATAGACTTTTTGAAATTGATTTGCATATTCAACACTCTATTTGAGGGTGTTGTTGGTAAATGTTGCCTGAAAATATGTTTATGTTTTTGGTGCTCCTTCTTTCGTTGTATTGACTCATTTTGTTATGTGTTGTTTCCATGAAATGCTACTTTCAATTTTACTCGATAAGCTCAATTAAATTGTTCCATATTTTATCATCTAGAATGGAGAATTTGATCACTTTCCTATATGATTCATCCACCTCTGTGTACTTTTCAAAAGTTTCCCTAGTAATAAATAAATGTTGAATTTCATTTTGGATAAATAAATCATATTATAGTCCTTCAATAAAAGCTTTACTGCTTATGATTCCCTTTAATTTAACAAAATTTGACTTGTCTGCTGCTATTTCATGTAATCTATGCTAGTAATTTTCTAGTGGAGTCAATTGACCACTAGAATCTCTTAGAGGTGGTAGTCCCTTCTGTTGTGTGATGGAAAATATCCTGTGAAATTTCTTTAACTTCACTTATAAGTTTTGACATTTATTTTCTAATTGTAACATTAAATTTCTTTTAGACAAAAAATTTCTAACTTCCAAGGTTGTGTCAGTCCTATCTTCAATTCCTAGTTCTTCCAATTCATCCTTGGTCCTTGAATTCAACACCTTTATTATCCATGTTTCCTCCCATGGATTCTAATCCAATTCTTCTTTAATTTATGTTATGGTTTCCTTTTCTCTTCTTATCAGTTCTTCTTGTTCAAAAATAATCTCGATAGTTGTACAAAGTTCTGTTATGGTTGAATTGATATCAATCCATATATTTTCATTTGCTTCATATAATGTCTATGTTGTGACTAACTCATGTTTGAACTTTTCAAGCTTCTTGGTTAGAATGAAATTTTATGTATTTCAAATATATATGCATTATCTAATTTTATTTTATTCTCTTCCATCCTCTGCAGTGTTTCTTTCAACTTCTCAATTTCCACATTTCTTAGGGATATATCTCCCATGTCCTTTGATAATTTTTCTGTGGCTTCCTCACTCGTTGTCTCTATCTGTACTGTAGAGGTCCCTTCACTTATCTGTTGTTCTTATTCTTTTAACAGGCTTTCCATATCAACTTCCATTTTCTATATTTGGATGTTCTATTCTACAATCATTTTTAGCATGTTTTTTTTCTCCTTCTCAAGATATCCTACTTCTTTAGTATGTAGATGCTCTGTTATGGGTAGCTTCAGTTGCTTTCTAAGCGCTTGTATATCGAAATGTATTCTCTTTATTATTTCTTCAATAGCGTTGACAACATTTGGATCCAATATTAGCTTTATCAATAGATATTTCGGCCCTTTTATTATGGTATCCTTGGCTAAGGAAGACATTATTTATAACTTGAGTTGTGAATGAATATTATTCAAATATGTTTGAAATTTAGAAGTTTCCATGGCTGGACTTATCAATGTGGAATAGATCATCTCACCTGCTTATTTATGGAGATCAATCTGATCTATTGGGTGTATTTGTTTGGTATCAAAATAAAACACAAAAGTTTTATAATCATTTTCGCTTTTAGGAACTGGTAATTTTGGCTTAAAGAATTCCAACTAAAATTTCCCTCTATCAGGGTTTAATGCAGATAAAATTTTGTGTTAAGTAGTGGAATATTGTTTCCAAAACTCAATGTAAGTGGAATTTTTCAATGCTTCATTCTTTCTCTTCATCTCTCTAAATATGGAAAATATAATTTGTTGTCCTCAAGATGGATATACAGGAGAAACAGGATAATCAATATTCATTTCTTCATCTTGTTGTAAAGAGAATACAGGCTCACCTAATAATACTACTATAGTGTGATCTTTTGAATTTATACCTTTTGATGACTCCTCTTATGTATTTTTTGACTTTCTCCTTTTAAAAAATTTGAAACCAACTAATTTAAATCCTGAACTTATCGATGACACACTTTCTCTTGGTCTTTTCAATTATTCTTCCTTCAATCTTGGAGCCTCCAATGTTGTCTCACCATAGGTATATTCTTGAGTTTCTTGGAATGTGTTTTCTTCCCATTCTTCCCTATTTTCAAACTACTCAATATTTGTTTTTGCTATGTGCACATATGGTGATGAATTTTTTTCATATCATATCATTGAAATCATTCCCAGAGGGTCATAAGGCCAACTAAAACTTGATTTGAATTTCATCTGTTTGAGTACAATTTCCACTTCCTTTTTTGCTACTCTAGTGTTAACAATAAATGGGCCAATATGTGCCTTTAATTTGAACTGAGCTTTTTTTTTCCTTAAGAAAAAATGTAAATCGTCCGTAGCTAATGAATTCTAAAACTAAAATCATCATAGATAGAAAAATTTTAAATTTATAAGGATGCAGTTCACAGCCATAGACTCGGATTTTTGTAAAATTTTGATAGAGATACCAGTCTCCAACCTTAGATTGTTCACTGAGATGTAAAATTATTTTGATTTCTATGGAGACTCTAGGAACTGCATCACTGCTTAAAATACATAATGCCATATGTAAAAATAGATTAACAAAATCACTGAAAGAGTATCCTCTGTGTTTTCTCTAACCATAGAGGTCTAGTGTATGATTGGTTGTAGTATGACCTCTGAATAAAGATTTTTTAATGGGAATTTAAATCTCTCTGATTGATGATACAAAAATAGATAAACTATAATAGAATGATGTTTGAAATATCCTTGAGCACTTAATTACAAGAATTGTTCATGGATAACTTTGATAAAAACAGAATAAATTTAAACAGAACTAAGGCCTTGTTTCCAAATGAAAATACTGACATAAATTCGAGGATGACTTCATCTACCAATTGATTATATTTATACCCTAAAGGAAAATAAACCATTGAAATCACTTTCCTAAACACGTCTAGAAAAATTGCAGAATAATATGGTGGATTTGTTTTGGGAAATTTTAAATTTTCAGGTAGAACTCAAAAATGTGGCTCATTTTTGAAAGGTAAGCTTCTTGTAAATTTCCATGAGGGAATTAATCAAAAAATGATGAAGGGGGCCTTGTATATTGATCAGTGACACTTGGAAAATGGATTCAGGGGTTATTGAAAAAAAATTAATTTTTTTGTCAACTTTGAATTTTTGGCTAGGTAAATAATGACTCTCGCTCTAGGTAATGAATTCGGGGAAATGGTGGCCTTGGGGGAAAAAAATTGGGACAACATTGACTCCTAGAAGTAAAATTGATCGTTGGCATCCTCACATTTTTTATATCCCCAATTATGGAGTTTGTAGAGATCGAATTCACATTGGGTTTCAACATTTTTTTATTATGTATCGACAAAGGAAGTTCATCGAGGTTACATACAGGGGGGTAGGGTCGGATTCTATACAAATAATTTGGATTTTCTCTTCTAACTAGCCATTTAAAGAAACTAAATAGAACAGAGGATAACTTAGGAAATTACCTGGTCAAAATGATGGTTGATAACCCAGGGAATTGTTGCAATTGGTCGTTGTTTGATATGTCAGAGCGCTTTTTGCAAGAATGGAAAAAGGATGGGTAATAGATAAATGGAACAATTTAAATTCAGAATGAGCTTCAACGGTTTATTCTGAATTTTTCATTGTTGGCGCGTCAATATTTATAAATTGAACATTTGTGGGAGCATTAATAACTTAACGAGTAAATTTTCTAAGTTATTGGGAGATTTGGCAATGGTTATTTTAGCGGGGGCAGTAGCAGCATGCTAAATTATTATGAGGGTTGGTGGGAATATTGGAAAGAGGCAAAAGCAATTTGCGGGGTGGGGGTAGGTGGAAAGTGGTTTAAGGTGGGGGGTCTTGTAATTCACATGAGAGAACCACACAATGGGAGGCGGTAATTTGAAAAACAAATTTCAAACTCCCCCCCACCCCCTTCATTAGACATTGGGAGTATGGGGAGTCCCATAATTGCATGACAGGCGTTGATCCAAGTGGGTGTGACTTTGATCATTGAACCGTTCTTGTCATTTATCTCTTCAGTGGAAATTTGTATTATTTACAAAAAATAATAATTTAAAACAAATTTTGGCACCTATACAAAATTTGAAAGAAATATTTTGACTTGTTCATTTATTACATAATGCAAAAAATAGATTCAAATAATTCTTTTGAAAAAACTTATGCATTTTAGAAATATAAAATGCATAGGTAAAATTAAGTTACAAAATCAGCTCCATCTGGGGACTGCTTCCCCCTGCGTAATGCAGAGAACCTGCAGATCCATGTGCCTTCTGCTCTGGATATGGAATCTTTGATGTGAAAAATCACACTTTCTCTAGAAACATAAACAAACTAAATATAAACAATGTTGATGATGAAAAAAACATACTGAATATTGGATGTAATGTTTCAAATACTACCCATTGACTGGCAATGAGAATTATTCTCCTTTCAAATTCTGAAGAATGAAATTTTTATTTCCATTGACTTCTACAATGCTAAAAGGTCCCAACCAAATTTTATTGAACTTTCCATGCTTGCCTCTTTATTCTCTTCTTGCATCCATTTTGAAAACCAAGTATCCTTGTCTAAAGTCCCTTTCTCTAGATTTCTTGTCAAACAAACTCTTCATCTTGTCCTAATATTTCTGAATTTTATGTTGAACTTTATCTCTATCTTGATTTAGCTCATTAATTTGATTTATCCTTCTTTAAAATTCATCAGTATCTTCATATGAATCTTGAAAAAATTTCACAAGTGGAAATGCTAATTGAGTAGGTAAAATAGATTCTATTCCATAAACAAGTTGAAAAGGAAATTTACCAGTTGACCTTTTGGGAGAAACTTGTTTTCTCATACTGCATATTTCAGATGGTTGTCCCAGTTTCTTTTATGATCTACTAACACCTTTTTTATGACTTTGATTAGAATTTTGTTTGATGATTCTTCTATCCCATTCCCTTGTGGATAATAAGGTGTGGAATGATGCAAATCAATCTGATACTTTTGACAAAATTTAATCATCTTAATGCTGCTAAAAGCTTGAGCACTATCTATAACTAATTACCTTAGACATCCAAATCTAGACAAAATATTTTCTTCAATGAATTTAATCAGTACTACATCTTTTCATTCCTTACAATAATAGCCTCTACCCACTTTGTGAATTAATCAGTGGTTGTAAGCATCCATCTACATTGATTACTTAAAGAAGGAACTATTTCACCAATAAAATCCAGTCCCCACTGTAAGAAAGGAGCTTCCACTAAAACTGGAATGAGGGGTAGATCAGATAACCTTTGTTTTCTTATAAAAATTTAAAAGGGAATACAACTTCTCACCTTTGATCCAACCTATGAAAACAACTTTGTCCAGTAGAATCATGCTCTAAGTATTTTTTGTGTTGTTGCTTTCCAAGCATAATTACCTCCACAAACTCCTTCATGAAACTATGCAACCGCTCCATCTGTTTCACTTTCATTCAACCATAATAATAGAATATTTAATGGATCCTTCCAATACAGATTGGAACTTACTATACAGTGTTTCATTGCTTCGAGCTTAAGAGATCTACATTGATTTCAAGTGAATTGACAACGATATTCAAAATCACGCAGAAAATGTAAAATGTCTTTATACCAATCAGACAATAGAAAATTTTCATTAATATGCAAAGGAAGGGGTATTGAACTAGAAGAAGGTTATTGTGGATTCTTCTCCTATGAACTAGAAGAATTTTATTGTGGGTTCTTCTCTGAAACCTGCATGATTGATTTGAAACCTAAAATTTTACAATTTGATTATGCCAACAATTTAACTGGACCTTGTCCTTTTACAAGCTTTGTAGGTTTGTAGGTTTTTCCTTTTATTAGCCTGATTGAATACTATCTTTACTACATTGTTAGGCACATAAGCAATTACAGGATAATCTAGAACATAAATGCTAAAATCCTTCAAAGTGTGTACTAAAGCATAAACTTCTTTTTCTATTATATCATATTTCAACTCTACATCCCTCATAACTTTCCTAAAGAAAGAAATTGGTTTCTCATGTTGAACTTCATTTTTCTGCAATAAAATCGTTGCTATTGTGGTATCTGAAGCAAAGGAGAAAACACTAAAGATTTTGGAATAATCGAGACTAGAAAGAATCGGTGCTTCAGAAATTGATTTTTTGATGTGAGAAAAAGAGAATATAGCTTGTGTAGTCCATTTCACTTCATTATATTTCTTGAGAATGTCAGTAATATCTTTAACAATTTCAGCATAATTAGGTATATATCTTCTTAAAAAAATTAACCTCCCTAAGAATGACTAAATTTATTTCTTATTTCTGGGTAGATTGATTACCTAAATTGTTGAAACTCTTTTATGGTCAATTTTAACTCCTTTTGGAATAATATGTCCTAACAATTTCCCTTCCCTCATGGAAAATAGCGATTTTTTAGGATTAAGAGAAATCTCAAATTTTCTACACCTTTGAAAGACTTTCCTTAAATGTTTGATATGTTTTGCATCAGACTCAGAAAATATTCATTAGGGGAATTTTGACATCTAAAATGGGTCTCCTAGGAAATAATAAAATAATAGCTAAACCAATAAAATAATATTTATGAATTTTCAATTTACTTTTTGCACCACAATCCATGTAACCATAGTTAAATTCAATTAAAAAGTTGTACCAAAATAAAATTAATAAAAAAATTGTATTGATGTGACTATAAATAAGAATCAGTTTTTCAAAAAAAAATGATTCATTGAACAACTAATGCATTTGTCCTTTGTACTTAAGTAACTTAAAATAAAATATAAATATAAATTTATAAATTCTTAATTATATTATATGTTGTTAATTAAAATTTATATTATTTAAATTGTATAATAATATGTAATTAATATACTCTATAAATATATATATATATATATATATATATATAATATAATAAATGTATAGGGATATGCATTGTTTCTTTCAAGAAATATGAAATGACAATAATATATTTTTATTCAAAAAGTGTGAAATGACATTTATTTTGAGTACTTTACTTTGATTTTAAAAGTACTTAGAGCACTAAAATAGTTAACCATGAGTTTTTAACCACCATTGAGAATGTGACAAGAAGGTACCTTTAACTCAATAAATGCCACCTCAACCATTATGGATGATGTCATCCCCTAAAATGTGATTGGTTCTCATAAAGTGAATTTTGATTGTACATTTTCATTAGGAGGCCCATTTTAGACCTCAAAATTCCCCTAATGGTCAAATCATCAAGTTAAATAACTATGAATCTGTTTACCTTACCTACAAATGTCAAATTCATTGCTCTATGAAATGTTGCACCGGAATTAATTATACTTAAAGGCATTTTAGCATACATGAAGGTACCCCATGGAGTCATGAAAGTTGTCTTGTCTTTGTCTTCTTGACTGACCAAAATCTGATTGTATCTAGAAAAACCATCCAACATTGAAATCTTGTCATAACTTGTTACTCTTTGAAGCAATTAATCCATTTTTGGTAATGAATAATTATATTTCGATGGCAATTTATTCACATTTCTAAAATCAACACACAGTATTATTTCTCTGTTATTCTTCCTAATAGGAACCAAGTTAGCTATCCATTCAAAATAGCTTTTCTTCCAACAACTTCCTTACTTCTTTCTCAATAATGGGCAATAGAAGTACATTAATTCTTCTCATTTTTTGTTGAAATGGCTTAGTTCCTGGTTTCAAAGGAATTTAGTGTTCAATGAAAGTTGTATCATAAGTTTTCAAATATTCATATGAGCATGAAAATACATCTTTGTATTCTTTAAAAAAATTGACATATTTTTGTCTTATGTCTTGTGGCAAACTAGCTGAGATTTTAACATTTCTTATTTCTTCTACAGTAGCAATATTACAGTCATATTCTTGTTGTAAATTTAAAAATGAATATTTTGGTACATCATTTTGATCAAAGAGTTTTTCAAGAAGAACTAATCCCTTTGGAATATGATTATTTGGCAACTGAATGATATCATGATCAACTATTTTCTATTTGAATTTCATAGTTGAATCAACCACACTTTATTTTACTTCATCATTGTTTTCTTCTTCAACACATAGACCAAAAATATCATCAATATTTTGCAAACAAATTCAACTATTCATCATATTCAAAAATTTGCAAGTGTCGTAAATTATCTGGAATGGAAGGTTAGTAATTTACTTCAATATGATACGGTAACTATAAAGGATCTGGTATTTTAAAAGTGCTTGCAGAAACTGCCAAGGAGTCTACATGAATATTATCTTCTCTTCGAATAGTTGAAATGTTGAAACTCTTAACATAATTTTCCACACAATCCCATACTTCATTTCTATAATCTCTCAATCTAGGTGTTTTGTTTGACAGATATTTCTAACTTGTTTCACTATCAATTATGAATCACCAAATACTGCCAAATTTTGTACCTTCAAATTTTTAGCTAACTCTAATCCCAAAATTAAAGTCTCATATTTTGTCACATTATTAGTGACTTTAAAATATAACTTAAAGGATTGAGTAATGTTCTTCATTTTGGGTGAAATTAGTACAATTCCTACTCCAACTCCATCTTTAGAAAATTTTCCATCAAAAAAAAATTTCCAAACATCACTATCTAAAATCTAAGGGATATTTATAGTGTCTTCAATTCTATTTTGTGGATTACACAGATCATTTGTAGCAAAGTAAAACAACCAAAATCTCGATCAATAGCATATATAGGATGGTTTACTACTTGATTATATTTACAAACAGTGTTTATAAATATTACTTCTCTATACAACCTTAAAATATTCACCTCCATAAACTGGGATTGTAGCATAGGACATATCCATTTGTAAGCTTCATCCAAGCTTAGCATAACAAGATCTTGATAATATCATACAAAACTTAGGAGGAATGGTTGTGACTACTATATCCAATACTATTCTCTTCATGGGGATTTGAGTAAGAGTGACAACTAAATCTTTGATTAACCCCAAGCATGGTACTTTATTTGAATCAAATGTGTACAAATCATGATAGGGCCTGGTAATTTGCAACTAAAGTTCTTCCATGATAACTTTAGGCATCAGATTATGAGAAGCACCAGAATCTAGCATATAGTTGTACAAAAGAAGATCATGAATTTGTAATGTAACATAGAAAGATGGCACACTTTAATCTATCATGTCCGAACTAGCCCCATCATGTAGGATAATTACATGACCTTCAGTGTCTACACTTGAAGATTGTATCCATTTAGAAACTTGTTGTTTATAGCATATATTCCTTGGAAGTTCAAATAAGGGAATTGGAATTTCTACCCTTTCTAATTCTCTTTCAACATTGAAGACATTGGGAACATATTTTTCTGTAGTAGATTGCTCTTGTGATTTATTTTGAGATTGAAAATATGGAGTTTAATTATATTTTTATTCTATAACACCAAAGGTAACCTTTTTTGTAGGTCAAACATGGCCTTGTCTGGGTCTTAAATCATATCTATTTACTTCAGCAATGAGAAACTCAAAAAAAAATATATATTTAGAAATTTGAGAGGATTCTTTATTCTGAGCAAGAGGTTGCTTTTGATTGATGGGGACAAAATAATTTTCAAATGATTGGTCATAACAATAATTGATATCATTGGTCACAACTGCTACTACTTCTTTAGGGTAGTTACGCGGTATTTTTTCACTGTCCCTTCAATCCCCATCTCGAAAATTGGAGGACCATTTCAATGACTTATATGTATTGTCATACCTTGCTATAAGTATCATTGCATCTCTTGGCATGTCAAGAACATTTCCTCTATTGATCATTCCTCAAGAAGACTCTCAAAACATGTAATTTTGGGTCGGTGTTGGTAGTCAATTATGGCCTCGCGCCCATGGATAAATTAACACTGGGCCTCATGCCCATTGGTGCTCTATCTCAGTGCGGCACCCACGCCAAGATGTTTTTGGAATTTTTTTTAAATAGAAACGAAGTTTCCATGCCTAAAAACTTCGTGAGCGGAGTCATCATGGTTATTCGACTGAATAACGTCGAATTCCTCCCTTTGGCTTCTTGTTTCCTACAATTTTTCAACTCCCCAAATGGATAAGACCTCTCTTCCACCTTATGAGGGATCCCAAACCACTTCCTCCTCTCGTATAAATACTTCCTTATCACATTGTTTCAGCTAGTTGAACAGTCATTACTATAGCTAGTGTGTAGAATAAGGCAAAGAGGAATCGATTGTTGAGAGAGAGTTTAGGCCCATTACATGATCGAGTTTGATCCCAAAAGAATGCTTGAGATGCACCCGACTAAACCCGTCGAAGGAGGTTTCAACGTCAAGGAATTAAGGTTGTAAACTTATTTTTTCTACCATTAATACATGACTTGTTTTTGGTTCCAATTTTGTGTTTGATCATATGCAAAATGTTTGATTCTCCTTGACCAATCAAATAGTTGTAAATGAAAGTATGTTTTCGTATGTTGTCATCATTCACTTGGTCTTTGTGCAGGTACACGGACATTATCACTGACAGATCACGACGTGTGAAGACAAATATTGGAGGATCGTTGTTGCAAGCCACAACAAGAGCGTTGGACTGAGGTAGGTTATCTATCCCAACTTGTTTTTGAATTATAAGCTAGGAGTCCAAAATTCCAGCATGTTCCCTTGTTGCTAGACCCACCCTAGGGCTAGAGGAATCGCCTTTGTCCGCAAAGGGGATTTTCATACTCAAAAATTTGGCAACTCCAATGGGATCAGTGTGTTTGGTGTCACTCGTTGTTCATCTAGTGTTTTTCTTGTTTGTTCGACTTTGGTCATATTGCCACTTTTCTGCTTTTTTTTGCTTATCTGACTATTTCTAGCCATCATACTTAGTTTCAGAGTGTTAAATCTGGCCTTTTCTCAGTGGATTTTTATCCTTTCCATGGTTTTCTAGTGTTGTTTCCTTAAAATTCACGCCGATTGGCGCTTATTGCCTATTTTACAGGTGTGCTTCCCCTGTTCAGCATGGATTACAGCTAAACAGACGCGATGAATCCTGTACGTTAGGATTTTGGCCTCTTCCCTGAGTTTTTTCAGTGTTTCTTCCCTCTGGATTGGTTTTTCCCTCCTTAATTAATCCATTTTAATTTCTTTAACTTCCCTGTATCATTCTTCTCAGTTGTTTTCCCCTCATCCGATAAGTATGGTTCTAGTATCCTAGAGTTTCTAGGTGTCTTTTGTCGCTTGTTCGACCACCTACTCACTGAGCCTTCTAATTTGAGTTTGAGTCAATCTAGTATTTTCTCTTTTCAGCTTGTCAACTGATTGTTTAATATTTTCTTTCGATTCTACATGTTGTTGGGTCGTTGAACTGGCAATAGGGGAATTTTGAGGTCTAAAATGGGCCTCCTAAGGAAATAATAAAAGAATGACTAAACCAATAAAACAATATTTATGAATTTTCAATTCACTTTTTGCACCACAATCCATGTAACCATAGTTAAATTCAATTCAAAATTTGTACCAAAATAAAATTAATAAAAAAATTATATTGATGTGACTATAAATAAGAATGAACTTTTTTTTTAAAATCATTATCATTCAACAACTAATGCATTTGTCCTTTGTACTTAAATAAATTAAAATAAAATATAAATATAAATTTATAAATTCTTGATTATGTTATATGCTATTAATTAAAATTTATATTACTTAAATTGTATAATAACATGTAATTAATATATTGTATAAAAATGATATAATATAAGTATAGGGATATTGCATGATTGCTTCTCATTCATCTAAAAGAACAAAATTTGCATTCTTTCTCTTGGTTTGAAAACGAAAAGTGTTCTTTTGCCTTAGTAGCATTTAGTGAACAAGGAAAGATCTTTTCGTTTTCTACTTTGGTTGCATTAGATTCATTAGGAAAATTTATTCTTTCATTCGATTAATTGCTACTTCATTGTGAATTGATATCCCTCTCTTAGCTAGATATTCATCGAATTGAAATGATTTTCTTTCGCATATAGTTGTGCATTAGGGATTTGAGATTACATTTGGTAAGGCCTTGAAACTGCAACATTAATTAAATATCAACTTTAAAATGAACTCAATCAACCTAAGGAAGCATTGAAACTTAACGCTCATATTTAGAGGTCTAGACTAGTGACATGTTCTGGCATCGTTAAACCTATTAGTTGTCGTTCGCCATCAGGCATTAGACAGCACTAGCATGGACTTGTGCTCCCCGTACCATCGAGTATATAAAGGGAACCCTCATAGGTTTCAATCCTTTATCCATAGGAAGCCAAGTTTGTCGCCCTGTAGCCGTGATACACCGAACACAACATTCAGGGAGACTGCCTGCACGTACGTTAAGTCCTTAGTCATTTCTCTTTCATTTGATCACCAAGGTGTATATTGCAGTTCACAGGAGCTTGGTACACCCTCTTGCTTAGATTTCCATAGTAGCCACTTTGATCTTTCTGTGACTCCCTAAAAATTGTAAATATCATCGAGCACTTTTCCTTTCAAGCTCGTTTAACCTGAAAGTGACTAGAGTCACATTTTTCCTTTTTCTTGACTCTTAAAATCTGAGAAGGCAGAGTTTTGTTTCAGTGTCATAAAATTGATTACCTACGATCACACGCCCATTAAATTTATTTTCTTGGCTTGTTCTTAAGTAATTCCTTAGTGTTTGGTCTTGAAGTCTCGAATTGGTCATCTCTTTTCTCTCTTTTTTTTTGAGACAAAGTCACAACGGCAGAACCACCAGTTTCGTCGTCCCCTTCATTACCTCGTAGTGGAGATCCTTCTCCCGAAATTTCTTCAGAGGCATCTCAGCCTACTAGGCCTTTAGGTTACTGGAATTCTATTATTCTGAGTATTCTACCTCTTGCTACTCACTCTCCTCCTAAGGAACCATTTGATATCAATTGGCAACCTCCGGACGTTTGGGTCAGTTTCAGGGAAGAAGAATATCCTCTTCTTACCTCGGAACCGCTTGCCTCGCAACCACTTGAATCGCCATTAATGCATGCTTTACTTTCCACTACTCATCGCATTTTCACTGACAACATGGATTCATATGACATGGATTCTATGAGTCCCATTAGTAGTGAAGACACTTATGTTTCTACAGGAGACTATTAGTTCCCTCCAGAGAATTTTCCTTATGTCTCAGATCAACCTTCCTCACGGCCTTTATCTCTCCCGATCAATTATTGTTCGTTGAGTCAGATCATTTCTGGTGCTACATCTTTGTGTCAGAATCCAATATGGTCGGGTACATCGGCTCCCTCAGAAGGGTCGTTTGTATCAGGTGCATCCCCCTCGACTCCCATTATGTCGAATATCATTATGTCTATCCCAACCAATCCCACTATCTGTGTGGCTTCATCTGCGCCATCTATTAGTGTGATTCCATCAGTACTGCCATCTTTTATTGTCCATGGGACGAATCCTATCACTTCCACGATACCTAATGGGCCCGCCGTGAGTGGATCACAGCCTCACGTATCAGGAGTCCATCAACCTTCTGGTAGTGCGCCTATCTCTTCTAATCCAATTCTTGAAGTTTTGACGTACGATCAGTACATGTTGGTCATTCAACAAAAAAATTATATCCCTCAAGGTTCTCAACAGGTGCAACCTACCATCAATCCTCCGCATTATTACGATGAGAATGGAAATCACATCTATCACTATGGGCCTCACCCACAAGGTCCATTATATGTTTATACGCCTCAAAAATTAGTTTACTCAAACCAGTTTACATACCTACAGGGTCAACCCTATGGTCCACAAGGACAACCCTTTCATGGACAACCTTCGGTCCAACAGAGACAACCCTATGGTCTTGCTGGTGAACCTTATGTTCAACAAGGAGCATCCTATGTTCCCTAGGGAAAAACCTATCTATATCAGGGACAACCTTTTGTGAAACAAAACTAGCCTTACATTCAACAAGGCCCAACTTTTGTACAACAAGTTCAACCCTCTACTTCTAAGCCAGGCCATCATGTTTTTCAAGGACAACCTGGTTGATCTCAGCCGGGCCAACTTGGTCTCTAGGGGAAACCTCGCTCATCCCAACCATCGGGCCAACCTCTTCCTCAGGGCTAGCCCGATGGCTCTCAACATCCAGGCCAACCTGTACCCTAGGGACAACTTTTCCAACCCCAACAACCAGGCCAACCTGCACCCTAGGGACAACCTATTCAACCGCAGCATTCCAATCAACCTTCACCCCAAGGGAAACCCGTGCAGCCTCAGAGCCCACCTTTTATTCCTCAAGGTCAATCTCAGACGGTAAAAGGTCTGCTCCAAGGCACTACTTACATTCCATAATAAAATCCATATGTTTTTCAGACATGACCTCAGTGGTTCGCTCAGAATTAATATCCTGGTCTCAACCTGTGTATGGGAATAATTATCAGGCTTATAACCCCTATGGAAAAAAACCTCCGAGATAGAACATATGGGTTTATAATTTCTCCCAACCTAGTTGGAATCCCAATACTAGTCTATATCAAAGGCCTCCAAATCCTTTCAATCCCGATTTCTATGCTAGAACTTCCCGATGTGTCGAAGTTGACGAATGATCCTATCCTTTATAATCCATATTGGCCTCCAGTTCTGAATAAAAGCCATAGAGAATGTCCCAAATTTGAAGGCAAGTCCGGAGAAGACCCCCAAGCAAATTCTATGACATACCATCTTTGGTGCTCCTCTAACTATTGGGTTGACGATTCAATTTGACTATGTCCTTTTCAAAGGACTTTCATTGAACTCTCCCACGACATTTTTCAAGATTTCATCTCTCTTTATATGGCATTTCTCATACACTTTTAGTTACCAATTCGATGTGAAACTAGGACGCACCTCCTCACATCCTTGAAACAGGATAGGACTACTCACATATCCAATCATATTCATGAATAGAGGAGGCGTCATTATTTGATCAAGTTTGAGATTCTTGATCAACTTCTAACTGATTGGTTCACTACCTCTTTTATCGGTTTGATTTCTAAGGACATCGCTATGGGGACATGTGCTACTGAGGAATAAACCATTGCTCGTGCCCAGTACCTCGATCTCATGTACTCTCAATCTAGCACGTGATATGAACTCTTGCCTGATGCTCTACGAAATGGAACTACCAAAGTACCGGCGATGCCATCTGTCGACGGTATCATCGGTTATGTGTCTCAGACTTCTCGAAAGTCTTCTCCAATTCCTACAAAGCAAAAATCTACTTCTTCCATTGATACTACTTCTCAGCCACCTCTGAATCGTGGAAAGACTACGGAAGTGAATGTTGTCTAGTCCAATCCGGCGGATAAAACTTCCAAAGGTAAGAAAAATGGTAAAGGTAAGGCCAAAGTCGATATCCCAAATGGGATTCTCCGAAACCTAGTGTTGATGATGGTTTGAAATGCAAACCGAAGAACCCTTATCTGATTTGTGATGAAGAGCGATACACTAAGTACTATCCACGACAGGCCAAGGTGACTCACTTGCTCAAAGGCACTCAAGGCACTCTGGTTGTTCTTAAAGAACCATTCCCATCGTAGCAAACTCAGATGGTGGAGCAACCTCAGTCCTTCGCCCCATTTGGCTCTCAGGTCTTCATGATGAACGGTCCTGCACCCATCTCTATCGCCACCCGATCGAAAAATTATACCGAACCACGTCAAGCAGTAGGGAAAGAGATCATTGATGGTCCTCCTCCCCCACCTTCTTCTGGACCTCTTCACATTGAAAGGCCTAGTCCTGAGCCTGTTGTATGGCCACCTTCTAAATGTGTACTCTGAAATTCTTCCTAAAACCAAAATTCCCATGTCGCTTAGCATTACAGTATTGTTCAGGATTTGGCTCAGGCACCATCTGCTATGTCTGCGTTGGAAGAACTTTAGAGTTGTCCAGTTTTATCTACTTTCGGAGGGGTTGACCTCGCCAATTCTAGCCTTATCACTTTTGATTTGGAAAATTTCTTACCACATCTCCCTCACCAGCTTGCACTAATTATCCAAGTTTGGATCAACGGAAATAATATCCATCGAACGGTCATGGACGAGGGTGCATCTACTTGCATCATGTCTTCTGCTTGTTGGAAATCCATTGATTCTCCAGCCCTCAATCAATCTCCAAAAAATTTAGAAGATTTTGACGGAAGAGAATCTCGCTCTCTTGGTGTTCTAACCATTTTACCTATTACGTTAGAAGGGAAAACGGTTAACGTTGAGGTTGAATTCGTTAACGCCAAACTCAATTACAATATTATCCTCGGTCATAGTTGGACTCACACCATGCTATGCATCCCGCCCACTCTCTTTCATGTTCTTCAATTTCCACACGAA
Source organism: Pinus albicaulis (assembly GCA_034641835.2). Classification (NCBI taxonomy): domain Eukaryota; kingdom Viridiplantae; phylum Streptophyta; class Pinopsida; order Pinales; family Pinaceae; genus Pinus; species Pinus albicaulis. The sequence goes on along the minus strand of CM076582.1, from coordinate 834,631,892 downwards.
GGAAAGATCATCAATGTCGATCAATTATCCTTTTTCACTTCCACGTCTTCTGAGAGTAATGTTCCATATGTAGATCATATTTCTACGCCTTATGAGAGCATAGGATCGGGTATTTTCAAGGTTCCTGCCCTTATGGGTCTTTTTTCTCTTCCTCCACCCAAAAATTCTCAGGTCAACATGATCTCCACGTCTTATGATCCATGGATCATCCCTTCGCCTGAATATGTTGATTTGTTTGGTGACGCGATGTCGTTAAGCCTAATAGAAATTGATTATTGCAAAATTATTTTAGCTTCGGCTCCTCCTCCCTCTGCTTATACTCCTTTGAGTGTGTCTCTTGACACGTATTCTCAATCCCCTTGGCTCAGTGCTTCGAATTCTCCTGTTCCCTTAAACGAGATATTTCCCACTGATGAAGCCATCGTGGAAACCATGTCTCTTGAGGATCCTCCTTGGGGCGATAGTCATCATCATTCCTCCTTTATGCCTGGCCTTGAGGCCATGTCTACTTGTCTCAAGAAATTTGCTTCCCAAGCTCCTTCCCATCTGCTTCAGATGCCCATGTTGACACATAAATTTTTCATGGAGGGTAACTTGGGAAACATTACGCAAATGATGCCTATCGATATCTCCATCAAACTGGGGGTTGTAGAGAACATCCACATTGGGGTGACTTGTTCCCCTGATGAGATCAAGGTCTATATTAGTCTCTTCCAAGAGTTCTGAGACATTTTCGCTTAGTCTTAGGAAGAAATTCCTGGCATAGATCCAAGTATATTTGTGCACGATATTCCTACTTATCCTGACAAGAAGTTTGTTCACAAACTTATTCATCTCGTGCACCCTAGAAAGGCAGCCACCATCAAGGCAAAATTTGAAAAACTTCTTAAAGCTGGCTTCATTTATTCGATTCCCTTGACATAATGAATTTCTAACATCTTTCCTTTGGGTAAAAAGCAGGGTATTATTCGTGTCTATGTGGATTACTGTGACATCAATCGTGCTTGTCCTAAGGATAACTATCCCATTCCTTTTATTGACCAAATCATTGACGAGTGTGCTGGGAGTGAGATATTTTCTCTTATGGATGGGTTTTCTAATTACAACCAAATCAATATCCTTCCAACTGATCAACACAAGACCACTTTTATCTATCCTTGGGGTACCTTCGCCTACAAGAAGCTCCCTTTTGGTATTAATAATGTTGGGGCTACATTTCAACGATAAATTTCACACGCTTTACATGATATTAAGCGCATTGTTCAACCTTATCTAGATGACCTTCCGGCTCATTTTGCTAAGTGTAAGAACCACCCAGATCACATCCGTAAAATATTTCTTCGTTGTAGACTCTATAACATTTGGCTCAATCTGCATAAGTGTGTCTTCTGTGTTGATTCTGGTAGTCTCCTACGGTTTATTATTTCTAAAGACGGAATTCATCTTGACCCTCTTAAGGTTGGAGCTATTGTCAATCTCCCCTCTCCTTCCTCTTTACATCAGTTGCATATTATGAAAGGGAAAGCTAATTTACTACGTCATTTTATATCGAATTATGTTAAAGTATCCAAAGGCTTAATGCGATTTCTCAAACATGGCATCTTGTTCCTCTGGGATGATATCACCCAAAAATATTTCGATGCACTGAATACATTGCTTATCAATGCTCCTCTCTTGCGTCCTCCCAATTATCATCGCGACTACTCCCTCTACTTGGCTGCCTCATTTAGCACTATTACCATGGTTCTGGTACAAGACGACAACAATGGTGACGAGCATGTCATTTATTATTTGAGCCGCAATCTTCTCAATATTGAAACACATTATGCACATGTCGATAAATTCGCATTGGCTGTTGTTAAATTCGTCCAACGTTTTTTCCATTATATTCTACTTCGCATAGTAATGATGATTTCTGATTGTAACCCATGACCCATATATTGACTCGACAATTGCTGGGGGGAAAATACTCAAAGTGGATCATTATCTTCCAAGAGTTAGATTTGGAGTTCACTACTGCCAAATCGAAGAAATCATTGTTTTTTGCAAATTTTTACCGTCTGCCTCTTCTCCCTCTGGTTCTGAGGGATGCATTCTGGACGACATCATTTTTCTCATTAGCACCCTCGATCCATGGTACGGTGATATCATCGTCTATCTCCATACTTCCACCTTTCGATCTGAGTTGAGGAAGGATGCTCGTCGACGCATCCGCTATCATTCGCAACCTTATCTCATAGTCGGAGATACTCTATACTGCGTCGGAGATTATTTTGTTCTCTGCCGATAAACTCTCGAGGAGGTTGAAAAATTCATCAATGATTGACACTATGGCACATGTGGTGGTCACATGTCGAGATATGCTACTACACAGAAAATTCTTCGTGCTTGATATTTTTGGCCTACCATTTTTAAATACTGCATTGTTGTTATCCGTAAGTGTCATGATTGCCAAATTTACCAATGCAATATGCACGCGCCACCCACACACCTCCACCCCATCATTACCGTTGGTCCCTTTGTGAAGTGGGGCATCGATTTTATTACATGTAACCCTCACTCGGCCGGGGGGCATGCTTATATTATTGTATCCGTGGACTACTTCACTAAATGGGCCAAAGCAATGCCTACACTCACAGCTAACGGTAAGACAGCTGCACAATTTCTGTTCAATCATGTCATTACTAGGTTTGGTGTCCCTCAAGCCATTGTCACTGATCATGGCTCTCATTTTCGCCATTACATGATGGCTGAGTTGACTTCCAAGTTGGGTCTATGTCATGACATGTCATGACAGCTCAACATCGTACTACCCTCAGGCCAATGGCTAGGTTGAAGCCATGAACAAGGTTCTGGTCACTATGCTCCATCATACGATTGGGATGCAGAATTCAACTAGCATCTCATGTTTTTTTCATTTCTCTAGGCTTACCGAACCTCAGTGAAAGATGCAACCAGATTCTCTCTATTCCAGCTTGTTTATGGTTTGGAAGCTACCCTTGTGATTGAATGTGAAATCCCTTCTCTCAAGATAGTTGTTTAATTACTGCCAATACCTCACCAGAGGAAAAGCGTTTTCTATATTTGGAGAGGCTTGATTAAACTCGATGCTTTTCTTCTTTAGTTATAGAAGCACAGAAAAATTTGTTCAAATCTCATTTTCCCCTCATACCTTTGTAGAAGGAGACCTCATCCTCTTGTATGACCAAGCTCATGATAAGCTGGGGGCAGGTAAATTCGAACCCATGTGGCATGGGCCCTATATCGTCAAGTGCATTTTGCAAAACGGGGCTTATGAGCTAATTGACTATGAAGGCTATCCTTTGAATCAGCCCAGAAATGGGTTGTACCTCAAAAAATACTACGCATGATTTTTTCATGCATGTCATTTTGTACATAAGTGTATTTTTCATTTTTTGTACATTTTTTGGCTTGGTGTGCTTTGTGAGTAGTTTTTCCTGCTTATTATGTCGTTGCTTACTATGTAGATTTTTTTCACTCCTTATGTTGGTTTCGCGGATGGTGCCTTCTGCAGTACCTTGAATCTGTCTTCCGCAACTTGGGTGATTTATAATCATAATGGTGAGTTGATAGACCTTCAAAGTATTTGACTAGGACAAACAACAAACAATGTCATTGAACATAGTGTCATCATTGAACTCTTAACTGAAGCCACTGCACTCGGAATTCATGCATTAATTGTGAACCTAGACTCTCAGCTTCTTGTCCTTCAGCTTAATGGGCATTACTCTGTTAGAAATCCTCAGATTTTAAGGTTGTATTTGCGTGTTCATTTTTTAGAAAAGAATTTTGATTATATCACATATCAGCATATTCCTAGAAGAATGAATGTGTTAACTGTTGTAGTAGCCAATATTGTGTTAGATAGACATTTGCGTAATTTGTAAAAGCGTCATCATCACATAATAAGATTTGAACAGGAAAATAGGCACATATATGTGTGTGTGTGTGTGTGTGTGTGTGTGTGTGTGTGTGTGTGTACATACATACATACATATATATATATATATATGTGTGTGTGTGTGTGTGTGTGTGTGTGTGTGTGTGTGTGTGTGTGTCAAGTGCTTGCATCCACGTGCATCATAAGTTCAAAAAGCATGTGTTTTGGTTACATCTTGAGACATCATGTCTCTCAAAAAATATGCGAAAATAAAGCCTAGGCATCTAATCAGCATGATGCTCATGATATCATGTCAGTGCATGCACAAGCCACCTCAATAAACGGTGGACATGGTTATACACCCCTGTAGTGTGCCTCTAGTATGCACGAGGAACATCATCAAATCTCGTGTAATGTGGGATTCGGCTGGTGAGTCCCTCCAGGTTGAGCACGATCTCCTCTTCCCCGCTTCCCTCACCATGAGGGGCCGCCTCAAAATCATGTGGGACCCTCAGTACTATTGGATACATCCCTCAGGTCTCTCTAGGCCGACATCTGTGATACATGGACAAACATCAGAACGCATATAATAAAAAAACTCATAATACTCATCAAAATCAAAAAACGAGTTCTTACCCAATGCTTCATCCCAATCCTCTCCTTCCGGGAGTGGAAGGTCCAAATCTCCCATGAAGTCAATGCTAGTATAGGGTCAGTCTTCCACAATGATGAGTTTTCAGTGAAGCCAGTAGAAGAATTCCAGCCTCCATGACATATGTTGACCGCTTCCTGATCGAGGCATCAACGCCGCCCAACAGACCATCCATGGCTCTTGTGTTGGTGGTGTATGTACTATTATTACCTCTTGGTGTTGAAATATTGGCAACCATTCTAGGATGAACGGAACCAAGATGGACTCATAGCCTAATTTTTTCAGCTTTTTGTTCTTGCACTTTGTTAACAAGCATTTCAAGTTGATTGTTACGGCCTCTACCCAGTTGAAAATGGTTGGAGTCATACAGTCCACAGTAATTTCAAGTTGTGTTTTTGTAACTTCGTGAGGGGCTTGAAATCCAGCAGCTCGTGTTATAGTATGCATCACTACTTTTAATGCCAAATCAGGTATTTTCTAGATGTCTACTTTTTCTCTCTTCGATCCTTTCTTTTCTCCTCGAAAAAATTTGTCTATGAGCATGCTCATGTCTTCCATCGTAGGACGGGTACCTTTCAGGATAGGTGTTTCTCCCCTCCATGATAATCTGATGATGAAATATATGTCAGAGACCTAAATCTTCAACCCTTGATCGTGAATCATAAATCTCTCCTGATCGGTGTCCCACACACTGACCAGATACTATACTAACTCCTGTTGAGCTCAAAGACACGGTGCCATGAATAATTTTAAGAGCCCACAATCTCTTAGGGCATCCATGCAGCTTTCATTTCCCATGGCTAGCTCATCTTCCTCCCTGTGTTCTCTTTCCTTCCATTCAATGGCCATTTTTTCTTTTAATCACCTGCAAAACCATCATTGGGGCCTTCATTAGTCAAGTCATTAACTCTTAAGTTGTTTAAAATGAGCTATTCATCGAAATTTTTTAGCAAAATCGGTTGCGGCGATTGGCGTGAATGTTTTAAAAATAGTAGCGCCAATTGGCACCTCCCCGTTGAAATTTAAGGTAGGTTGGCGCGACTCCGTGCCCGGAACCCGCGCCGACCACCGCGCCCAACTTTGAACAAAATCTCCCCAAAATCATAAAAATTTGAGAATGGAGGTAATGAAATCTAGCTTAAAATGTAGGCAAAGATAAGAGCTCTTGCCTGAAGAAAACATATTCACAATTGGTCTCCTAGATTGTCCACTACCAGCTCCACAAAATCACAGTTAAAAATGGAAAAATTCTCACAAGAGGTGAAAAGGTGAAAAGTAATTTATTTTTACTATTTCTGTCATTTTATAACCTTTTCAAAACCCTAATTAGGTTTTTTAGCTTATTTTAATATTTTATCTCAAAAAATTGGTTTTACGTGCGTCTCTTGTGCAGCAACAGATTCTAAATGTGATGATAATGAAGTAACAAGTTGTATTTTATTACTTTTTCGGACTCAATAAAAACACAAAAAAGTCACCCCTAGGAGTCATCTTTCAGCTCGTTTCTGACTCTCAAAAATTCAAAAGATTTCCAAGACTCTTGTCATTTTTAACTCGTTAAAGGTTTTGAAATGTCATCTGCCCAATATACGTTTACCCCTTTTTCGGGCTAGGATAGATTATTTACAAAAAAGGAATACCTTAGCCTATCGCGACTAAGAGGTTCTCCTAGATATCATTTTCTACCTTTTCGGATCTGTGAGACTACCTACGAAAAGGGATCTGCTGGAGTTTTCTTTTCCGCTTCTTTTCAAACTCTCTAAACATGAAAATATGTCGAGTTCTTCTTTTGTCAGACTTGTTAAAACCTAAATGACATCAAAAATCATCACCATGACGTAACCGAGTTCCTCCTTTCTAGGGCTCGTAAAATGTACTAGGATGGATTTGTCCGAAGGAAAAACTTATATGACAAGCGTATGTTATCCCCTTCAAGCTTGTTTCTAAAAATAATTGGGGTACTTGCAATGGTGGGGGGAAATGGAACCAGATCTCAGTCTTGTCGACAATATGTCGCTCTTAACATGACACTTTTCTGCAATTTGTGTCAGGTTGGGTACATCCCATTTTGTCATTTTTGCCTCCATGGGTTTGGGTTATCTATTTTTGCCTCTCATCTGCTCTTTGCCATGTAATCAGACCTTAGATCCCTTGTGGTCAAACACTTCCAAATTCTGGATTCGTGTCGCCAATATGTTCAAGAGAATTTTCCTTCTGCAATTTTCAACTTCTAATCCTTTGTCTCGTGTGGGTGATGTGGGAAACATTATGGCCCTCCTTCAACCGGTCACTTCCTATCGACTTCAACTTATCATCCAAGAAGTTGATATAGAGACTCCCTTCCGTTACCTTGCATTTTTCATGCCTCAATGGCAACTTCTTCGCATTCGACGATAGTTCCTCATCATTGGCCTTCAATCGAGTGATTTCGCGGGTGTTTGACTCTAGCTCGTTGTTCACATTCTGTGGGTTGTACTAGTTATACCTTGAGAGACATTTTCATTATTGGTGGTTTATCTCACACCTGTTAATAGCTTTCATCATTGGCTGGTAATCAGGCGACTTTCTTGCATGTTCAACTTCAGCTCACTAATTCGCATGCTTAAATTTGTGCATGTTCAGGTCGAGATAGAGTGCAATACCTTTGGCTTTGTCTGATGAAACCCAGGCTGCGGAACAATTTGGTTTATCATGACTGTGTGCATGACTCTTCTTATTGGATGGTTGCAACCATACCTGAGTCTATTTGATGATCCTTCTTACCAGATAGCTGCCTCCATACCTCGGATCTTTTTATTGTATGTACTCTATTATCGATGGTTGCACCCATACCACATATTCATGTATCAGAGATATCAGTTGCATTACTGGAATTTTGAGGTCTAAAATGGGCCCCCTAAGAAAAATGTACAACAAAAATAAACTTTATAAGAACTAATAGGATTCAAGATGATGATGTCAACCATGGAGGATGATTCACCCATTTTTAAGTAAAAGGGTAAAAAGATTAAAAAATAATAAAATAATAAAACTACTTTTTCAACTCGTATTTTCAATTTATCTCCCAAATGTTTTACTCAAATTTCGAGTGGGAGTACTCATTGGATGCAAAATTTAATTCCACATCCAATGAGTACCCATATTGCATACTTTTGATGGACCCTACTACACAAAAAATGAGAAATAAATGAAACTACGTGATTATAATCATGTTTTTCATGTAGTATCATCCATCGAAAGCATGCAACATGGGTACTCCTTGGATGAGGAATTAAATTTTGCATCCAACGAGTACTCCCACTCAAAATTTGAGTAAAAAATTTGGGAGATAAGCTAAAAATACGAGTTGAAAAAGTTGTTTTTTCTTTTTTCCCTATAAAGTTTGATGATGTAATCAAATCTTATTTTATTATTTCCACTATTATTTTATAATTTCCTTAGGAGGCCTATTTTAGACCTCAAAATTCCCCTAATGAATTGTTCTTGCAGGTCTTCCGATGGCAGTGTTTTGGTTTGGGCATGTTCTCATAAAGCATTTCACCCCTCCCTCTCCCTCAGACCTCATGCTTTAGGGGGCATCTGTTACGCACTATTTTGTCATTGTCCCTACAATCCCCATCACAAACATTGGAGGATAATTTCAGTGACTTCTGTGTATTTTCATACCTTGATATAAGTATCATTGCATCCCTTGGCATGTCAAGAACATTTCCTCTGTTGATCATTCCTCAAACATACTCTAAAAAACATGTGATTTTGGGTTGGCGCTGGTAGGCAGTTATTGCCTCACACCCATGGAGAAATTAACATTGGGCCCCATGCCCATTGGCACTTTTTCTCAGTGGGGCACCCGCGTCGAGTTGTTTTTGGAAAAAAAATTAAATAGAAACAAAGTTTCCATGCCTAACAACTTCGTGAGTGTAGTCATCATGGTTTGTTAAACTAAATAATGTCAAAGTCCTCCCTTTGGCTTCTTGTTTCCTACAATTGTGCAACTCCCTAAAGTGATAAGACCTCTCTTCCACCTTATGAGGGATCGAAAAACACTCCCTCCTCTCTGATATTGTTTCAGTTAGTTGAACAGTCATTACTATAGCTAGTGTGTAGAATAAGTCAGAGAGGAATCCACTGTTGAGAGAGAGTTTAGGCCCATTTCCGGATTGAGTCTGATCCCCAACGAATGCTTGAGACGTGCCTGACTGAACCCATCAAAAGAGGCTACAACTTCAAGGCATTAAGGTTGTCAACTTCTTTTCTCTATCATTAATACATGACTGGTTTTTGGTTCCAATTTTGTGTTTGATCATATGCAAAATGTTTGATTCTCCTTGACCAATCGAATAGCTGTAAATGAAATTATGTTATCGTATGTTGTCATTGTTCACTTGATATTTTTGCAGGTACACAGACATTATCACTGAAATATCGCGGCGTGTGAAGAAAAATATCAGAGGATCATTGTTGCAAGTCGCGACAAGAGCGTTGGACCAAGTTAGGTTATCTATTTCAACTTGTTTTTCATTTATAGCTAGGAGTCAAAAAATCGAGCATGTTCCCTTGTTGCTAGACCCACCCTAGCACTAGATGGATCGCCTCTGTCCACAGAGGGGATTTTCCTGCTCAACAAGGGTATTGATCATCAATCATTAATGAAGGTTGGTAATTATTTAGGCTTTTCAAAATTTGTGGTTGGAAAGGTCTTCTTAATTGTGTTTGAGTTATATTTACTTTTTATTGAGGTACTCTAGGTTGAGTTCCCAATCTTGAAATTCAAGTGGAAATTTTTCTCAATAATGAATTTATTTCATCCATATCATGCTCTTCTTATTTATTCTTTTATGATGAAATAATTTCTTCTCTAGCCTTTAATTTCCTCTGATATTTTTTTGCTTTTTCTTTCAATTTACCTTATGTTTCTCTATTTGATTCTACCTCAACTGCATTTTTTCGTATATCTTCTAAAATTTTAGATTTCCTTTCTCTTAACATTAAATAAAATTCATCATAGAATTCTTTAGAAAACCTAAATTTAGTTGTAGTTACAGGAGGTTTACAATCTGGTAGCATTTTATTGTAAATCTTATTGAACCTTTTAATAAATTATACCATAGGTTCATCAAGATTCCTCTTCAAATGTTAAATTCTACGGAATAATAAATAGGATCATTTTTAATTCCACATTTATTTATGAAGATGTTTATTAATTTTTTCCATGAATTCATAGAATTTTCTTGTAACTACCTGAACCAAATTCTTACATTTCCCTCTAATGATTGAACAAAAAGTTTCATATAGACATCTTCATGTTCTAAGTTCATTTTATCTACAAAATCAAGAAATGTAGACATGTGATCTTCAGTTGTTGGTCCTTCTTATCCATTAAATCTAGGTAAATGCTTCAAATATCCTTCTAGAAAGTCGTGAATTGTTGGTGGAAGTACCAATGATGCATACCAAGTTATCACAACAGACCTAAATACATCCATGTGATACTGTGGCAAAATTGTTTGTCTAGGAGATAATGCTTTAGAAGAATATGATTGATCTGGAATTGTAGGCTTTTTAAGAACTTGAGGATGAATTGATAGCTTTTGGACTTCAAGAACTATCTTTCCTTGATATTAAAAATCTAATGGATTGGTGTATAACTTAAGTTCCTCTTTAGGCTTGATAGAAGTGGATGGATAATTATGTATAAAAGAGGACATGAAATCAGCAGGTTTAAGTTCAGGAAAATCAAGTTCAAGCTCTGCTTCTATATCAGATTCTTCTGAGAGGGAAATAGGAAGCTCAAAATATTCAAATTGTTGCACTAATAAAGCATATTTTAGATCTAGTCCTTTAGAAAGGAGTTATAGGACTTTAGTTGGTAAATTTGATAATTCAACAGGGATTGGGATTGATTGAAAAGGCTCAGGTTGTGACATTGTTTTAGGTGGAAGATAAGCAAAAGTAGAAGTGGAAGCTTCAAATCTATGTCTAATATTTGAAATTCTCACAAGTCTCTCTGAGGCTGATAATGGAGAGAAGGGTTGAGGATATGAATGAGATATGGTATGTCTGCATGAAGCCAGATTTAATATGTGAAGTTTACAGGTGAAAACTTTTAGTCTTCTAACCTCCTATTCACCATTAAGAGGTAATTTTTATCATCGTCCCAGGGAAATAACTTCAAAATTCATTCCCCGACAACAGCGTCAATTTGATTTTGTCTCTTTGTAGATAGTTCTAGGCTCGGGAGCTATGCCAAAGCATATAATGGTTTTAATTGAATTGGATGACCAATGAATTAAACCTTTAACACGTGTATAATCCAAATATTTTTTAGAAGTTAAAAGGGATGATTTTCATTCATAACATCATACAATATTTGAATTGATTTTAAAAGAGGAAAAGGGAGAAGATATATGACAATTAAGCATTCATATTGAATACTTAATCCACTAGATATAGTAGATGCATGCATAAGAATTCTACAGCCAAACATTTATATATTCAAGAGATGACAGAAGGAAACAATTTAAAGGTGTGGAGGAACTAATTCAAACAGACTGTTGAGTTAGCTAATCTCCATAATGATGATAACTTTGTAGTGGGATTTCAAGGAAGTTAACACTTAACTTAGCCTTACCCTAGCTCCTATGTTACCTTGAATATATGAAGAAAAATGGAGATGAATATACTATAATAAATCACATGAACACAAATGTTGTTAATATTGAAGTCAGAATCCTTTGATTATTTTCAAAAACTTTCAAAAGAGTACAATAATGTATCTAGATTCTCACAAGGGTTCAAACTATTTTTCTTCAATTTACAAAATATTTATTAAGTTTAATTTAAAAATAGCTTAATCTAATACAATCGTTTATAAAATACAATCTTATCCAAAATTATTTTGATATATCAAACTAATACAATATAAAAATAACTTTATGAAACTGGTTTTCATATTCAACACTTTATTCAAGGGTGTTGTTGGTAATTGACGTCTGAAAATATGTTTCTGCACTTTGTGATCCTTCTTTCATTGTACTGACTCTTGTTATTCATTTAATTTTATTCAATAATCTCGAGTAACTTGTCCCATATTTTATCATCTAGAATGGATATTTGATCACCTTCTTATATGCTTCATCCACCTTTGTGTACTTTTCAAAAAAATTCCTAGTAATAAATAAATGTTGAATTTCATGCTAGATAAATAAATCATATTCTATGCCTTCAATATAAGCTTTACCATTTATGATTACCTTTAATTTAACAAACTTTGACATGTTTGTTTCTATTTCATATAATCTATGTTGGTAATTTTCTAGTGGAGTCAATTGGCCACTAGAATCTCTTAGAGGTGTTAGTCCATTCTGTTGTAGGGTGGAAATTTTCGTATGAAAATTCTTTATCTGCACTTCTAATTTTTGACATTTATTTCTAATTGTAACATTAAATTCCTTTTAGTTAAAAAAAATTGACATCCAGGACTATGGCATTCCTATATTCAATTCCTAGTTCTTCCAATTCATCCTTGGTCCTTGAATTCGGAACTTTGACTATCCTCGTTGCCTCCTCTGGCTTATGATCAAAGTCTTCTTTAATTTTTGCTATGGGTTCCTTTGTTGTTCTTACCAGTTCTTCTAGTTCAAAAATAATCTACGGAGATGTCGATGTAGTGAGTGATTCATCTGCATACATTTCAAGTTGTTTGGTTAGATTGAAATTTTTATGTATTTAAAATACATATGCATTATCTGATTTTATTTTATTCTCTTCCATCCTCTGCATTGTTTCTTTCAACTTCTCAATTTCCACATTTCTTAGGGATAAATCTCCAATGGCTTTTGATAATTTTTTAGGGCTTCCTCACTAGTTTCCTTTGTCTGTACTATAGATGTCCCTTCACTTTTTTTTTTCCCTTTAATAGGATTTCCATATCAGTTTCCATTTCATATATTTAGATGTTATTTTCCACAATCAGTTTCAGCATGTTTTCTTTCTCTTTCTCAAGTTTTCCTACTTCTTTAGTTTTTGGATGCTATTTTATGGGTATCTTCAACTACTTTATGAGCCCTTGTATATCTAAATTTCTTCTCTTGATTATCTCTTTAGAAGCATTGACATCATTTGGATCCAATCCTAGCTTTATCACTAAGATCTTCCAACCCTTTTATTCTGGTATCCTTGGTTAAGTAAGACATTCTTTCTAACTTGAGCTTTGAATGAATATTTTTCATGGATGTTTGCAATTTATAAGTTGCCATGGTTGAACTTGTCAATGTGGAATAAATCATATCACCTGCTTATTTTTGGAGATCAATATGATCTATTGGATGTATATGTTTGGTATCAAAATAAAACACATACTTTTTATAGTCATTTATGATTTTAGGAACTGGTACTTTTGGCTTAAGGAATGCCAACTGAAATTTCCCTCTATCAGGGTCTAATGCAAATAAAATTTTGTGTTGAGTAGTTGAATATTGTTTCCAAAACTCAGTATCTAGAAAATACATTGTGTTTTCCTAAATATGGAGATACAGGAGAAACGGGAGAATCAATTTTTGCTTATTCATCTTGTTGTAAAGAGATACAGGCTCGCCTGATAATACTATTGTAGTGTTATTTTTTGATTTTTTGTCTTTTGATGACTCCTCTTTTATATTCCTTGACTTCCTCCTTTTAAAATCTTTGAAACCAACTGCTTTAACTCCTGAACTTCTGGGTGACACACCTTCTCTTGTTATTTTCAATTCATTTTCTTTCAATCTTGTAGTCTCCAATGTTGTCTCACTGGAGGTATTTTCTTCAGTTTATTGCATTGTGTTTTCTTCACATTCTTTCCTGTTTGAAAACTTCTAAATCTTTGGTTTTTCTATGTGTATATAAGGTGTTTAATATTTTTCAGATCTTATCTTTGAAATCATTCCCAGGGAGTCATAATGCCAACTAAAATTTGATTTTAATTTCATTTGTTTGAGTAGAATTTCCACTTCATTTTCTATTGCTCTAGTGTTACAAAAAATGGGCCAATTTATGTCTTTAATTTGAAATGGCATTTTTTTTACTTGACACAAAATGTATATCATCCATGTTCATTCACTATCTAATTAATTCTAAAGCAAAAATCGTCATAGGAAAAAAAATTGTCAATTTATAAGGAGGAAGTTCACAACCATAGAATCTGATTTCTGCAAAATTTTGATAGATATACCAATATCCAACCTTAGATTGTTCACTAAGATGTAAAATTATTTTGATTGGTGTGTAGACTCTAGGAACTACATCACTTCTTAAAATACATAATGTCATATGTTAAAATTTATTAACAAAACCATTGAAAGAGTATTCCTTTGTGTTCTTTTTAACCATAAAGGTCCAGTGGATGATTGATTATGTTCTGGTCTGTGAATCAAGCCTCTGTAATGAGAATTTAAATCTCTTTGACTGATGATACAAAAATAGATAAACTAGAATAGACTGATGTTTGAAAGATTCTTCGGCACTTAATCAGGAAATTGTCATGGATAACCTCTGATAAAAACTGACTAAAATTACATAGAACTAAGGTTATGTTTCGAGACGAAAATACTAACATAAATCCAAGGATGAATTCACATACCCACTGATCATATTCATGCCCTAAGATATAAGAAACCATATAAATCACTTTCCTAGAAATCTCTCGAAAAATTGCAGAAGAATGTGGTGGATTAGTTATGGGAAATTCAAATTTTCAGGTAGAAAATACTCAAAAATGTGGGCTCGTTGTTGAAAGGTAAGCTTATTGTAAGTTTCAATGAGGGAATCAGTCAAAAAGGGATAAAGGTGGCCTTGGGGATTGATCTGCAACCCTTGACAAATGGATTCAATAGTTATTGAAGAAAAAAAATTCATTGTTTCTGGCCACCATAGTTTTATGGCTAAGTAAATAACGACTCTCACACCAGGTGATGAATTTGGGGAAATGGTGGGTTGGGGAAAAAATAATTAGGGCAACATTGACTCCCAGAAGTAAATCCATCGTTGGATCCTCAAATTTTTTATATGCCCAATTATGGAGTTGATAGAGATCGAATTCACATTTGGTTTTAGTGATTTTGTACTGTGTATCGACTAAGGTAAGTTCATTGTGGTTTAATTGCAGGGTGTAAGGTCAGACTCTCTACAACTAATTTGGATTTTCCCTTTTGAATATACATTTAAAGAAACTAAAGAGAAAAAAGGATAACTTATGAAAATACCCGGTCAAAATGATGGTAGATAACCCAAGGGATTGTTGTAACTGGTTATTGTTTGATATGTCAGAGCGCTTCGTGTAAGAATGGAAAAAGGATGGCTAATGGAGCAATGGCACAATTTAAATTCAAAATGAGCTTCAATTTTTTATTGTAAATTACCTTTATTGGCGAGCCTATATTTATTAATCAAACGTTGGCGGGAGGATTAATAATTTAACGAAAAAATTCTCTAAGTTATCGGGAGATTTGGCGATGGTTATTTTAGCAGGGGAGGTAGCGGCATGCTAAATTAGAGGGAGGGGTGGTAAGAAGATTCAAAGGGGGCAGAAGTGGTTTGTGAGGGGTAGGTGGTAAGTGGTTTAAGGCGGGGGGGTTCCACAATTCATAGGAGAGTGCCACGTAGGGGTAAGCGGTAATTTGGAAACAACTTTGCAGACCCCCCCACCTTTTTTATCCGTCGGGAGTGCGGGAGGTCCTACAATTGCATGACAGTCGTTTATCCAGGTGGGTGTGATCTCAATCGTTGGAATATGCATGTCATTTATCTCTTCAACAACAATTTGTTTTATTTACAAAAAATAATAACTTAAAACAAATTTTGGCACCTATACAAAATTTTAAAGCGATATTTAGACTTGCTCGATTATTACATATTGGGGAAAAAAAAAAAAAAATTAACTAATCTATTTGAAAAAACTTATGTGCTTTAGAAAGATCAAATGCAAAGGTAAAATTAAGTTACGATAGCCTCTTTAAGATGTTCAAAGGACTTAGTTGTTTCTGGAGTACAATAAAATGTATCTTTCTTCAGTAATGTTATTAGAGGTATTGTTATTCTCCCGTAATTCTTAACAAACTTGAGATAATACCCTATCAACCCGAGAAATCCTCGAAGATGATTTATGGTTGTAGGGATTTTTTATTCCTTAATGGCTTTAATTTTTTTAGGGTCTACCTTAACACCTCATGATATACAATATGACCCAAATATTCCCCCTCCTATACTCCAAAGAAACATTTGGAGGTTTTTGCATATAATTTTTCTCTCCTCCAATAGTTTGAGCACCATGTCAACATGTTGAACATGATCCTTCTAATACTTGTTGTAGATTAAGACATCAAACCTATGTTCCTCTAGAATATATGTCACCCTAATATTCAATATTTGGAAGTCCTCAATGTGCTCCTCCATTGAACCCTTTTCTTTGAGATTTATCAATTGGCTAAAGAAGGTGTTGCTCTTTGTATCCTCATAATGTGCTATCATTTCCTCCATAAAAATTGACAAAGTGATAAGTGTTTTACGAGAACAAATCCATCTATACCATTCAAACTAATTGGGTTCTAAATATAAAGTTGCAATGTGTACCTTTTGTGTGTGTTTCACATCATGGAGATCAAATTATTTCTCCATCGACTGTAGTATTCATGTTACTGGATCCTTGCCATCAAGTTTCCTCATATCTAGTTTCTTAATGTGGTGGTTCTTAAACTAAATTTTGGAGTCTCTAATATCATATTTCATTTTATTTTTGTCCTCATCCTGATTTTCATGGAGTACCTTGTCACCACTAGGAAGCATTTTGTATAGCTACTTTGTCAAATATTCCTTCAAACCTTTAATGTATGATTTCAATTCATCGATAATGCTTCCATGTTTGATTTTAAACCCTTCATGTCCCTTTTTAATCCATCCATGTCCCCTTTTAGTTCATATTTGGTTCCTCTTTGTGAGAGTGAAATTTGTTGCACTTGGTCCCGTAATTTTGATCTATCATGTTGTCATTCTTCCGCTTCATGCGTCATAGTATAGATTTGTTAGGGATTAATGGGTATAGATATATTTTGTTTGGGAATATTTTAGAACCAAATAATGATATATATGCTTCAATATTCCCTTGAATCACTTCAAACTAATTTTTAAAACAAATTTTATGTAAAATTAAAAAATACACACTTTTTTCTTGCTTGTTAGGAGATCGATATTGAAGTTGTTGTATCTATGTAATTTAGGATTTCCAAGGTCTGAAATTCCATCCTGTGGTAGCATTTTTATTCTTATTTTTGACCCCCCAAGTCATACCAAGATTGGAATATTCAAGAAAGAGTTATTTCCAATCTCCTACGATGACCTGATTATAGACTAGTTCAGTAAAGAAAATTTGTACGGAGTGCCACATGTCATTGTTTCGACCTTTGGCTCTGAAAATGATACACAAGAAACTAGGTTTCATGTACTTTCAGTTACTTTTTACAAAATTAAATCTAATGCTCGAAGAGAAATTTATGATGATGTTCCCTAGGTCACATGTTTGAGATTGAATTCTAGATCCTCCAAAAACCTTAACTTACTTAGATTATATCTCCGAGAATGTAGCGAACCAAGCTCTAAAACGTTTACACAAAGTTTAACATGATTTCAACTACACATGGCCAAAATTTTAGCTTTTGAAGATTCATAGAAAAAAAATTATAGCGAAAATACCAAGATGACCTATTTGAAGTAGTGAAACCATAAAATCCAAAGCTCTGATACCAAATGTTACGCAACCAACTCACAAAATAGAAGAAAAGATAGATCAATGACTTAAAAATTATCTTCTTCCAGTGGAAACCTCTTTTACATTACATAAATGAAAAAATTATTGGATGATACAAATGAGAAGACCTCTTTGGTATATATAGGAGTCTAAGGGGTCACAATATAATTAGAGTCTACATAACAGTATTAATAGTGGGCTTCTATGGGACACAACAATAACAACATGGGGGATACATGGGAACAAAAATAAAAATAGGGAGCTACACTAACAATAAAAATAACAATAAGGGGAATACGCTAGCATTATATATAACTAGCAAAGTAAAGTCAAAATTTCCACTAGCAAGTTCCAACCAAGCCAATAAATTGATCAGTTTCATCAAGAAGTATGTTTTATTTTTTTATGAGAAAGTCATTCTAAAGAGGATTTAATAAGATGGAAGGCATACCTAGAGTGGTGTACAAAGAAACAGAAACAAAAATTGGAGGAGTTGTTACAGCCATACAGGGATGTGTTTCGATACCCTAAAGGACTACCACCTAAGAGGGAAGTGGAGCACGAGATCCGGCTACTATGGGGCTCCCCCTTGCCAAATATTGGGTTGTACAAACAGTGTGTTATAGAAGCAAGTGAGGTGAAGAAAAAATTGCAGCAGCTGTTGAAGCAGGATGTGATTCGACTGAGAGCATCACCATGTGGGTCACCCATCATCATTGTGTTGAAGAATGATGGGACTTGGTGGATGTGTATAGATTACAGGACGTTGAACAAAATCACGCTCAAGAATAGATACCCCCTGCCAAGATAGATGATTTGTTGGATCAGTTGCGGTAAGAAAAATACTTCACCGAGTTGGAATTAAAGTCTAGATATCACCAACTTCAATTCAAAGAAGAAGATACCTGGAAGACCGCCTTCAAAACCAAGAAAGGTATGTATGGGTGGTTAGTCATTTCATTTTGCCTATGTAATGCACCAACTACATTTATGAGATTAATGAATGATGTATTGCACCCATTTATATATTCATTTTTTATAGTCTATTTGGATGATATATTGTTATATAGTACTACCTGGGAGGAGCATATTTCACATTTGATGTAGGCATTTAAAACATTGAAGAAGCACTAATTGCTATAAAATCTCAAAAATTTTGATTTTACGTAGTATTCTTTGGTGTATTTGGGGTATTTGATCAGTGGAGGAGAACTGAAGATATATATTTCCAAGGTGAAATCCATTATGAAATGGTTGGCTCCTGCTAATGTTTCTGAGGTCAAGAGTTTCATTGGGGAAGCACAGTACCTGAGGAAATTCATAGCCTTGTTTTCAGTTGTAGCAGCACCTCTCCACGCCATAACAGCAAGTGGCAAGAGTTTCTAGTGGGGAAAAGGTCGGCAGAGGGCTTTCAAGGAGCTAAAGAAGAATACTAGTCAAGCACTAGTTCTAGCATTACCAAGCTTGTAGCATCCTTTTGAAGTGGAGGTAGATGCAAGTGGGTGTGTTATGTGAGTTGTCTTAATGCAGAGAGGAAGGTTTGAATGTTACCATTCTAAAGTATTTCATGGGGCAGTTCTTAACTAACCTACCTACGACAAGAATCTCTATGCCATGGTGCAAGTTGTGAAGAAGTGGAAGCATTATCTGATGGGAAAGGAGACAGTAATCCATAGATCACCAATTGTTATAATACTTACAGGCCTAGAGCTAGCTACAACAGACCAAGAATTATAAAATGATGGGATTTTTACAGCAGATTCATTTGGTGATCAAGTATAATAAGAGAAGCACAAAAAAGTTGGCCTACATGCTTTAAAGGCCACCCACATCGAAGATCACAGCTTTGGGGACTCTTACACATGGAGTCATTCACCCATGATGCATATGGAGAGGCATATTTAGAGGATGAGGACTTCAAGGATATGTATCAGTAGTTGCATATTCAGAGTCATGTGCACGATGGCAACAACATCGTTGACTACCATCTCCAGGATGGGTTACTCTATAATCTGGATAAGTTATGTGTTCCTAAAGGTGAGCGATTACAGCTAATTATAGAAGCTCACGCCTCCAAAGTTGCAGGGAACTTTGGTGTAGGGAAGACTGTGGCTAATTTGTAGAGAGGTATGTGTATTGGCCCAAGATGCAAGAGCAGGTAGCTAGGTTCATAAGAGGATGAATTCTTTGTTGTATTAGCAAGCCTAGAAATAGAAAATTAGGTCTATATCATCCCTTACCTGGACCTACTCATCCTTGGGAAATAATTTCATGGACTGTGGGAGTTCTACCAACAACCAGGAAGGGATATTATTACTTATCTGTGGTAGTTGTCGGGTTTATCAAGGTGTGTGTTCTGACGCCCTGTAAAAATCCCATCAGTGGAAAAGAAGCGGCAAACTTATTCTTTGGACATGTCTGCTGCACTTTGGGATACCAAGGAGCATCATTTCAGATAGGGATACAAGATTTCTTAGTGCATTTTGGACTACATTGTGGAAGAAGATGGACATAAATTTCAAGAGGTCTACAACACTCCATCCACAAACATATGGGCAAACATAAGTAGTCAACAGAACTTTGGTGAAGCTTCAGAGGGGATACAACCATAAGAATCTAAAGACCTGGGATGAGATTGTGGTATATATATAACATTTTTATAACAGATCAATCCACACTTCTACAGGAAATTCCACATTTTAAACTTATTTTGGATATTTTCCACCTTCACCTTTGGATATTTCATATGGCCAACAAGGAGGAGTGAGGGAATATCTTACAGGAGATGCTTTGAGAGCTGAAAATTTTATAAAGAAGATTGGGAACATCCATCTATGGTTACAAGAAACACTATAGAAGTTGTAGGAGAAGTATAAGGTAAGGCATGGTCAGCACAGAACATAGAAATCATTCGAGGTGGGCGATAGAGTATGGCTATAGTTGAACAAGGAGAGGTTGCATAGACCTAGTAATAAATTCAAGGCTCTGAGGTATGGTCCCCTTGAGATAATGGAAAAGGTGGGTAATAATGTTTATCAACTCATCCTATGACCATATATGCGCATTTACTTAATTGTGAATGTAGAGAATTTAAAACTCTATGAGCCTTCCATGCTAGATCGGGAAGAGGAACAAGACTTACCTTTTATGGAGGATTTGGCACCCGATGCTCAGGAAAAGTTGAAAAAATATACAATTTTGTAGAAGAGGTCCAGAACTACAAGACAGGGGCAGAATGACCTTTGACAGATTGGGTTGAAGGGACAACTTCCAGGCAAAGCTAAATGGTACACCAATGAGAGGGTGGAGGAAAATTTCCCTCACCTCATTTAGTAAAATATTTTGGGGACAAAAGGCCTCCCAGGGATTTGAAGCCTTGTGAAGGATGAAATATCTAAGGTTGGAGCATCGAGACCTCGAGATATCGGAATATAGTAGGTTCGTGATATCAAAACATTGGAGGTAGGATATAGGAACATCGGAGGTCAGCAAATATCGGCACATTGGAACCTCAAATAACATCGGAATATTGGAGGTCTCGGATATCAAAAAATCGAAGGTACTGAATATCGGAAAATAGGAGGTCCAGGATATCGGGATATTGGAGGTCCAGGATATCGGGACATCGAAATATAGGAACTTTATGAAATCGTTGTTTTAAGAAATTACGATATTGTGTCAATCTAATAGTGTTAAAAGCACTGATAAATTCCTAGGAGAATTTAACAAAGGTTTCGACTTCGAAACCAAGGTCTAGCAGGTCCTCTTCTCTCTCCTCTGACAAAACACATGGCGGCATGAGCTTGGCTCCAAGAAGCTAAAGTAGAAGATGATGTCGGCATGATATGGTAGTATGATAGGACACTTGGTAGACAGATTCAACATTATTGGGTGGCCAAGTGGGCCAAATCTGGGTGACACGTGCCATCACTATGGAGGCGCCACGTGGAGTGATAAAGAAACCATGACATCATATCAGAAGTCGACATATCGGAGATGATGGACCTCGTAACTTCTTTGCAAGTTCCATATGGAGAAAGTTCTAATGGAGGAGCTTCGATATAATGTTGGCACTTGGTCATGGGTAAGTTCAGAAAACCAAAGGCACGGAGAAAATACAAAGGGAGAGTTTCCCCCAGTAGGAGCTTGAATTTGTTATGACCTAAGCGCTAAGACCTAAGTGTTAAGCTCCAGATCATAGCTCATAGTCTCATGGAAAGGCAATGCTAAATGAGCTAAAGGAAAAGGGAACCAAGGATATCGGGGAAGTGCAATATCAGAACGTTTCGACTTTGAAAGCTATGATATGGTATGCTTCGATGGTATAGCACTATGGAGTGAAGACTCTGATATTACAGCACAGGGGTGTATTCAAGGACGGATGGGTCGATAGCGAAGTAAAGACGTGCACATAAGTTTTGGTTCATGAAATTAATGGTGACAGTAGAGATCACTTGGTCAAGACAGAAAGGACCACTATATCACATTTTGATTTGAATGAATTTTGTTATGATCCCTCGGGTAAGCCACCTATAATATTCTTAGGCACACGTCAGTGAATTAAATATATTGTAGAGAAGCCATGCCGAAGTACATTCGAGGCCTCAGAAACCATGAATAAGCATGGAGATCCTAATTGGAGTATGAAAGTGGACTGAGAATTTATTTCTCAGTAAGAAGAAGTGCTCAGGAACTCATTCCTGTGATTAATTCTATGACACAATTCAATGGGTAGACGCAAAGGAAAAAATGTGTATCACGTAAACAAACACTTGAGTGGTCTGTGCACCAATGATAGGGAAATGACTTAGCAGTACACAACAGTGGGACAAAACTATCGGAAGTATTTTTGCAACGTTGAGTAGAGAGTGTTGTGTGAGTGTTGTTGGTATTGTTGAGCGAGAGAGCACAAAGTCTGAGCGGTGGGAGAAGCAACAGGGGATGCATTTCGAGACAGCAAAGTGTTGATCACATGTTATGTTGAGCAAAGTACTAAAGGAGCAGTTGTACTAGACTAGAGGAGTCACTGTGTTGTACCTTGGGGGAAAATCTCTCGCTGAGGAGAAATTAGTACCCAAGACATTCATGTGTCACTTGAAAATAATTAATTATTTTTCCATTCATTTTATAAACCCCGGGAATGTGTTTTAAAACCCTTTAACTTTTCATATGAGAACAATGCTTCCAAAAATGCCATCTGATGGTGAATACAAATGACAGAAAGAACATAAACAAATGATAGTGGAAAGTTTCAGATAATAAGTTGTCTTACACAGAATCTGCTATCTTTAACTTTAGAAGAAAAATGGCTAGCATGAAATGAAATACAGAATAGAGGAGTGCATCATTAAGGATTTTAGTTCTAAATCACCAAACTGTAACATTAGAGACCAATAGCTTCATTACACAATTCTAAAATAATAACATTAACAGAAGATGAAACAAGAAAGACTAATGATACCCAACAAGTTCTGGAAACTCTGTGAAAACTTTATTCATCAGCATATGAAAGTAAAGTACAAAAATATAGTGCTCTAAGGTCCAAAATTGTGAAACCTCACTTCTTTCCAAGTCGTTTTATGCAAAATTTCAAAATACAGTTATGAAACTGTCAACTCCCAAAACTACTTTGGAACTAACTGTTCTCAACATATTACATTCAGAAAATGAAATTACATAGAAAATAAATTATTTCTACCAATATTATAAAAATAAAAATTGAACTCCGCGTTGGAATATTCTCTTTCATTGAAATATTTGAACTTCAGGAATAGTGGAAGGTCCTACATTTCCATTTGGGATTTTCATGAACTTAATTTCAGCCAATCTAAATTATGTGATTTTGTTGTAGGTTTGCTTCTAATAAATAGAGTTATCATCATCCAAACAAGTTGGAAGTCTCTCTATAGACAGTTAACAATAGTAGCCCCTTTCAACATTTTTTTATTTTCATAAGTGGTGCCAATTTTTATTTTGGCTTCCACTAGCATTGTTTCAAAATTTTCCCAAGGAAATAGATTCCCATGTTGATCCCAACAAGATGGAAATCCTACCCTATTTCTCTTATCAAAAGCAATATTAAATTTTTCTACAGATTCTTTCACCTCCTTTAATCTCTTCTTAGAAAATTTGATGTGCAAATTCCTTACTGCCATTTTTTTTATCTCAACCACATACTCAGTATTTTTTTCTATTCCAGCTTCCTTAAATTGTTGTGCAGATTTGGAATTCAGGAAGTCAAACATCTTCTTTGAAAACAGTTCTATTTACTATAAATTATGTTTAGGGGCCATAATTTCACCTTCTAGGTCTCTGACAATTGTCTTCTCTTCCTCCATAATCAATAAAAGCTCCCAAATATTTTTAACAGTATTAATAATATCATTCCATAAGATCTCTCTTTCCTGAACAAGGGACTTGTTACCTTTAAATCTCTCCTTCAATTCCTTGATCTATTGATATGCAGTCTGACAATCCTTTCTATATTTTTCAGTAGTCTCCCTTTTCATGGAAAATCCTATTTAGTAACCTTAATAACTTTAATTTCTTTATCAAAGTCACTCTAGCTTCTCTTCATCTCATTCTAAGCCAGTTTTAACTCAGTCATCACTTGATTTAATTTATCATTTGGGTCCTCTGAAACTACGTATACTAGAATAGTACAGACATTTGAATCAATTTGTTGTTGTAAGGCATCATTTATTTCCCTCGAATTAGTCACCTCCTCATTTCTTTGCAATAACTAATTAGTTAAAGCTTCTTTTTCTCTTTCAAATTAGGATACTTCTAAAGTCTTTGTATGCTCTCGAGTACATAATTTTAACTTCTTCCCAAGTACATGAATTTTTTCTTCAACACCTTACAACAGCTTTTGAATTACAGCTTTGTCTTTGGGATTCACTCCAACCTTGATTAGTAGCTTTTTAAATTCTTCATTTGAGTTAACATAGCTCTAGAAATTTCCTTTTCATATTTTAGCTATCCAATAACCTTCTCCAACATGGCTTCATATTTTTTGGAAGCTGCAAATGTTTTATTCAAATCATTATTTATTAATTCTCCAGTTTTCCTATGGATATTAATCTTATCAGGCAGGGGAATATTTTTTCATCCACAGTCAATTGATAGTTCTAAACCTTGTAAAAGAAGAAACAGATAAAACAGAAGGATGAGAAAAGGAACTTTTAAGTTGACTCCTTTCTAAATCCATGGCTAACAATAGCCTAGTTTGGTAATCTTAAAACAATTACAGTTGAGCTTCCATGTTTTCTTTAATATTCTTTTTTTGTCTTCAATCTGTGTAAACACTTGTTTGATGAATGGTACTGAGCCCTGAGAAGCCTCATCAGGATGTGGATAATATGGTGTACATATTGTCTCTCCCTACTGTAATTGAAATCCAACATTTGGTGCTCTATTACCCTCACCAGATAGCTTTTCTCTTTTTGTTGTTCCATATTCATCTTCATCTAAATTCATGATTTCTTCTCTTCCTCTTTTAAGTTTCTTTTAAGTATGCACCGGAGTTTCAACCTCTACTCCCATTTTAGGTTTTTCTTCATGTAAGAATGGAGCATATCCATTTTCTACTCTTATTTTTGAAATGATATGTGGGGGGTCATAATCCCATTTCTCTCCTAATAAAAAATCCATTCCTTAAAGAATTCTTTGAACTTCCTCTATAGCTTTCCTAGTATTAATAATGAAAGGACCCACAGTCCTTGGAAATCCGAATAATATGCCCTTCTTAGCTATAACAAAATGAATTTTATCCACATTTAAACTCTACCTTATAAATTCTAAAGCAAACAACCTCATAGGAACAAAAGTTGGAAACATGTAAGGTTCAATGTCTGCTCCATATAATGTGATCTCTGAAAAAATTTCAAATGAATACCAGTCCCCCACTTTCAAATCCTTTCTAAATTGAAGAAAAGACTAGGCTTTTGGCAGTAAATAAGGTGCAAGAGAATTATGTATTATTTAATAAGCCACTAAAAGAAAAGATGCAGCAAACTCCACCAAGCCTTCAATATTTCGACTCCCCCTTACTACATTTGTCCAAAAGAGAACTGATTTTTTGTTCTTATTGACATCCATAATATTCAGCCCAAGTGCATGAATCTCTCCACATGAGTATACAAGAACAAAGATGTAGTCAAATAAGGGAACCTGAAACATATTGTAAGTGAAAATTCATAAAATTAGCATTAAATAACCCCTCCCAGAAATATGGAATATCTAGGACAACCCCAGGATTCATCATTAAACTAAAAATACCCAGTGTGACTTTGTCAATGACTGATGAATTAACTTCCCCGTAATTTTGTTTAAAATTTGAAGAATAGGTTGAACTTATTCAGCAAAAGTATCTAAGGGAAAATTATTTGACTTTGAGGACAATGACTGGCCATTGGGCATAAAATAGAACATAGTCTGGGCATACTCTTGACCTGTTAAACTCTCAAAATAAGCTAATAGGGTTTCTTCTGAGAAAGAATTATATGAATCTGAGGATGGAAAATAGAGTGCTTGTTGGATTAAAGTTGAAGACACCTAAAAAATATTTTTCCTGTCTTGTCTATCACAAAAACATTTTGAGGATACATAGGAGACACTAGACAGTTGATAAACTCGGGAAAAAGATGGGTTTCAGTGATAAATGTTAATAGAACCCCGGACTTGACTGCAACAGCATAATATGGAAAATTGGACTTGTTCACAAGGATATACTGGTAAATTTCAGTATGGTTTAAGGAACAAACAGTATCAAAAATATTTTCTTCCTCGTCCATTAACAGAATATGAGACGACAAACCAGCAATAGCAGTTTTCTTGGACATTTTGTACCACTGAGAAAAGAGTGACTGTGAAAAATACCTGGCAGTGACTAGGAGTATTGACTGGGATTGTCGCTGATAATTTTGATGTAAGGTTGACAACGCGAACAGACAAAGAGAGTACAAGAGAATGGAAAATAAAACAAGATTGATAGACTAATTGTGGGAAAGAGGGGGAGGAAAGGAAATTATATGCCTTCGTATGGAATTAAATGAAATATGGAAGGGAGTATTAATGGCAAAAGTGACATGCATGGTTGACAAGTGGTGGAGGGAGGAATGATGTGGCAGAATGATTGTGGGGTTGGGCTCACTTGTTGGTGTCACTGCAGGGGAAACCATTGGTATGGTTGATAGTCGGAGGAGTGCCCCCGTAGAAGATTTAGGCCGTATATATTATGATCATAAGCGCGTTAAAAAGTATCTGCGGAGGCATCTCAATCGTTATACATTGAGCGGTTAGTGTCTTCGAGTTTGCCCCATCTCGTGGGCCACGACATATAACTGATCTCCGCCTCTGGACATCTACAGCTTTTAAACTTTAACGATAATTCTTGGGTCCCACCAGAATAAACTAGTTGTGCTAAATGGTGATTAGCCCATTAATCATAATCACAACCTTTAAATAAATATTTTATCCCAAATCAAACAATTCATAGTGCATTCAAGCTTTATTATTTTTTGCTTTTTTTCTTGTTATTTGATTATTATTTTTAGCAATATATCCTAAACAAATTTACACATGAAAATTAAAACGAGATACAACATCTGGCTCCACCTGGGGATAGTGTTTACAAAAAAGAAACACTAAGAACCACAAATTAGTGCCTTCACTTTGGGCATGGATTCAAAATTTCAACTAGGCACATTACAATTGATAACTCACCAGGATATTAACAATTACACACCAGTATGTACATTGATGAAATCAATCTTCAAATAAATGGTGGAAATAATGTTTGAGGTATTTCCCATTCACTGGCAATTGTATGAGCTCACCATCCATATTTTCAAGAACAAAGGTGTTGTTTTCCCTATATTATATTATCTTGAAGGGACCAAACCACAGAGGATAAAACTTACCATGACTACCTTTGTATTCCCTCCTTGCATTCCATCTTAGCATTAGATCTCCAGGATGAAAATTAATAGCTTTGGCCTTTCTATCAAAAACCACCTTCATCTTTTATTGGTAACTGATTAAATTATCCATGATTTTTTCTCTGGTTTAATTTATCTCAATCAACTGGTTCATCCTTCGAAACAGGGGACTTGATTCTTCCTAAATATCTTGGACAAATCATAATACATGCTTCACCAATTGGATTGGAAACAGAGTAAATGTCCCATACACAAGCTCAAAAGGAGATTTTCGAATAGACCTCCTTGAAGTTACTCTACTTGCCCACAAAGAAAATTTTAATTTAGTATCCCAATTCTTTTGATTTTTTTGCGATAGTATTTTTAAGAATTTTCACCAAAGTTTTGTTAAAAGACTCTGATAACCCATTCCCCTGAGGTTGATAGGTAGTAGAGTGAGATAGAATCACATTATGCTTTTGAAAAAAATCAGTCAACCTTGTAGACTTAAATACTTGTGCATTGTCTGTTACTAACCTTTTGGGACAACAAAACCTGCTAGAAACATTATCCTCCAAGAACTTAATTGCATCATTTTCTCTTCTTTCTTGGACAACTTCCACCCATTTAGTAATATAGTTAGTGCCTATTAAAATCCATTTATACTATCCACTGGATGATGGATTGATCTCCCCTATAAAATCCAATCCCCAATGCCTAAAATGTTCCTCTATAAATACAGGAAGTAGAGGCAATGGTGCAAGTCTTTTCTTTTCAGCAAATATTTGACATTTCTGTCAACCCCTTATCAATCTAAAAACATCTGAAAATAGAGAAGGCAAAAAGAATATTGCCTTCAAAAATTTGTGAGTTGTAAATTTCCATCCATAGTGGCCACCACAAAGACACCCATGATATTCATTTACTATATCATTTGTTTCTCCCTCTGTTAGACAAATTAAAAGGATGCCAATTGGATCTTTCCAATATAGCTTCCCATTTACTATCACATATTTTTGAGCCTTCACTCTTAGGGCTTTATATTTTGATATATTTAAAGAAGGAGGACAGCAAAGAAAACATAAATAATGCACAATGTCTTTATACCATTCAGAACAAATATATTTGTACTGAAATGTGTTATCTGGTTCTGTGTCCTTCCCTTTTTCTGTTATGGATTTATTATCCTCAACCTCAGCTAAAAAATTGATCCCCATTGCTTGAAAAATTGTTTTTGTTAATATATTTTCAAAACCATGTCCTTTCACCAGCTTGGATGGCTTTATATCCATGTCGTATTCTTGAATTCTTGCAAACCATTTTCCTCTTTTTCCTTCAACATCACCTTGTGTTAACACATCTTTTACAACATCATTCAGAACATAAGCTACAATTTGTGATTGAATAATATAGACCTTGAAAGCCTTTAGTGCTTTAACTAAAGCATACGCTTACTTTTCCAAAATATTATACTTTAATTCTGCATCTCTTAATACTTTGCTAAAGAAAGCCACGATTTGTTCTTTATTCTCTTCATTCCTCTGTAAGAGAACTACTACAATGGTAGTGGAAGAAGCAAAAAAAATATCTGAAAATACTTTGTATAATCAGGACTTACCAGTACAAGAGCTTCTTAAAGAGCCTCCTTCATCCTTGAAAAATATTTCATGGCATTTTTTTTCCATATAACCTCCACACGTTCTCTCAACATATCAGTTATTTCCTTGACAATCTCTGCAAAATTAGGAACAAACCTTCTAAGGAAAATTATTTTTCTGAAGAAGCTCTGGATCTCCTTCTTGCTCCTAGGTGGAGGTACATTTTTTGTTGCTTCTACTCTTTTCGGATTTATTTTTACTCCATACTTCGATATAATATGGCCCAAAAATTTACCTTCTTTCAGAGAAAAATGGGACTTCTTGGGAATTAAATAAAGGACATACTTTGTAAACTTCAAAAAAGTCTGCTCCAAGTGCTCTAAATGCTCATCATCTAATTTAGATAAAATTGTTATATCATCCTAGGAAATTATTACAAATTTGTCTTTTTCTCCTACAAAGGCTATATCCATAGTGCTTTGGAAAGTGGCACCAACATTCATTAGCCTAAAGGGCATCTTAGCATACATGAATTTGCCCCAAGTAATTGTAAATGTTGTCTTCTTCTGATCCTCTTTCTCCACTGAAATGTGTTTATAACCAGAAAATACATCGATCATTGATAAATTGTATGATCCTATCACTTTTTGCAAGATGTGATCCATTTTTGGAAGTGGATAGTTGTCCTTCAAAAACACTTTATTCAAATTCCTAAAATCAAAACATAGCGTTATCTCTCCATTTTTCTTCCTCATAAGAACAAGATTTTCCACCCAATCAGAGTACCTTAGTGATTTGTCAACCAACAAGAATCAAAATTAGGTCAGACTGTGGCATTGGAAAGAAGATTCAGAGGGCTACTAAAGGACCAAAGATAAAATCTCGTGGATCCGAAATCCCAGATATACATCAGTTTCAATGTCGAGCTCCTCAAAAGCAACAAAAAGGTGTGTAATTTTTTTCAGTTTTTATAAATCTTTCTTGAAAAAATAGTTTGAAGTGATTCCAAGGGCATATTTAAGCATAGATATCAGTATTGGGTTCTAAAATTTCCCCTAAAAAGAATTCAACACCCATTAAGCCATCATAAGGCTCTACTATGACTCATTAAGAGGAAGAAGTGAAACATGATATATCAATATTACAAGACCAAGTGCACCAAATTTTGTTCTTGCAAAGAGAAACAAAAAATGAAATGGAAGTTTTCAAAAGGCATGGAAGCTAAGATAGATGGTTTGAAGAATGGCATGGAAGCTAAGGTGGATAGCATGGACGCTAATATGGATGACATGGAAGCTAAGATAGATGAAAAAATGAAAGACAATATGGAAGACATGAAGAATGATCTAAAAGCAAACATGGAAGGTTTGAAGGAAGTTTTGACAAATTTGATACAATAAATGATTCCTAATGGCGAAAAAGGTAGTATAGGAAACTCATGATGAGAAAAAAATAAATGTTAATCGTGATTTCATAAACTCTAATGTTGGATTGAAGAACCACCATATTCCAAAGATCGACATGAGGAATTTTGATGGAAAGGATCTCATAACATGGATACTACAGATGGAGCAATATTTTGATATCCATAATGTGCAAAACACACAAAAGGTACGCATTGCAACTTTACATTTAGAACAAAATACATTTGTATGGTATCAATGGCTTTTCTCTCGTAAAAAAATTGTCACTTGGTCAATTTTTATGTAAGAAATGATAGCATGTTATGAGGATACAAAGAGCAACACCTTCCTTAGCCAATTGATAAATCTCAAAAAAAGGGTTCAATGGTGGATCACATTGAGGACTTCCAAAAATTGAATATAAGGGTAACTGATATTCCAAAGGAACACAGGATTGATGTCTTCATAGGGAATTTAAAGGATAGCATCCAGCATGAGGTTCGCATTTGGGAACCTGATTCATTGGAGAAGGCATTCAGGTTGGCAAGAAAAATTGAAAGTAAATTTATGGCAACAAGGAAGCTTACCACTCACATCTATAAATATGGAACTTTTGTTACTCCTAGACTTCCAAAACCTACAAGGTTTACACCACAAAAATTGGAAAAGAAATAGCAAAAGGGATTTTCTACAATTGTGATAGCAAATTGTTGAGGAGGTAAATCCCCTCTGCGGACAGAGGCAATCCCTACTAGCCCAGCAGGGGTCTAGCAACAATCAAACATTGTTATGACGCAAGCTCCTAGTTACGAATGAAAAGACTAGGGATAGAAGCCTACCTGGATTCCAACGCTATGATCTGAAGAAGAAGTGTCCCCGTTCCTCAGCCTCGGCAGATCACAATCCCTCCACGATCTCCGCGGATGAACACCTGCACATGGAAGAAACACACAGATCCAAACATAAAATCCGGCATACGTAACTAAACATCAGTCAGAAAGGATGTTACTCATATTAACATGATGGAAAACAGAGTGGAACCATAATCATAATCATCTATTAAATAACAAACGAAGAGAGATTACAACCAAGTTCTGACGTCGCGGTCTCCTTCGAATGGGTCTCCAGTCGTCCACGTCTCGCAAAGCTCGCCAAGGAAAGGGAAAACCTCTCCGGAGTCGCTCGACGATGGTCTCCTTACTTGAGTCGGCCTTAAGGGAAAGAGAGGGTTCTTTATAGCACAAAGGCTCTTGGGAATATGGAGATTCAAAGCTTAGGCACTTCAAGACTAGCTTGCCATGGGATTGAGCAGGCTTTTATAGATGGGGAAGGAGGGAGTTGGGATCCCTATTATTATGGGATTGGCCCTATCAACAAGGAAGGTTCCAGGGGAGGTGGAAAAACCACTTCCCTTCCATAGAACTCCCGCAGCCAAACCTCCCAACTCAAGATAGGCAATGGTTTCTGAGTTTGTTGGAACTCAACTTCCGCCATATTTATTTAAAAAACAGTCCCTAAATTGGGTGGCGCGACTACTGCTCTATGACAGAGCGCCAGTTGGCGCGACCTCTTTGCAGGATTTTCCCCATTGGCGCGAGTACTGAATTGTCTGCCTGCGCCAATGCAAAAAGGGATGTTTTTCATGATTTTTGCAAGGAGATGTCTCAAGGGAAAATGAAGCTCATGCTTAGAGGAATGCATTGATGATGTTTTCAAGGCATGACAATGTTCACAGGTCACAAAATGGGTCCTCCATTGTGCGGGACGGGGAATGGTAGGGACGGTGACAAATTACTGTGTAACACAAATACACTAAAATTCATAAGTGTGCTGAGAAGAAATTAGTTTACATAGATTGTGAAGAGGAGGAAGAAAATAAACAAGAAACTTCAAAAGAAGAAGATATACACCAGGAACCAACCTTAGGGAAAAAATAAATGAGTCTAACCATATCATGTAATGCATTGGCAAGAATTACCATTCCTCAAAATCTCAATATAGAAGGACATATCAAGAAGAAAAATGTAATGGTGTTGATAGATTCAGGTAGTACCCGTAATTCTATTCATTGTAAGGTATCCAAGGAATTGAATTTCTTCATATACCCAGCACCAGAGTGTCAAGTGACGATTGCAAATAGATGGACTATAAATTTCTCTAGAAAAATCCATAATATCAAGCTAACCATGGGGGAATATTTATTGAATAGTCCAATGATTTCCATTCCAATGGAAGGTGTTGATGTTGTACTAGGAATACAATGGTTACAATCTTTGGGGATGGTAGCTTTTAATTTTCAAGAAATTTTCTTGAATTTTTTTTTGAAAGGAAAGGAAGTTGAATTATGGGGTATTGCATAGAAGCCGGGAAAGATAATAATCTCTAATGTCATGACAAATCTTCTAAAGAAATAACAATGAGGCGTAATTGCACAATTATGCTCACTAGAAGTTCAAACATCAACATCATCTATGTATCCCGATCTCCAAAAAAAATTGGACAGTCATTCCAAGGTCTTTGAACCTCTCAAATGACTCCGACCTATTCGTGATCTTGATTATGTTATTCATTTGATTCCAGGAATTTTTCCTCCAAACATCAGGACTTACAGATATCCTTATGTCCAAAATAGCAAAATTGAACATATGATTCCAGAAATGTTAGACGCTTGTATAATTCAACCTAGTCAAAGTTCTTTCTCTGCTCCAGTAGTATTGGTGCACAAGAAGGATGGATCATGGCGCATGTGTCTAGATTATAGAAAGCTCAATAAGCTCACTATTAAAGATAAATTTCACATTCCTTTGATTGATGAATTTTTGGATGAATTACATGGAGTGATTTATTTTACCAAGTTGGATCTTCATTTAGGATATCATCAAATTAGAATGAAGACTGAAGATATTCCGAAAATAGCATTTCGAACTCATGAGGTTCATTATAAATTTTTGGTCATGCCTTTTGGCTTTACCAATGCACCTTCTACATTTCAAGGGTTGATGAATTCCATTTTTAAACCCTTCCTTAGAAAATTTGTGTTAGTATTTTTTGATGATATACTAATCTACGACATGTCTTGGAAGGATCATGTTCAACATGTTGACAGGGTGCTCAAACTATTGGAGGAGAAATAATTATATGAAAAACCTCCAAATGTTTCTTTGGAGTACAAGAGGTGGAATATCTGAGTCATATTGTATCTTAGGAGGGTGTTAACGTAGACCCTAACAAAATTAAAGCCATTAAGGAATGGAAAGTCCCCACAACCATAAAGAAGTTGTGAGGATTTATCGAGTTAACAAGGTATTATCGCAAGTTTGTTAAGAATTATGGGAGAATAGCAACACCTCTGACATCATTATTGAAAGAATATGGATTTTCTTGGACTCCTGAAGCAACTAAATCCTTTGAACATCTTAAAGACGAAATGTGCCTAGCATCAGTCTTAGCAATGCCAAACTTCACAAAAACGTTTATTGTGGAATGTGATGCCTTGGGAAATGGAATTGGTGTTGTTTTAATGCAAGAAGGAAGACCCGTTTCTTATGAAAATCATCCAATCAAAGGAAAGTATTTACAGAAAGCTATTTATGAGAATGAAATGTTGGAAATACTACAAGCACTAAAAAAATGGCGACCTTGCCTAATGGGAAGACACGGTAAAAACTGATCATGATAGTCTCAAATACTTTTTGGAACTAAGACTATCTTCAGAAAAGCAATAAAAATGGGTCACAAAGATGTTGGGTTATGACTTTTAAATCATCTACAAAAAAGGGAAGTTAAATGTTATTGCAGATGCACTCTAAAGAAAGGATGAGGAGGTGGAAGCATTGTTTTGTGCCATTTCTATTATCCAACCAGATTGGATAATCGAAGCAAGGGAGGAATGGAAGAATGAAGAAGAGGTGTGGACAATCCTTCAAAAGTTGCATCAATATCCCAGTACATCTAATGCATTTAGTTGGAAAAATTATTCCTTATGGTACAAAGATCGCTTATATCTTTGTAAGAATTTCCACTAAAACAAAATTTTCATTTGGAATTGCACACCTCTCCCATAGGAGGACACTCAAGATTTTTTTTAAATTACCACGGGGTGAAGAAGAATTATTTTGGGATGGCCTTAACCCTTATATTCAAAATTTGGTGGTAGAATGTTTGGTTTTCTAGCAAAATAAAGTTGAGACAATTAAGACCTCGGGTTTGCAACAACCTTTACCCATTCCAATTCAACGTTGGGAGGAGGTTTCAATGGATTTTATCACAAGTTTACCTAAGTCCAAAGGAAAGAGTGTCATCATGGTGGTAGTTGATACAATTACCAAGTATGCACACTTTTGTGCATTATTTCATCCATTTAAAGCAAGTACAGTTGCTACTGCATTTATGGAAACAATTCAAAATCTACATGGAATCCCAAAGATTATTGTAAGCGACAGAGGTCCCATTTTCACTGGAAATTTTTGGATGCAAGTATTTTCTTGTTTTGGTACTCAACTAGCCCATAGCTCATCTTATCATCCTCAATCTGATGGGAAAAGTGAGATAGTGAACAAATGTTTGGAAGGATATCTTTGTTGTTTTGAATCTGATAAACAAACACGATAGGTCAAGTGGTTACCTCTAGCTGAATGGTGATATAAAACATCCTTCCATACTATAGAAAAAATGACCCCATTTATTGCACTTTATGGATATCATCCACCGTCCATCACATCATCTTTAAGATAAAATTCTAAGGTTCAAGCAGTGGAAGATCACATTGAGCATCAACAACAATTTCTCCAACTCTTAAAGGATAACCTAAATTTGGCACAAAATCGAATGAAACAACAGGCAAATCAACATCACAGTGAGAAGTTTTGATGTAGGAGACTGGGTATTTTTATGGCTACAACCATACAAACAAATTTCCCTCAAGCAAGCTAAGAAGGATAATAAACTATCACCAAAGTACCATGATCTTTACAAGGTTTTGCAAAATATTGGTACTATGGCATACAAATTGGAGCTTCTTGCTTCTTCTTGAGTGCACCCAGATTTCCATGTTTCATGCTTAAAAAAGGTTATAGGTGACAAACTTCAGTTCAAACAATATTTCCATAACTTGATGAGAAATGAAAATACATATTGGAACCTAAAGTAGTCATGGAAACAAGAACTTGACAGCTACGAGGTCGATCAATTTCAGAGTATCTCATCAAGTGGAAGAACTTACCCACTGATCAGGAGATCATGTCCATAGTTCAAAAATTTCTCAAAAATTAAAGTGTTCAAATGTTGTTGCAACCTAAGCGACCATAAAGGTCTCATTGCTGCGATTTTGGCGCCGTGAACGGTTCGTAAAACAGAGGTTGTATGCAGAAGTTATGAAGGTTTGAAAAGCCCAGTAAACTCCAAAAACTGGACCTTTGACTCATTTTGACTTCATATAGAAATTTTGAAAAAATATATATATATATTTGGAAAAAAAAATTATATTAATTTTTTTTCGGCCTATCAGTGGGCACCACGTGGCCCCAGGCCAAAGGTTAGAGGCGTATGGAAAAATTTTGGTGTTCCTAGGAATGCAACTCATGACCTCCGTCCACGTGCAGGAGCGCCCGACCGTTCGGGCCACGAGTAGTTCTTACCATTCTACCATTGCAGTGTATATTTAAATGTCAACAAACTTCGCGCTGGTGGCAAGGGGGCCAGCCACCGCTTGATGGAACCTCACGCTGCGACCAAGGTGATTAAACTCTCGACAATTAACATGAACCTTATCCGCATGAGATTAAAGGGTCATGTGACCATACATGCCGAAAGTTAAACGTGGCAGTAAATGCAACAGTTTCTCCACATGGCATTTAACTCCGATGGTTTCGAACGATGACATGTGACCACTACCGACCTGATATTAAATGCTAACTCCTAACTGCCGCCATTTCTGGAGTGCGCCCACAAAATCAGGCGGCGTTGCGATTTTAGTCGTCTTAACTGAAGTTTCTCCACATTTAGTGGAGTTTTTTAAGAGATATTGGGCAGTTTATTGTTTTGGCCATAACTCATTGGATTTCCGACCATTTTTTATCAATGAATAGTCAATTTTCTATCGACATTTTAAACATGCTGGGATAGGTTTCAGACCCATCAGAGGTCATCTTCTGCAGCTTTTGATTCAGGAGAGGTCAAGGAGACACTAGGGCCATTAGGGTGTTTTCAGTGTATTGGGCAGCCATTCTCTGTTTTCTACAAATGAATAGTCATTCATGGATAATTCAAGCATTCTGAAGTTGTTTTTACAGATATCACAGCCATTTGATGCTTTTATTCACATGTACTTATCATTTTTTAGCAATAAGATATGAGAGACATGCCATTGAGAGCTGGACCAGCAGATGTAGCCCAGGAGGGGTGAACTTCTTCATCAATGCTGAGTATTGTTACATGTGATGTTCAATTCTCTGTTATTTACTGTTTTACAGTGTTTTATAAGAAATTTACATGCTATAACCTCACAGAAAAATATGTTTAACTAAGATAAAACTATTTGTTTCACCTGCAAACTTCATTAAACCTTACGCACACAATTTAATTACTGTTTGGATACTTAGCACAGCAAAACTAATAAATTTCATTTAGATCAATTTGGTATCGGAGCTCAGGTTGAGCATTGAGTTAAGCTAGATTTTTACTCTCTGTATTGTTATTGTGCAAATTTTGTTTAACTGTTTGCAAGGGTTTTCATGCTTACTAGGTTGGAGCTTAAGAGAGGAGAAGGTCAATTGGCGAAGACTTCAAGTAATCCATAGCCAAGGAGGGCAAGAGTGTCATTATCTCCACCTTCAATTTCACCTCAAAGAGAAGCAGAAGAAGTCATAAGTATGACTTCAAGAGAAGGAGAAATCCATGAAGAAGTCAAGCCCAAAGAGGAAGAAAGAGTGTTCAGAAAAGAATTCCTTGACTTGACTAAAATGGTGAGAGTTCTTTACCAAGAAATAAATGAAAGACTAGAAGGAGAAGGATCCAAACTTCGCAAGGAAGGATAAGGATCGTCAGGAGGCCATAATAATGAAGATAAATCCAAGAAGGGTAATAGAGGAAAGTCACCATCATCACCCTCATCTTCATCTTCATCGACTTCATCAACCTCTACTTCATCTTCAGTACACCACAAGTCAAAGAACACTGGTAAAAATCCTTTTCTAAAACTTGATGTTAAGTTTGAATTGCCAAAGCTTGATGGTGAAGTTAATGCAAAAAATCTAGATAATTAGATTAGGCAATTAGAGGTCTATTTGACAATTCAAAATTTTCATGATAACAAAACCAAAATCCAATTAGCTTCATTGAGAATGGAAGGTGCATCACTTGTTTGGTGGGAAGCCAAGACAGAGGAGGAGATCAAAAAATATGGTAAGATTATCTTATCATGGTATGATTTCATTTCTGCAATAAAACAACAGTTTTATCCATAAAATCATATTCAGAAAGCCATAATGGACTGGAAAAATTTTAAACAATTGAAAGGACAACATTTTCAAGTGTATACTCAAGAATTTAGAAGAAGAGCTCTTTTACTAGGAGTATATTTTCATAGCCAAGACGCTTTACTCAAGTATATAGGAGGTTTACATACTTACCTAAGACATACCATTCTCATGTTCAACGCTATAAGCCTACATGAGGTTTGTGTTCAAGCCACACATTTAGAGGCAAGGGGAAAACAAAACTTAGATGGGAATGAGGAAAGTGAGTTTAAAGGAAAATGGAAGAAAAAGAGAAATGAAAATTCTGGAAATAGAAGGAAAAATTCTTCTACTAACACTATTCTAAAAGAAACCATGATGAGGACCATTGTTGGAAACTTCATCCAGAGTTGAAACCATAAAGTTTTAAAGCCAAGAAGAAAGGCAAGACAGTTGCAATAGCTAAACAAGACCTAGGGTCAGAATCAAGAGATGAAATATAAATCATAGCTATGGCACTAAAGAAATTGAAGGGGAAAGAGAATGAAACTAAACCCGGTTCTAGTATTTCTAATTGTCACATAGAAACTCCAAGTGAAGAGAAGAGAATTGAACTATTTCATGTGAGGATCATTTCCAAACATACCAAGATTGACACGCTATTTGACAGTGGGTCGCAAGCGAACCTTATTTCTGAAGACTTAGTCAAGAAACTAAATCTTGAGACCATTCCACATCTGAAACCATATCCTCTTAGTTGGATTTGTAAGGATGAAAAATTACAGGTTTCAAAGAAGTGCATCTTGTGCTTTGCAATAACAACGCATTTTATTGACACAGTTGAATTAGATGTTGTTCCGCTTGATATTACAGGTATGGTGTTGGGCAGTCCTTACTTGTATGACAGGAAAGCTATCTTCCATCGCCATGAGAACAAATACCATTTATTCAAGGATGGCAAGGAGTTTATTGTGAGAACTCATCGCAAAAAACTAGACTCTTCTTTAGTGAATGCAGGGTAGATGAAGAGGCTCGTCAATGCAATTCAAAACTTGACATTGATGATGATTAAGCAAAGAGAAGTTTTACATAATCCTTTTCATGTAAATGTTGATATATGTAATGAGTTGTTTCATTCTGAAAGCAGGTTTTCTTTGAAATAATATCACAAGCAGTTGCAGCAATCGTCTTTGGTGTCAATCGGTGCTGAAAACAAAGTGTCAGTTCAAGAAAGTGAAAATTTCCAAGAGAGGGAAAAGAAACTTAGCAAAGAAGGCACAAAGTTCAGCAATGATCATTGCTGGTTTCAGAAAGGCATGGTAATATGGCGAGGAAACTTGGTCAGGAATCGACACAAGTACAAGGCTAATTCAGCAAAATATCGCCATAAGGACAGGATGTAAGGTGAAAGTAATTTTCAGTTTCCTTTGATTATAGACCAATGTAGAAACAATATGTTTACTGCAAAGTTAAGTTGTTGTTCTACAAGTTTCAAAAATGTATAGCATGACAATGTTAAAATCAGAAACAGTTGGTCAATGGAATCAAGGAAAATTTTGTCGTTTCATGAAAAGCTCCAATTAATGAAATCAGGGAAATTTGAGTGGATTAAGATTGGAAGAGTGGGGCCACAATATCCTCATCTTCATGTTCATTAGTCCATAGAGCTTTTGGGGTCCAAAAGCTTTCCAATGGGGAGGTGTGATCAGGAGATCATGTCCATAGTTCAAAAATTCTCAAAAAATGAAAGTGCTCAAAAGTGGTTGCAACCTGAGCGACCTGAAAGGTCTCTTCACTGCAATTCTGGTGCCGTGAACGGTTCGCAAAACAGAGGTCGTATGCAGAAGTTATGAAGGTTTGAAAATCCTAGTAAACTCCAAAAACTGGTCCTTTGACTCATTTTGACTTTATATAGAAATTTTGAAAAAAAATATTAAAGTTTTTTCGGCCTATCAGTGGGTGCCACGTGGCCTACCCCGAGGCTCCCACGTGACCCCAGGCCAGAGGTTAGAGGTGTATGGTAAAATTTTGGTGTTCCTAGGAATAGAACTCACGACCTCCATCCGCGTGCAGGAGTGCCCGACCATTCAAGCCACGAGTGGTTCTTACCATTCTACCATTGCAGTGTATATTTAAATGTTAACAAACTTCGCGTC
Organism: Pinus albicaulis; assembly: GCA_034641835.2. Taxonomy (NCBI): domain Eukaryota; kingdom Viridiplantae; phylum Streptophyta; class Pinopsida; order Pinales; family Pinaceae; genus Pinus; species Pinus albicaulis. The sequence continues at coordinate 834,592,033 of CM076582.1, read as the reverse complement.
GGTGGCAAGGGGGCCAGCCCCCGCTTGATGGAACCTCACACTACGACCAAGGTGCTTAAACTCTCGGCGGTTAACACAAACCTTATCCGCGCAAGATTAAAGGGTCATGTGACCATACATGCCGACGGTTAAACGTGGCAATAAATGCAACGGTTTCTCCACACGGCATTTAATTTTGACGATTTCGGAAGATGACATGTGACCACTACTGACCTGATATTAAATGCTAACTACTAACCGCTGCCATTTCTGGAGCATGCCCACCAAATCAGACAGTGTTTCCATTTTAGTTGGCTTAACTAAAGTTTCTCCACATTTATTGTAGTTTTTTAAGGGATATTAGGGAGTTTACTGTTTTGGCCATAACTCCTTGGATTTTCGACCAATTTTCATGCATGAATTGTCAATTTTGGGTATTTTCGACATTTTGAACACATTGGAATAGATTTTAGAGCCATCAGAGGTCATATTTTTCAGGTTTTGCTTCACGAGATGTCAATGAGCCACTAGGGCCACTAGGGTGTTTTCAGTGTATTAGGCATCCATTCTCTGTTTTCTGCAAATGAATAGTCATTCCTAGCTAATTCAAGCATTTTGAAGCTATTTTTACAGATAGCATAGCCATTTGAGGCTTTTATTCACATGTACTTACCATTTTTGAGCAATAATATATGAGGGACATGCCATTGGGAATTGGACGAGCAGATGTAGCCTAGGAGGGGTGAACTGCTTCATCAAATTTGCTGAGTATTGTTACATGTGATGTTTAATTCTCTGTTATTTACTATTGTACAGTGTTTTATAAGAAATTTACATGATTTAACCTCACACATAAATATGTTTAACTAAGATAAAACCATTTCTTTCACCTGCAAACTTCAGTAAACCTTATGCACACAATTTAATTATTGTTTGGATACTTAGCACAGCAAAACTAATACATTCCATTCAGATCACCCACTGAAGATTCCACATGGGAGGATGAGAATTTTATACAGAAGCATCCAAAGCTACTCAAGCATTGAGGACAGCACTTTTTTGAAGGAGAGGGGCATGTTAGGTCCCTATATTACTAGTGTAGTCCCATATTATTGTTAGTGTAGCCCCCTTATTGTTATTGTTGTACCCATGTAGTCCCCATATTGTTATTATTGTGCCCCATAAAACCCCACTATTGTTATTATTGTGCACTTACATTATTATTGTTAGGTCGGCTATGATTATATTGTGACCCCATGGACTCCTATATATAGAAACGAGGTTTTTTCATTTGAATCATTCAAGAATTGTTCATTTATGTAATGTAAAGGAGGTTTTTCCCTCGAAGTGGCTTATTTCTAAGGCATTGATCTCTCTTTTCTTCTATTTTTGGAGTTGGTTTCATAACATAAGCTTTTATCCCTGGTTTTAAAGGAATATTATGTTGAATAATACTAGTGTCATATGTTTTCATATCTTCATATGACCAGGAAAATATATCAACAAACTTCTTAAAATTGTTAACATACCTCTGTATAAAATTATTTGGGACATCTTTAGCTTTCCTCGCCATCTTTGGTTGTTGTTGTGTTCCCAGATTGCAATCTTCAAGGCCATCTTCTAGTTTGTCTTTTTTGGATTAACCGCAACATCATTCGAATTAAACAGTCGCTCTAGAGGTACTAATCCTTTTGGTATTACATTTTCCTTAAGTTGTAATATTTTCTTATTTCCAATTGAATCTTTGAAAGACAAACCCCCTTTCTGGTTTTCTTCCATCTCCCCTTCCTGACCAATTTCCAAATCAGCAAACTCACCAATCATTTCGAGAAAATCTTTAATTTTCTCTTCATCCACGAAGACTTGCCAATGTTTGATATTATCTGGGTTGGATGGTCTTTGTCTAATCTCGACTTCATACTTCAATTTGGGATTCAAATGGGGTTTGAAGGTACTTGTTGCAACTACTGGAGAATCAGCGAGTCTGTTTCCTTCTCTAGAGACGAATTGCATGTTAAAATAAATAAAGAATTTTCCACCAAATCCCAAACTTCATTTTTGTAAGTTCTCAGTCTCGAATGCCTTGCTTGATAATGATTCTTGATATATTTGACTACCAACTCCAAATCCTCGAAAATAGATATGCATTGAACTCCCAAATTCTTAGCAATTTGGAGTCCAAGAATTAAAGCTTCATAATTTGTACTTTTGTTTGTGGATTCAAATTCTAATTTATAAGAAAAAGACATGAACTGACCTTTTGGAGAAATCAAGAGTTACTCCAGCTCCACTTCCATATTTTGAATAGGCACCATCAAAGTATAATTTCCAAATTCCACTAAATATTTGCTCCTTATCTTGTATTTTTGAAGCGAGTTGCACTTTAGTGTCTTCAACAATCTCTTCTGTTTCTTGTAACATAAAACATGAAATATCATCTTTTTCCTGACTATATACAGGCTAATTACTGGAACCTTCTTGTGTAACCATATTAACAAACCTGGTCTCCCTGTACAACCTTCTTTCTTCACCATCAAAAACATGGATGATGGCATATGTAAAATCAAGCTTCAAAATCCTCCTAGTTTAACTCCCCAAGATCTAGACATGAGCATTCCAAAGCGTGTTGTGATGTCAGCAACTACTACATCCATAACGATGCCTTTGGTTGGAATTTGAGCCAAAGAAACCATCAAATATTTAATTAGTCCCACACACTTTACCTTCTTATAATTGAATGAATACAAATCCTTGTAAGGCTTAGCGATCTGTAAGTTCAAACTTTTCATTACTGAAAGAGGCATCAGATTATGAGAGGCCCCAAAATCCAACATTTAATTATGAAGAATGAACATATGTAACAACAATGAAATACAAAAAGGAGTATAAGTATCCACTTCCTCCACATGACGACCAAACATCACCACTGGTTTATCTTCTTGCAAGTTTACTGTGTCTGCTGCATGGTTGTCCTGTGAGATATTTATAAAATTAGCAACCTGTTTTTTGTATGTTGGAGACTTAATCAAATCGGTGAAAGGAAATGGAACTTTAATATTTTCCAACTCCTTTACCAGATTAAAGGAGTAGCTCTGCTTTTTCACTTTCTCATGTTCCTCTTCTCTCAGTTTTTGTTTTGGAACCTCCTGTGAACTGGAAACATGTTCTTGAACAATCTTATTTGATACTTATGACCTTAACTTTTCCTTCAAACTTTCTCCCTGCTGAAATTTAACCTTTGGGGTTGAGTTAACTTGTTTTTTTCCTTTATCAAGCTACTTTGGGGGCCGTTGTGGAGTCGCCATTTGTTGAGGTGTCTGAGTTTTTTGTGTTTCTTCACCATCCTAAACTCTTGACCTTTTCCTTGATCAAAGGTCATACTTCCTGTGAAGCTCTCCTTCTATAAAATCTGTGAATTTTTTACAATAATATTGAATCTCCTCCTCACCTAAGGAGACCTCATACCCAGAAAAATTTGGAAACTCTGTGAAAACTTTATTCGTCAGCATATGAAAGTAAAGTACAAAAATGTAGTGTTATGACGTCCAAAAATCCAGAACCTCACTTCTTCTTTCCAAGTATTTTTATAGAAAATTTCGAAACACATTTATGAAACTGTCAAATCCCTACACTACTTTGGAACTAACTATTCTCAACATATTACATTTGGAAAATTAAATTACATGGAAAATAAATTATTTTTGCCAACATTATAAAAATAAAAATTGAACTCCACGCTGGAATATTCTCTTTCATTGAATGATTTAAACTTCAGGAACAGTGGAAGGTCCTACTCTTGTATCAGTTGTTTTAGGAGACATCCATTCCCTGCACCTCTTCCACATTTCTGCATTTTCATTTGGGTTTTTCATGAACTTAATGTAAGCCAATCTAAATTATGTGATTTTGTTGTAGGTTGGCTTCTCAATAAATAGAATTATCATCATCAAATAAGTTGGAAGTCTCTTTGTAGATAACAATAGTAGCCCCTTTCAACACTGTTGTCTTTTCATAAGTGGTGCCAATTTTGCTTTTGGCTTCCACTAGCATTGTTTCAAAAGTTTCCCAAGGCAATAGATTCCCATGTTGATCCAAACAAGATGGCAAGCCTGCCATGTTTCTCTTATCAAAAGAAATATTAAATTTTGCTACAAATTCTTTCACCTCCTTTAATCTCATCTTAGCCAATTTCCTATGCAAATTCCTTACTGCCATTTTGTTGATTTCAACCATGTACTTAATCCTCTTTTATATTCCAGCTTCCTTCAATTGTTGTGCGGATTTGGAATTCAGGGAATCAATCATCTTCTTTGCAAGTTGTGCTCTTTGTTGTAACTTCTGTTTAGGGGCCATAATTTCACCTTCCATGTCTCTGACAATTGTCTTATCTTCTTCCATAATCAATAAAAACTCCCAAATGTTTTTAACAATAGTAATAATATCATTCCATAAGATCTCTCTTTTTTGAAAAAGGGACATGTTCCCTTTTACTTTCTCCTCCAATTCCTTGATCTCCTGATATGCAGTCTGATTTTCAACGGTCTCCTTTGTTATGGACAATTCTTGTTCATTAAACCTTAATAACTTTATTCAAATCATTATAGATTAATTCTCCAGTTTGTCTATGGAGATTAATCTTATCAAGCAGGGGAATATTTTTGACATCCACAGTCAAATTGGCAGCGTTAAAACCTATAGAACAAGAAACAGATAAATCAGAAGGATGAGAAAAGGAAACTCTATGTTGATTCCTTTCTAAATCCATGGCAGACAATAGCCTGGCTTGGTAATTAGAAAACAATTGAGCTTCTATTTGAGCTTCCATGTTTTCTTTAATATTATTGTTTCTGTCTTCAATCTGTGCAAACACTTGTTTGATGACTAGTACTGAGCTCTGAGAAGCCTCATCAAGATGGGGAGAAGATGGTGTAGATATTGTCTCTCCCAACTATAATTGAAAACCAAGAGTTGGCGCTCTGTTACCATCATCAAATAGCTTTGCTCTTTTTGTTGTTCCATTTGCATCTTCATCTAAATCCATGATTTTTTCTCTACCTCTTTTAAGGTTCTTTCAGTCTGCACCGGAGTTTCAACCTCTACTCCCATCATTGAAGCTAACTTTCCTTCATTTTTCAGCTTCACAATTTCAGGTTATGCTTCATGTAAGAATAGATAATATCCATTTTCTACTCTTCCATTTGAAATGATATGGAGGGGGTCATAAGCCCATTTCTCTCCCAATAACAAATCCATTCCTTCAAGATTCTCTGAACTTGCTCTACATCTTACTTGGTATTACTAATGAAAGGACCCACATTCCCTAGAAATCTAAATAAAAGGCCCTTCTTAGCTAGAACAAAATGAATTTTATCCACATTTAAACTCTGCCTTATAAATTCTAAAGCAAACAGCGTCATAGGAACAAAAGTTGGCAACTTGTAGGGTTCAATATCTACTCCATACAATCTGATCTCTGAAAAAACTTTAAATGGATATCAGTGCCCCACTTTCAAATCTTTGCTCATTTGAAGAAAAGATTGAGCCTTTGGCAGTAAAGAAGGATTAGGAGAAATAATTATGATTTAATAAGCCACTGAAAGAAAAGAAGCAGCAAACTCCACCAAGCCTTAATTCTTTGGACTCCCCCTTACTACATCAGTCCAAAAGAGCACTAAATGTTTGATCTTATTGACATCCATAATATTCAGCCCCAAGTGCATGAATCTCTCCACATGAGTATCCAAGAACAAATATGCAATCAAATAAGGGAACCTAAAACATCATGTAAGTGAAAATTCATAAACTGGGCATTAACTAACCCCTCCTAGAAAGATGGAATATCTAGGACAACCTCAGGCTTCATCATTAAACTAAAATACCCAGTGTGACTTTGTCAATAACTGATGAATTATATTTCCCCATAATTTTGTTTAAAATTTGAAGAATATGTTGAACTTTTTCAGCAAAAGTATTTAAGGGAAAATGATTTGACTCTGAGGCTAATGACTGCCCATTGGGCATCAAATGGAACACAGTATGGGCATACTCTTGACCTGTTAAACTCTCAAAATAAGCTAACAGGGTTTCTTCTGAGAAAGCAATATATGAATCTGAGCATGGAAAATTGAGTGTTTGCTGGATTAAAGTTGAAGACACCTGAAAAATATTTTCTCCTGACTTATCCATCACAAAACATTTTTGAGGAGACATAGCAGACACTAGCCAACTGATAAACTCGGGAAAAATATGGGTTTCATTGATAAATGTTGATAGAACATAGAACTTTAATGCAGTAGCATAATATGGAAAATTGGATTTGTTCACAAGGATATGTTGGTAAATTTCAGTATGGTTTAAGGAACAAACAGTATCAAAAATATCTATTTCCGTGTCCATTAACAAAATATGAGATGGCGAACTAGCAATAGCAGTTTTCTTGGACATTTTGTACAACTGAGAAATGAGTGACTGTGACAAATACCTGGCAGTGACTAGGAGTGTTGACTAGCACTGTCGCTGATAATTTTGATGTAAGGCTGACAGAGCGAATAGATAAAGAGATTACAAGAGAATGGACAAGAAAACGATATTTATAACTAATTATAAGAAAGAGGGGGGGGGGAGGAAATTAAATGCCTCTGTATGGAATTAAATGAAATATGACAGGGAGTATTAATGGGAGAAATGACATGCATGATTGACAGGTGATGGAGGGAGGAATGACGTGGCCTAAGGATTGTGGGATCAGGTCGCTTGTAGATGTAATCCGTCTTGCTTGTTGACATCACTACATGGGTAGCCTTTGGTATGACTGATAGTCGAAGGAGTGCCCCCGCAGATGATTCGGGCCATAGATCTTACGATCATAGGCACATTGAAAAGTCTTTGTGGAAGCACCTTCGTCGTTATCCATCGAGCAGTTATTGTCATTAGGTTTTCCCCATCTCATGGGCCCTGACATATAACTGACCTCTGCCTCTGGACATGTGCGGCTTTTAAACTTTAATGATAATTCTTGGGTCCCACCAAAGTACACTCGTTGCACTAAATGGTCATTGGCTCATTAATCATAATAACAACCTTTAAATAGAGCTTTTATCCCAAATAAAACAATTCATAGTGCGTTCAAGCTTTATTATTTTTAGCTTGTTTTTCTTACTATTTGATTTTTTTTTAGCAATCTATCCTAAACAACTTTACACATGAAAATTAAAACTGGTTACAACATAGTGTTTCAGTGTAAGACCTAGAGTAGAATGCAATTTTGTGACACAATGGGTTGGTATTTATCTTATTTGTAAATGCCTTTGTTTTCAATTTGAAAATTGTATTAAATAGTATAATGTGGCAACAACAGGTGGTGGTCTAAATTCAAAGAGGTTGGTGTCTCTTGGAAAGTTGGTGCTTGTTATTCTAAAGAGGTTGGTGCCCCTTGGAAAGCTGGTGCTTGCTATCCTAAGGGGGTCAGTGCCTCCAATGAGTGGGTGCTCACAAAAAAATGATGTAATTAAGTGGGTTCTTAAATTACATCTTAAAATAACAAGAAATTGGTGGTTTTTACCCTTTGGGTTTCCACGTGAAAAAATACATGTGTCAATATGTGTGTGTTGAACTTGAGAACTGTTGTTAAACATATGGATGTTGATGTTGTATTGATTATTTATTTATGAATGAATTCTCTCATAAATAACATGTGGTAGAAGGATTAAGTAAGAATATATTCAAAAAGAAAATTTAAGTAATCATACTATTACCAATTCACCCACCCCCCTCCCCCCCGCCGCCTCAATAATTCCTTACTCCAACAATTGGTATCAGATTCAGGTTCCTTCAGAAACAGTGTAACCACTGGAAGGTAGATCTATAAGGAATTATATCAAATTAAGAAAACCAAGAGGCTTATTCAAGTTGAATATCAGTATTTAATGGGACAAACTTTTCCTTCTAGAAAGTAAGGATGGAAGCATACCTGATGTCATTTCGTGTAGATGTGTGGACCTATGGTAGACTATAATTTCCCTGGTCTTCCTCTCACTGATGCATATGGTAAGAAATTATATGGAAACAATGCTAAATCTAGGAATGTTATTCTCTTCAGCCTTATTCAATCAAAACTTGTAAAAGTCATGCACTGTAAATCTGCAAAGGAGGTGTGGGTAGAGCTTACCCAGAGTTACAAAGGGGATGACAAGGTCAAGCAAGCCAAACTGAAAACCTTCATAATGAGGTCTAAGAGCCTAAGAATGGGCGAAGATGAGAATATTGCAGAATAATTCCTCAGGGCAGATGAAGTAGCCAATATGATCAAAGGGATAGGTTAAGAAATCAATGAAGAAATGGTTGTACAAAAAATCTTAAGATCTCTTCCCATGAGATTTTATGTCAAAGTCTTAGTTATTGAAGAGATGGCTAATTTGAAATATCTCAAGATGGACCAATTGCATGGTACTCTCACTGCCTATGAGATGAGAGTTGGAAAGGAGAAGTCAGAAACAAAGGAAGTAGTGTTTAAAGTTTCCAAAAAAGGAAAGGAGCTCAAAAATCATCAAGAATGCTCTAATTGTGAATCTGATCAGGAGTTGGCATAGTTGGCCAGGACACTAAAGTGTGCCTCTGGAAAATATAAAGGGAAGTTTCCCTTTAAATGCTTTGATTGCGGTAGAGTGGGATATTTTTCATCCAAATTCCCCTATAAAGAAAGTATTGAAAAGGAAGATGATCAGAAACCAGGGAACAAATTTCAGAATCAACATAAGAAAATATTCTATAAGAAAAAGGGTTTCTACTCTAAAGAAGATAACTAAGCACCAGAGTCAGATAGCGAGAACTCTTCGGAGGATGATACAAATAAGTATCTGCTTATGGCCCTAGGAACAGACTCTAAGAACATAGTATTGTTGACTCTGAAGAGGAAGAAGAAGAAGAAGGCGTAGTTGACCTTAAAGGTGAACTCATCAGTGCCCTTGATGGGTTAAAGAAAGAAATGAAGAAGAATAAGATGCTAAAATAACAACTGCAACATGTTGAAGAATAAATGTATAACTCAGATAATGAGGAGTTTTCTTACCAAAAATAAAATCTTGAAGAGGTTATTAAGAACAAGAACGGTCTGGTTCTTTCACTAGAAGAAAAGCAAGGAGCATGTGATAAAATGGAAGAAGATAACAACAAGTTAATACAGTTGTTTCTCAAGGTAAGAAAGGAAACAATATCAAGAACATGCAGGGACGAGTTTTGGTCCTTAAAAGTTTAACTAGAAGAAGCAAAGTGAAAGGTAGAAGTACTTCAAGATCTAATCTATGAATGGGAAGATAACCATCAAATTCTTGAGGCATAGATTGTCTCTCCAAGAATAGATCTAGAAGGAAGGAAGATCCGGAGAGGTCTAAATGAGAAGTTCGCTGAAGGGACAAGAAAACTAGATCATATTCTAAGTAGCCAAAGGCCCTCACAAGTCAAAACAGGTCTAGGATACCCAAAGGAACAAGATTCTTCCATGACGAAGATGAACTTCAGGTCTGCAGGATTCGAACAATCATAGGGTTATGAAAAGAGGCATTGAGAGAAAATCAATTGAAAATAAAAAGGCTGAAAGAAAAAAAGGAGATCATCAATGGACAAGATCAACTAGAGATCCAAGGTACTCTCATGCACAAACACGTAATACTTTCAACAATAGGTATGCCTATTTCTTTTTTTGTCATTGTTATAAGTGTCATATCTTTGGACACAAAGTTTTTTATTGTAGAATGATCAAAGTTGAAAGAGATGAAAATCCTAGATGTAATAAATATCAGAATTTTAAATCTCCAAACTCTTCTCTCAAAAATCGAAATGTCATATCTCCCTTGCTAAGTGAAGTAGAATGCTTCAAATGAAATAATTTTGGTCACAAAGACGGTGAGTGAAAATGCAGGTTTAAATACATGACTAAGTCGCAAAATGTCAGACAACCTTCTATCCAAAAGGATAAGGGGAGATGGAAACGAAAAATTGAGAAGAGCATGTAGTGTGGACTTGCCTTATCAGCACATAATCAAGAAAAAAATGGTATTTGGATAGTGGTTGTACCGAACATATGACTAGATACAAAAGCAATTTTTTGTCCCTAAAGGAAAAGGACAGAGGAAACAATGCCACCTTTGGAAACAATGCTTCAGCAAGAATCAAAGGTAAAGGTGTAGTTAGTCTTGATCCAAAGATAGAAGAAAAAAATGTGCTATATGTAGAAGGTCTCAAAGCACAATCTGATTTTTGTTATCTAGATGTGTGATAATGGATATGATGTGACCTTTCGATCAAAATATTGTGATATCTGCAATATGAAGAAAGGAAAATTGGTGGGAAGGAAAATCAGAATCCGCAATAATGTATATGTGTTTGCTGATTCTAGGGTCAACTATTACTTAAGAAAAACAAGTGAGGCATGATTGTGGCACAAGAGGTTAGGGCATGTGAATTTTGACGGTATGGTAAAATTCAGCAATATGGGAGTCGTAAAAGGACTACCAAAACTTTCAAAGCCCTATAACTCCATCTGTAAGTCATGTAGTTTGGAAAACAGAGTAGGGTCCATTTCAAGACAAAAGAGTTTTCTTCATCCAGACCTTTAGAGCTCATTCACACAGACATTTGTGGCCCAACTAGAGAAAAGACCTTAAAAGGGGAAAGGTACTTCATGTTTCTCATTGATGATTTCACCAGAGCCACTTGGATTGTGCTTCTAAAAGAAAAATCGAAAGCATTCAAGCATTTCAAGAAGTTTAAGGCTCAAGTATAAAATGAGAAAGACTTAAAGATAAAATGCTTAAGATCAAACAAAGGAGGAGAATACATCTCAGGAGAGTTTGAGGAATTCTGTGAAGAGCATGGAATCAAAAGGTAGTACTCAGTGGTCAGAACTCCATAGAAAAATGGAGTGGTGGAGAGGAAGAACTAGATGGTTCAGGAAATGGCCAGAGCAATGTTGGATGAAGCAAGTGTGTTGCACACCTTCCGGGGAGAAGCAGCACAGGGGGTTGTATATATGTCCAACATAACTCAACTCATGCCTAATATTAATAAAACTCCCTATGAGTTGTGGAAGGGAAGACCTGCATCAATTAAACATCTAAAGGTATTTGGAAGCAAGTGATTCATCAAAAGATATGATAAGAATCTTGGAAATTTTGATTCTTGTGTTGATGATGGAATATTACTTGGGTACTCTATCCATAGAAAAGGATTTAGATGTTATAATAAGCGGACAAAGAAGATTGAGGATTAAATTGATGTAATAGTAGATGAGATGGGTGCAGAACCTAAATCCTCTAGATAAAAGATAAACTCTAAGGATGAAGAAAATTCATAGATGGGGGGCTCAAACCAAGAAGGAATGGGATCAGATTGTGGACACAAGAAGTCAAACACGACCTCAAAGCCAAAGACAACCTCTAGGTATGTAGAAAAAGAGCATCCTGAAAGTCAAATATTGGGAGACCAAAGACATGGTGTTCAAACCTGGGGGAAAGTCATCAGCAGTCCAATCTGCACAAATCTGGCTCTGTTATCACAGATTGAACCCAAGAATCTCAATCAGGCTTGTGAGTAAAAGTTATGGGTGAAAGAAATAAATGAGGAACTTGGACCAAATTAAAAGGAACGATACTTGGGAGATGGTTCGAAGACCTAGAGAGAAAAATGTCATTGGAACCAAATGGGTTTTCAAAAATAATATAAATGAACAAGTTCAAGTAATCAAGAACAAGGCTCAGTTATTCTACAAAGGATATGCCTAGATAGAGGGAATATATTTCGAGGAGACCTTTGCACCAGTGGCTAGACTAAAAGCAATCAATTTTTTTCTATCATTTTCCAGTCACAAGAACATCAAAGTATATCAAATGGATGTGAAATCTGATTTCCTAATGGAGATCTGGGAGGGAGAAGTTTACATTGAGCAGCAAGAAGGTTATGCTCACCATAGAGGAAGGGTTTGTGTGCAAGCTACAAAAATCTCTATATGGACTCAAACAAGCTCCCAGAGCTTGGTACAAGAGGCTGGATAAATACCTTCAGCAACAAGGTTTTAGAAATGGCATTGTGGATAGTAATTTGTACATAAAGGACGAAGGTGACCATTTATTGATTGTAGTGGTGTATGTAGATGACATAATATTTGGTATCGACGTGGAACAACTGGGGCATTAATTGCTAGAATGTATGCAAACAGAGTTTGAAATGTCAATGATTGGAGATTTTTCCTTCTTCCTGGCACTACAAATCTCTCAATCTCAGAAAGGAGTGATTATCTCCCAATCCAAATTTCTCCGAGAAACTATGAAAAAATTTGGGTTGGAATATTGCAAACCAGTAAGCACACTAATGGTTATAAGTTGCAAATTTTCCAAAGAAGATAAGACACCTCTGGTAAATTAGACAAAATACAGATCTATGATAGGAAGCTTATTGTATCTTACAATGTCAAGGGCAGATATCATGCAGGTCGTAGGACTTGTGGCCAGATTTCAGGCTTTCCCTCGTGAAATTCATGTTGTTGTTGTCAAGAGGATCTTCACATATCTTCGAGGGACAGCAGAATTTGGGTCGTGGTATGCTAAAATGTTAAATTTAGATAACCATGGAGTTCTATGCTTGATGCACTTTTACTTCAATCTTTCTTAGGCCCAATAAAAAATAGCAATCACATAAACTTGAAAGTAAAATGTCGATAGAACACAATAATAGATTAATAGAAGACAAGCCAAATATAGATCAGATTTACAATTACTTTTGTCCAACAAATATATGAGATATTGTGGCGTTACGGCGGTCAACAGGATGCTTCAACCAGCAAAGTTTTTCTTGGTCAGAGAACACTTTCATTTGTCACACCCACAACCCTCAAAGACATCTCAAAGTCAATGCAAGTCAGAGCAAGGACATTGCAGAAAATTCAACGCGAGCAGCGTCAGAAAAGTCAATGCAACAAACTAGGGCTTCGGTCAAACAGCCTGGAATTTCTCGATTTTAGTGCCCAGTTGTACGGCCTCCTAAAATCAAAATTTGTATAAAAGATTGAGATCAAACAACTAAGGGTTGACCACGGTCAACGCTGGTCAACACTGCAGCAGAAAATCCCTAAACAAATCAATGCAGAAAACAGAAGCTTCGCTCCACACGTGAGAGGGAAAAAAGGCCTCCAAAGGCTATCGAACCAATCAGATCACAAAGAGAGAATGTGTGATGAGATGATGATAAAATGACCTCCAAGTCTCTCCAATTTATATTCAACAATGAGGGTGTATGACACATCTCTTAGGCATGTGGGATAAATCTGGCCGACCTTGCACATTTGGAAAATAAATTCAAAATCAATGTTTTTCTCATTCAATCAAGATGACCTTTAGATCAATCTTACACCTCTCCAAAAGAGGAATCCAACAAAAATATGACCATCGTCATATGAGTAGTGCAACATGGAGTTTGGACCTTGTTGCCCAAAATTAACACTCCCTCTCAACTAGGGAGAACTTCATCTGTCCACAAGTTCCATCCATCATGTACCAAACCAAACATCGTGTGTCATCCCGTCGTAACTTTCTTTGCCGACTCTTTATTTCAGAACAAAATGTGAGTCACAAAGACATCACACACAGCTGACCCAAAGTCAACTTAGAGGTAAAAACCTCTCTTGGACTCAAAAGAGTCTCATACTAACCCGAAGTTAGTTTACTGACCCGAAGTCAGTTTAGAGGATAAAACCCTATCATACTTGATCCCATATCAATGTGTTGGACACATTCCATCCTAGACATATAGAGTACAACAATCTTCGATGCATCCATCAGTCTTGTTATGGTCTCTATCCACATTTCCCACTTCATTGGCCAAATGAGAGGTACTTCCCATGAGTCTGAAACTCCATGGGTAGGATGCGTGTGGGGCACAGATCAAAGAGAGACAAACCAACTCAATATCATAACGGTGGGGCAGAAGCACAACAAGGTTCGACAAGCCTAGACCTCTATGTTCTTATAGCTCCAAGAAGTTGTCCCCAAGCCCCCTGGAGCTCCCAGAGCTCATAGTCCAACTCAATTAGGACCCTCAGAATAGGGTATTTCCACGATTCCAAGATTCTCACGGAAGGTTAAGAACTTGACCTTCCCCAAAGGCTTTGTGAGAATATCTGCGACCTACTCATCAGTTCCTATATGATCGATCCTTACGGTGCCTCATTGTACCATATCTCGGATAAAGTGGTACCTGATATCAATATGTTTGGATCGATCGTGAAACATGAGATTCTCAGAAAGATGAATCTCACTCTGGTTATCACAAAGGATAACAGTGGTAACTAGCGCATACCCGAACAGCTCACTGAAGAGCTTTCGCAACCAAACAACTTCACAACAAGCCATACTCGTTGCAATGTATTTGGCATCAGCGGTGCTCAAATCCATCGACTTATGCTCCCTGCTCATCCAAGATATCGAAGCAGAACCCAAGGTGAAGCAACATCCAGATGTGCTCTTGCGATACACCACACTGCTAGGCCAATCGGCATCAGTGTATCCATGGAGTCTCAAACTCCCGATAGTGTATCTCAGCCCATGGTTGATTATGCCTCGAAGATATCTCAATAGATTCTTAGCACCAATCCAGTGAATGTGATAAGGATCAACCATATGTTGACTCAAAGTGTTCACTTCAAACAATACGTCCAAATGGGAGTTCACTAAGAACATCAGGGCCCCCATGAGTTGTCAATACTCAGTAGGATTTGCTAGCATGAGCCCAGTAGCGTTTCCACTCAACTTCTTAAAGTTTAGTTCCATCGATGTCGACACAAACTTACAGTCCACCATACCAAATCTCTCCACTAGCTTCACGACATATTTTCCTTGAGAAAGGAAAATCTCGTCTGGCCTCTGCAGGACCTCTAAGCCTAGGAAGTAGTGCATGAGTCCTAGGTCTTTCATCTCAAACTCAGAAGCTAGCTCCCTCTTACATTGATGAATGAGAAGGCCAGCACCTGTCGTGAATAGATCGTCCACATAGAGAACCAAAATGAGAGGCCTTTCTCTATCAATCTTAAAATAAAGGTTCAGATCATCATTACTTCGAGTGAAGCCCAACTTCATCAAGTAGCTATCTATCCTCTCGTACCAAGCCCTGGGGGCTTGCTTCAACCCATAGAGGAATTTCTTCAACCTGAATACATGGGTGTCTCTATCTCGAACTTCAAACCCCAGAGGTTGCTCCACATACACCTCTTCCTTTATAGATCCATGCAGAAAAGCGGTCTTCACATCCATCTGATGTAGACTCCATCCTTGCATAGCAGCAAGGGAAATAATAGATCAGATGGTGGTATAGCGAGCCACAGATGAAAATGTATCATCATAATCTATGCCTTCTTTTTGAGAGAAGCCTCGGGCAACGAATCTTGCCTTGTACTTTTCATCACTTCCATTAGATCCATGCTTGATCTTATAGAGCCATTTCGAGGTGACAACAGATTTGTCCTCCAGTATCGGGACCACTTCCCAGACATCATTCTTCATAATGGACTCATATCCTTCGTTCATAGCATCCTTCCAAACTTGATGCTTTACGACTTCTTCAAATGTTCCAGGCTCAAATTGTACTATCGTACTCATGGCTGCTAGATACCCTTGGTATCTCTTCGGCTTCTTGCTTTCACGAAATGTCCCCCTTGGGGCAATATGTCTCTCGACATCTTTGACAGTATCCCTAAGCCATGAGGGTCTTATTTGAAGGAGGTGGATCAATGGGATACATAGGTCCTTCAACATCGGGCATCAGGGCATCCTTCGGCTCTTCCAACTTCCCTACTTCTTCATCTTCTTTGTCTTCCTTGGAGCTAGGAAGATTTCTTACTTTCTTGAGGGCAACATCTTCATCGAAGGTGACATCGTGGCATATCTCCACTTCTCTTTGACCAGGCACATAGATAATATATGCCTTTGAAGTTAAACTGTAGCCCACAAACATTCCCTTCTTTCCAGAAGCATCCAATTTGCTTCTCTTTTCTTTCTACACATGAAAGTAAACAGGACAACCAAAAACTCTAAAATGAGAAACATCAGGTTTCTTACCAGAGAAGACTTCTTTGGGAGTTTTGGAGTCCAAAGCGAAATGCGAGCATCTATTTTGAACATACACAGCAATGTTCGTAGCTACTCTCCATAGAAACTTCTAAAAACCTTGGTCACATAACATGGCGCACGCAGCTTCCACAATAATGGTCCTGTTCTTTCTTTCAGCAACATCATTTTTCTCAGGAGTGTACGCAGTTGTGGTCCCCCTCTTAATGCCATCTTCTTTAAAAAATTCATTAAACTCATTTGACTCATACTCAGTTCCATTGTCGGTCCTGAAAACTTTGATTTTCTTTTTGGTTTGACTTTCCACCAAGGACTTGAAGGTACGGAACCATTTGAATGATTTTTCCTTCTTCAAAAAAAATATATCTAGGACTTGCGGGGGAAGTCATCTATAAAAGTCATGTAATAAAAACATCCTCCCAAGGATGTCACAGGCAGCATACTAGATAAGTCAGAATGTATCAACTGCAAGATATCAGTGATCTTTGTGACACTTTAGGGGAATGGTCCCCTTGTATGCTTCCCTTAGGAACAACCCTGACATATACCTTCATGATCATCTCTCAATTCGGGCATCCCTGTCACCACCTTCCCTGCTTTGAAAAGGGTTTTGTAATGAAGGTGTGCAAACCTCTGGTGCCATAACTCTATTTAAAGAGTTGTATCACATGTCGATGGAGTTGTATTTCTCATTTTTCTTGTAGTAGGGTCCATCGAAAGTATGCAACATAGGTACTCCATGGATGAGGAATTAAATTTTGCATCCAACCCCTACTCCTGCTCGAAATTTGAGTAAAAACTTTGGGAGATAAGTTGAAAATACAAGTTGTTTTTCTCTCTAAATTTTGATGATGTCATCGAATCTGATTTTATTATTTCCACTATTATTTTATAATTTCCTTAGGAGACCCATTTTAAACCTCAGATTTCCCCTAATTACTGATCTTATTCCAAACATTTGTGATAATACAAGCACCATCAGTATCTCTAAAAATCCAATGATGCATTCGAAGACAAAGCACATCCCAATCAAGTTTCATCTTTTAAGGGAACAAGTTGCAGCCAATGTGGCCAAACTTGAGTATGTGACCACTAAAGAACGATTGGCAGATATCTTTACCAAGCCACTAGCAAGAGAAACATTTGAATATCTCAGGAAGCAGATAGGAATTGTGACTCCTCCCTCCAAATGACTTCATATTGGTAAGGGGTGGAAGCTACTCAACATGTGGGACTCATGGGAGAGTAGAATGCAATGGTTCAAGGGGAGTATTCAAGAAGCACTCTTTTCCATTGATGACAAAGGGGGGGAAGAGAATATTTGAGAAAACCATGCCTGGCCTAAGTGGGAGATTATGGTGTTGTCATCAATACCAAAGGGGGAGATTGTTTGACAATGGGTGGTTGTATTAGTGTTGCCATTGCTGTCAACAAGAACCAATGGTGATCCATTGATATATGCAAGCTTCTGGTAGATAATCATCATAGTAGAAGGCTTATTGAGAAGCCATAAAATTATTACTATGGTGGTTAGGTCCCCAGCATTCCAAGCACAAGAAGAAGAATCAAGAAGCAAAGTATAGCAGATAGTTTGCAGTCACCTCAGAGGCAGAAAATGTGCTCCAAGTTTACATCGGACCCTACCTAGTGGAAATTGCTCTGGAAAATCTTTCCAACGATATGCGGAAGTTCAAAAATGGACTCCTAGATCAAAAGATATGGTTTGTTGAAGTTCAAGGATTTGAAGTCTTCTGAAGGATGAAATATCGGAGGTCAGAGCATCAAGACCTCGAGATATCAGAATATCGGAGGTCTGGGATATCGAAACATCGGAGGTATGATATCGAAACATCGGAGGTCGACGAATATCGGCACATTGGAACCTCAAAGCACAGAACACATTGGAATATCAGAGGTCCGAAATATCGGAAAATCAAAGATCCAAGATATCGAGATATCGGAGGTCCAGAATATCGGGTCATAGGAATATCGGAACTTCATGATAGAGATGTTTTAAGAAGTTACGATATCACGTCTGTATGATAGTGTTAAAAGCATCGATAAATTCCTAAGAGTAATTAACAAAGGTTTCAGTTGAGAAACCAAGCTCTGGTGGGTCCTCTTCTCTCTCCTCTGACACGACACATGGCGGCATGAGATTGGCTCAGAGAAGCTGAAGTAGCAGATGACGTTGGCATGACATGCCAGTGGTACGGCAGGACACATAGCAAACAAATTCAGCATTATTGGGTGGCCTAGTGGGCCAAATATGGGTGACACGTGCCATCCGTATGGAAGCGCCACATGGAGTGATGAAGCAACCATGATGTCATATCAGAGATGATGGACCTCGTAAATTCTTTGCAAATGCCTTATGGAGAATTTTTTTATGGAGGGGCTTCGATGTAATGTTGGCACTTGGTTGTGGGTAAGTCTAGAAAACCAAAGGCACCATGGCGACATGATATTGGCTCTGAAAAGCTGAAGTGGCAAATGATGTCACCATGATGTAGCAGTACAACAGGACACATGGCAAATAGATTTAGCATTATTGGGTGGTCTAGTGGGCCAAATCTAGGTGACATGTGCCATCACTATGGAGGCACCACGTGGAGTGATGAAGCAACCATGACGTCATAACGGAGGTCAGCATATCTGAGATGATGGACCTCGTAACTTCTTCGCAAATGCCTTATGGAGAAATTTCTTATGGAGGGGCTTCAATGTAATGTTGGCACTTGGTCGTGGGCAAGTCCAGAAAACCAAAGGCGTAGAGAAAATACAAAGGGAGAGTGTCCCCTGGTAGGAGCTTGAAGGTGTTAGCACCAAAGCGCTAATCCCCCGATCACAGCTCATGGTCTCATGGAAAAGCAGTGCTAAAAGAGCTAAAGGCAAAGGGAACCAAGGATATCGGGGAAGTGCAATATTGGAACGTTGCGCCTTTGAAAGTTACGATATGGCGCGCTCCAATGGTATAGTTCTGTGGAGTGAAGGATCTGATATTACAGCACACGGGTGTAATCAAGGATAGATGGGTCGGCAGGGAAGTAAAGATGTGCACAACAAAGTTGGTTCATGAAATTAATTGCGACAACAGAGATCACTTGATCAAGACAACAAGGACCACGATTGCAAAGTTTGATTTGAATGAAGTATGTTTTGAGCCCTGGAGTAAGCCACCTCTAATCTTCTCATGCACGCCTCAGTCAATTAAATAGAGTGCAGAGAATCCATGTCGAAGTATAGTCCAGGCCTAAGAAGCCATGAATAAGCATGGAGAGCCTAATTGGAGTATGCAGGTGGATTGAGAATTTATTTCTCAATAAGAAGTGCTCAAGAACGCATCCCTGTGATCAATTCTATGTCAGAATTCAATGGGCAGATGCAAAGGCAGCGATGTGTATCACGCAAAGAAACACTTGAGTGGTTAGTGCACCAATGACAGGGACAGAACTAAGCAGCACACAGCAGTGGAACAAAACTATCGGAAGTATTTGTGCAAGACAAAGCAAAATGGTATTGTAAAATTTGTTGATAAGAGAGTGTTGTGTGAGCGCTATTGATAATGCCGAGTGAAAGAGCACAGAGTCTGAGTTGTGGGAGAAGAGCGTTGCGAGACAACAGAGTGTTGATCACATGTTATGCTAAGCAGAGTAATAAAGGAGTAGTTGTGCTAGACTGGAGGAGTCAGTGTTTCAGCAGAAAACCAAGCGCAGAATGCAATTTTGTGACACAGTGGGTTGATATTTATCTTATTTATAAATCCCTATGTTTTCAATTTGAAAATTGTATGAAATAGTAGAATAGTGGCAACAATAGGTAGTGGCATGCATTCAAAAAGGTTGGTGCCTCTTCGCAAGTTGGTGTTTGCTATCCTAAGGGGGCCAATGCCTCCAGTGAGTGGGTGCTCACAAACAAATTGACGCAATTAAGTGGGTGCTTAATTTACGTCTTAAAACAACAACAACTTGGTGGTTTTTACCCTTTGAGTTTCCACGTGAAAAAATACCTGTGTAAATATGTGTGTGTTGATCTTGAGAACTGTTGTTGAACATATGAATTCTCTTGTTGTAATGTTTATTTATTTATGAATGAATGCTCTCATAAATAACATATGGTAGAGGGATGAAGTAAGAATATATTCAAAAAGAAAATTTAAGTAATCATTCAATTATTGATTCACCAAACCGCTGCCCCCCCCTCTCTCAGTAATTCATTATTCATACATGTGAATCAA
This sequence comes from Pinus albicaulis, assembly GCA_034641835.2. NCBI lineage: Eukaryota > Viridiplantae > Streptophyta > Pinopsida > Pinales > Pinaceae > Pinus > Pinus albicaulis. Next base: position 834,571,708 of record CM076582.1, on the reverse strand, counting down.
GGACCAATTTCACCATAATTTTGGTAGGTAGAGAACATCACGTAAAAAAAACACAAGGAGACCGTGAAGTTTGAGCTTGATGGTGTCAAGCCCAGATGGCTTGAGTTTTGTTTTGTCTACAAAATAGACTGCTCCATCAACATTGTCACTGAATTCTTCAAAGAAATCTCTTTGAAAAATCATGTGGCAAGTTTCTCTTGAATCAAGCAACCATGCATCTTTCCACAAAGCAAGTGAAGTATTAAAAAATTCTTCACTTACTCCCATATTGCAATGTGCCACAATATAATTAGCAAATTCGGATGTTTTACTATTCCCTTGATTTAGTGATTTTCCTTTCTCTTCATTTTTTTTCTATCTAATTTTGTCCCAAGAGATCTTGTGTGAGGAAACATCATGTCCATTTTTGTTGCACCGTATACAATGAAGATTAGGTCTTCCTCCTTGGTAATGTCTACACCCCTTGTCGCTACCATTCTTCCTTCCACGTCCTCTTCAGCCACATCTTCCTCTAGAAGAATATTGTGTTGTGATTCTTCTCTTTTTGTGTAAGGCAGACAACTTCTTCAAAAGACTGAGTAGATGTTTTCTTCCCAAAAGCTTTCTTTCTTTCAACAAACTTCTCCACAAAAGAGTCAAAGGAAATCTACTTGAGTTTACCACTACCTTGTAATGACCCAAAATAATAAGAATAAGTGGGATATAGTGCCTTGACAAAATTTGTGAGAGGAACATCTATTTTAACTCTGGTAGCGTCTATATCATGCATAATGACTCTTATTTCAATGGCTAAGGGAAGGGGATCATCATTTTTTAATTCTAGATTGAACAGTTAATCATTAATTGAACTACTTCAAGCTCAGAGTGTTAGTCATACAAGTCTTTTAGCTTCTGTAAGGCTTCAAAGGCATTTGTAAATGGTGTAATGTCACAACTCGCATCTTTATTCACTGATGTTGCAACCAAGGCATAGGTCTTGTTATTCTTGTTCTCCTATATGGTGAGCTCTTTGTCTGAAGTGGGATTTTCAAATGGATTGTCACCTTCTTCACAAACTCCTTTCCACGACTCATTGAAAGTAAGGGTATGCTTAGTTCTCTTTGGTCTTGAATTGTGCACGGAATAGTCAAAAATTTAATGTCTCTTGTAAAAAACCGACCAGTATACAACTTGGTCTTAAAAAATTCATCAAATATGAACGTCACCGTTCAATGCATGCAAGTGCAGCAATTCACATTAAATACTAGTGCATATAATATAAGTAATAGATCACAGTCCACAACATATGTAAGCCAATTTAACACACATATGAATCTTCACATTTATAGAGCACGAACATATATATGAACCAAGCAAAAGGAGGCACAAACCATGAATTAAACAACCATCAACGCAGAGTAACAACAACCATCATATAAAATACAACACACAAGTTAAAACACACCATACAGTGGTACCATACGCTTTAATCGACACAAATGAAGGGACATTTAACCAGCGTACAAATAAATCCCACAGACATATATATGAACCAAGCAAAAGGAGGCACAAACCATGAATTAGACAATCATCAACGCAGAGTAGCAACAACCATCATATAAAATACAACACAAAGGTTAAAACATGATAAGGTGAAACTGATAACCGGAGTGGGGGTTGAAATTTCTGCATGGTATCAAAACTTGGGTGGCTGAAAAGTACAGTTTGGAACAGCAAGTGGAAAATTACAGCAAGCTGATTTTTCACACATAAAACTAAACCTATACCACAATTTTGAAATTTTCAGCTTGTTAGGACATTAAGCATGTCTTTGGGCTTGAGGGTTGAGGATAGGTTGGATGGGAAGAGTAACTATAGTGCATGGAGGGAGAGAATCCAGAGCATCTTTGAGGAAGCGGAAGTCTTGGACATAATGGTACATACCACATAGCACCTAGTAGCAGTGCCTACTGACCTTGTTCAGTTGGCAAATTTTAACAAGAAAAATGTTAAGAGAAAACGACTGATTCTAGATGGTGTTAAAGACAATGTCATTCCTCATGTGAGAGGAAAGACATATGCACATGAGATATGGACAGTCTTGCCCAATCTTTACCAGAGAACCAATGAAAACAGAAAAATGGTCCTAAGGGAGAAGTTGAAGGCCATTAAAATCGATAAGACTGATAGTGCTACAACATACCTCACAAAGATCACTTCTGTGAGAAATGAGTTGGCAGTGGTTGGAGAGACCATTCCACCCACTGAGTTGGTGCGGATTACTTTGAATGGTCTTCCCAAGACTTGGGAGAGTTTTGTGGATGGCATTGTTGCACGAGAGAACCTTCTTAGGGCAGTCAAATAGGTGGAGGAGGATGACAATGTAGCATTGTTAGCAAGGAGCAAGAAGGGCAAAGGAAATAAGCAAGCTTCCACAAGTGGTGGTGGGGGCAAAGGCAAAAGTAAAGGTAAGCAGGTAAACAAAGAGAAGGACTATTCCAAAGTCAAATGTTTGAATTGTCAAAAGTTCGGACACTATGCAGTTGTGTGTCCAGGGAAGAAGAGGGAAAAATACAAGACCATGGCAGCTTCTGCAAAGATAGAGGACTTTTCGAAGAGCTTTGACCGAGAGTTTTGAGTTCATAGCTTGTGAGTCCACTAGTGCAGGATCACATGCCACACAGGTTCATAGGGAGTGTGCACCTCCCTCTACTAGCGAAGCATCTTCAGGTATTTGGTATGTTGACAGTGGGGCTTCTCTTCATATGACAAGAGTTTGGGAGTACTTCTCGAAGCTTTCAGAGAGTGGCACTAATATAGAGGTAGTACTCGGAGATGACAGCATTGTTAGAGCAGTCGTTGTGGGGACATTGACATTTGATAGGGAACCCAAACCTCCCTTGAAAGTGTCTGATGTTCTATATGTGCAGGAATGAAGAAGAACCTTATATTTGTTTCATAATTGGAGGAAAAAGGGTATGAGGTGTTGTTCAGGAGAGGGGAAGTGCTTATATATCCTAGGGTGCTCCAGTTGATTCAGCTAGAGTGATTGGTGTGCGCCATGCCAAGGTGTACAAGTTTTCATTCCACCCCCTGATGGCACTGAGTAGCAATACCCATAGCAGATCTAGCAGTCCAGATTTGGGGGAGATTTAGCACCGCGGGATGGGTCAGATGTATCATGGGGCCTTGAGGACATTGTAAGAGATCACCACAAGTGTGCCAAATTTCAGTTATGATCACCTTGATGCATGTAGAGGATGTGTTATGAGGAAGTTTTCCAAATCCCATTTTCCTAGCAATGACAACAAATCGACAGGGATTCTTGACTTGATTCATACCGATGTGAGCAATGAAATGTCTTATGTGTCCTTGAGTGGATATGAGTATTATGTTTTATTCATTGATGATCACTACAAGAAGACTTGGATTTATTTCTTGAAGACCAAGAGTGAGGTCTTCAAGCAGTTTCAGTGGTTCAAAGCTCTTGTGGAGACACAGACAGGTCAGAAGATCAAGGCCCTCAGGTCGGACAATGGAGGGGACTATACCATTGATGAGTTTGTTGATTTTTGTTCAGAGGAAAGCATCAGGAAGAGTTCACAGTTCCTTACAACACCCAGCAGAACGGGGTTGCGGAGAGGAAGAACAGATCCATCGTTGGGGCTGCCAAAGCCATGCTTCATGATCAAGGGTTACCTTTGTTTTTGTAGGCAGAGGCCTGCAACACTGTTGTGTACTTGCAGAACAGGAGTCCACATCGTGCCTTGGGCAATGTGACTCCAGAGGAGGCAAACGGGGTTGCGGAGAGGAAGAACAAATCCATCGTTGGGGTTGCCAAAGCCATGCTTCATGATCAAGGGTTACCTTTGTTTTTGTAGGCAAAGGCCTGCAACACTGTTGTGTACTTGCAAAACAGGAGTCCACATCGTGCCTTGGGCAATGTGACTCCAGAGGAGGCTTTTTCTAGGAAGAAGCCTAATGTTGGTCACCTTCGTATCTTTGGGTGCATTACATACTTCTATGTTCCCAAGGAGAAGAGGACCAAGCTAGAGCCCACTGCAGATAAGGACATCTTTTTGGGTTACAGTGAGACCTCGAAAGCCTTTCAGATTTATATTCCTGCGAAGAAGAAAGTTGTTGTCAGGCAGGATGTGAAGTTCGAGGAGGATAGGGCTTTCAGGAGGTCACAGAAGTTAGAGTATCTAGATTTACCAAACCCTCAAGAGCAGCTAAGTTAGTCACAGGGATCGAGTGGACAGGGATCAAGAGGTACATCGATTACAGTGTCAGGTTCTTTAGTGAGCAGTGGCTCTCAAAGTCAGATGGGTGGTGCTTCGGGTAGCGTGCAGATCAGTCTGCAGAGCAGTTCAGAGGGTAGCCCACTGATGGACAGTTCACACAGTACTTCAGCATCTATAGGCACAGGTTCAGGCATGAGGTCGGTTCGCAGGCCTTCAGGAGTTCAGGCTTCTTATGAGGATGAGGATTCTTTCACTCCGGTGGGAGAAGTGTGCTCAGGGAAGAGGAAGCCCAAGTGGCTTCAGTACACCTTGCGCAAAGCCACATCGGTTGTTGGGCCAAAGAGACAGGTTAGAGAGAGCAAACCACCTGAGCGGTTTTGTAGCTATATGGCATTGGTTGCTAGCATCATTGACTTCAATCCTTCTAGCTATGAGGAGGCAGCTAGCCAGCAGGTATGGAGAGAGGCCATGCAAGAGGAGTATTCTTTTATCATGAAGAATGATGTTTGGGAGGTGGTGCTGAGGCTTGAAGTTAAATCAGTGGTTACTTCCAAATGGCTTTACAAGATAAAGCATGCTACAGATCGCAACATCGAGAAGTTCAAGGCTCGGTTTGTGGTAAGAGGGTTCTCACAGGTAGAGGGAGTTGACTATGAGGAGACATTCACTTCCGTAGCTCGGTATACTTCCATTCGCTCCATTATATCGATCGCAGCAGAGATGGGTTGGAAGATCCACCAGATGAATGTGAAGATCGCATTTCTCAATGGCTTCATACAGGTGGAGGTTTATATTGAGCAGTCGCAGGGCTTTGAGGTGCATGGGAAGGAGTCCCATGTATGGAGACTGAAGAAGGCACTCTATGGAATGAAGCAAGCTCCTAAAGCTCGGTACTCGAGGATTGATATGTACTTGCAGGAGTTGGTTTCACAAAGATTGATGCAGAACCGAACCTATAATTTATTGTGGTAGGTGATGAGCCTCTCATTCTGGTGTTGTATGTGGATGACTTGGTCATTACAGGTGTAGAGAGACTCATAGAGGGCTGCAAGAGAGATCTTGTTTCAAAGTTTGAAATGAAGGACATCGGCTTGATGCATTACTTTTTGGGATTGGAGGTGTGACAGGAGGGCCATTCTTCCTTGGACAGGGGAAGTATATTGTGGACATTCTTAGCAGATTTCACATGAAAGATTGCAAACCCATGTCTACACCTATGATCACTAATTGGAAGAAGTTTCACGCTTTAGATCCTGAGTTGGTGGATCCTACTTTGTACAGACATCTAATTGGTTCTTTGATGTATTTGGTCAACACTCTACCAAATATATGTTTTGAAGTTAACACGATGAGCCAGTTCATGTGTGAGCCCAGGGCAGTGCACTGGGTTGCTGCAAAACACATTCGTAGTTACTTACAGGGGACAGTGGATTATGGTCTGAATTATAGACAGGGAGATGGAGTGAGACTGGCAGGGTACACTGATTCAGATTGGGCAAGTTGTGCTTTTGATAGGAAGAGCACTTCATGGTGTTGTTTTGGGTTGGGTTCGCAGTTGTGTCGTGGTTCAGCCAGAAGCAATAGTCAGTTGCATTGAGTTCAGCAAAAGAAAAGTACATGGTAGCCAGTTTGGCTAGTTGTGAGCCCATATGGCTTCACAAGATGTTGTTCAGTCTATTTGGTCAAGCGTTGAGACATTCAGTGATTTATTGTGATCATCAGAGTTGCATTAAATTCACGGAGAATCCAGTTTTTTATGACAGGTCAAAGCATATCGAGATCAAATATCATTTCATCAGAGACTATGTTCAGAAGGGAGTTGTGAAGCTTGAGTATATTCTCACAGATGAGCAAGTAGCGAACATATTCACCAAAGCCTTACCACAAGGCAAGCATGTCTACTTCAGAGACAAAACGGGAGTGGTGAGGCACACTTTCCTCAGTAAAAGAGAGTGTTAAAATTTGGGTACCAGAGGACAAGTGGTTCCCTAAGACTTTGATATTTGGCCTAGGGAAAAGTGTCCAAATGCATTTTGTACTTTTCTCCTAAAATGACTTTATAAGTGGTAAAGTCAAATCTAATTTTAAAGTGACTTTATAAGTGGTAAAGTTATAATCTAATTTTAAAGTGACTTTATTAAAGTCAATGAAAAATTAGAAAGTGAAAAAGTGACTATGGAAATAAAAAGCTAAGTGGGTCTTTATTTAAGTGGGGTGAATCAAAACTTAGAAAGTGAGAATTAAATGCACACTTATTCTCAACCCTTGATCTAAAGCTATCTCAACCATTCGATTTAAGGATTCCACAAAAGTCACTTAAGGTTAGCTTAAAGGAGAAAAGAAGAGAAAAGGTCATTCAGTGTTTCATAAGCAGATTGAGAGAAGGAGAAGGAGTGCAATAAAAATTTTCTGAGCGTGAGAACTTGAAAGAGGGCAGCTAGTAAACTTCAGCAAATCTGTACAGCAGCTTAGTGGCACAAATCCTAAGGCAAGAATTCATACAGCAGGAGGTTAGCACACTTTTCAAAAAGGTGGCACAAAAATTGAAGATTCTATACAACAGCTTCAGCACGCATTCCAAGGTAGATTTTGGGCTCGAAAGATGAGAAGCACTGCTATTTTCTGGCACAAATTTCAAGAAATCCATACATTAAGTTCAGGCATTATTTTCGAGGCAGTTTTTAGGCACAATTTTCAAGGAGGAAGTACAATTGTACTTCTTGTACAATTCGTACAACCATATGGTCGTACTGCTACATTTTGGGCACGCAAATCAAAGGTGACAATTCAACATTTAATGTTGTAATAAATGCTGTAATTTTTCTGTTTTGTAAGTTTGTTGTTTGGCAAATTTTCCGAGGCAGTGTGCAAGCACAGAAATCAAGATAAGTACATTTTTGTGGTTGCTGGAATTTTTACTGTATATTTCAGTTCTCTGTAAAAACATTTTCCAGAAATAAAGAAGAGCTCTCAAACTAGTTTTCCCCAAGAGTTGTAGGGGGTTTTTCCAAGGTCACATTGACCAAAAATCACAATGTTATTTTTCTGTGTGGCTGTACTATTTTACTGTGCTTCTAATAACCGGAGTGGGGGTTGAAATTTCTACAAAACACACCATACAATTGTACCATACACTTTAATCAACACAAATGAAAGGATATTTAACCAGCACACAAATAATACCCAAAGTATATCGCACTGTGCACATAGCAAGTCAACGCAAAACCATATGACCAACATACTATATACACGATGTTCAAAAAACCAATTAGACCAATGCTCCAATCATAGGTTCCAAATGTTGTGTTCGCACCATTTCAGCGTCTCCATACATCACAATGGACTTGGTTTCAATCAACAATTGCACGAGCTCATTGAAATGAAACAACCAGTAATTCACAAATAGAAAATCCAACATTACGCACCAAATATAATATATATATCATGACTCCTTTATTACAACCCTTTCAATGCAATGCTCATACCAGGTTTTGAACAAACTTCAACGAAGGCTTTGTATGCAAAGATTCATCACTAGACTTCAATGCAGGGTTTGAACGTAGAGATTCATCATACAACTTCAACGTAAGGTTTTAACTGCAAGTAGCTTTAGTCAATAGAACAATTAATGCATCAAGGGATTTCAACCAAATGCAACAATCCAAGTTACTCACAAATTCAAGATTGCAGATATTTGCATCGTTCAATGTACAAGGAGGAGACACCAACAAATAGAGGACAAAGCATTCAGCAAACAAACGACAAAGCAGGGAATCTAGACAGATTTTTTGTCAAGGGATAGAGGAGTTACTAAGAAGAGAACACTAAATTGGGACTTGTATCTAACACCATGTCAGGCCAAGTTTGGGTAACTCCACGAATAAGTGCATTTCATTAAGAAAGATCGTTAATTTATACAAGGATAAGGAGCCAATTAGAATTTGTATTCCGATGTCACTTTATCTTCTTTATTTTCTAATTACATTATTTACAATAATTTCCTAATCCCAAAGATTAGGTGTCAACACTCGTATTCGCAAACTTGTTTCTCAATCTGCATTGTAAACCAATTTTGTGGGCAAGCTAAAATGCCAATGTCGATTGATTATGTGGATCTAACCAAACAACTAGAATATCTCACTAAACGTCAATTCGTTGTTCCTCTAAACTCTAATACCAAAACAAAAAAGACAATGACACTAAGAAACTCTCAACATGAGAAATAATATTATTGAATCTATTCGATACTATAAACACAAAATAATATCCTATGTTTATAGTAATGAAATAATGAAATAGATACAGGAGATAACCATAACAACCTATTACAATTAGATGAGGAAACTTATGTGATTACAATTAGATGAGGAAACCTATGTGATTACAACTCACATTTGCATTGAAGAACAAAACTCCCTATGAAAACAACTCACATTTGCATTGAAAAACAAAACTCCCTACGAAAATACATTGGCACACATGTATTGAAACAATACATTTCTCTAGTTAACTCTAATATGTTCTTTCCACTATTGTAAAATAGTTACTACCAAATTCTGTCGAAACATTCAATCAATATCATTCAATAGATACTACCAAATTCTATCTAAGCATTCAATCAATATCATTCAATAGTTACTACCAAATTCTGTCTAAGCATTCAATCAATATCATTAATATCATTCTGAATTAGAGTTGTAGTCTTCAAACTAGTTAAAAGTTTTATAGGAATCACTTGATGCGAGAGGCAGTTCCACGGCAACTAGTTAAAAGTTTGATGGGATTGGCATTATGTTCCCAAATATAAAACGTCTTTATATTCCAAAAAATAAAAAAGAAGAAAAGAAAAAAAGGAGACAAAATCAGATTTAGAAAGAAAAAAAAAAGCCCATACAAAGTTCTTTAATGAAAAGTTCTTTTACTTTATCAATAGGCAGGCAAGCAAAGTTCTTTGATAAAAAGTTACTTTATCAAAGAATGAAGATTCCTTTTCATAACGATAGTATTGCATATTCTTAATTAGCAAGCATCACATACATATTAAACAGTGGTTCGTGTCACTGAACATTTAAATAACCTCTCTAATGAGACGAAATAATTCTTTGCGCATTCCCAACATTGAAGATATTTTAGTATTCATAATTGCTAAACATCACATGCATGTTAAATAGTGGTTCATGTAACGAAGCATTTAAATAGCTTTCCTCGCATAAAGACAAAATTAAATATACCCCGCTGACTAGCATTGGAACTTGAATACTTATTTGAAAGATAAAGATCACTTATTTGAGAGCTAGAGATCACATATGGCCATTCAAAATTCGAAGTTCGGACATGGACTACGACAGAAATTTTGTGAACTCTATGCAGATTCTTATGGTCCGGGGTTAGAAGTAAATGAAAGAATTCAAAGAGCTTCAAGTATCAAGATGAAATGAAAACCAAATGCATACGAGATATCTCCCCAGGAATCCAATGGAAATTTGAAGCTCTACATGGTTATTAAGTTCTCCTTTAAAGTGTCATTCTGCATGGATGATAAAAGCACAACACTAATGATTGTAATGACACGGACACAAGTGAACAAGTAAAAAACAAGAAAGCGGGTAAAGAGAGAATTGCCAAAACAAGTATGCAAGTAAAGATAGAATTGCCCAACACTGTGTAATTTGTGTTATTAGAGTATATGATCAAAGTTTAATTTGTGTTATTAGAGTATGTGATCAAAGTTGACCTAGTCTTCAAAAAAATACAAAAAATCTCAGTGAAAGACCAATTTAGACTAGTCACCCAAAGAGAACAGTAAAATATTAAGTGTACAATAACACAATTGAAATGTAGGACTGTTATAATATAAACACACGCTTGGTAGGCCAAGAATAAAAACAATATGTGCTTGCTGAAAATCAGGAAGGAGAAGCATTGACGTAGAAGAACCAGGAACAGGGGAGCCATACAAATAGGGTTGTTACTTCAAAGGGTCAAACTCACTCAGCTCCATAGTTGACACATGAGTTTAGAGAATCCTTGTCTGTAGCAAAATGAAGATAGATATTTGAGAATTGTGATGTAGGGCAGGTCCTCGTTGCTCATGTGGGATGTTCTAGTGAGCTGTCTGAAAAACTGCCAAATGAGGAGAAGATTGTGAAAGCAGCTACAAATAGACGAAAATACAGGTATTCTTTGAAGGTGAGAAGCCTTGGGATGATGGTGTTGAGATGAAGTATAGACGATTCTCCAACAGCATAGGTTCACCATGTGGAATTGTCTGTTGCATCTCATCAGTGTTGAAAACTTCAAAAAATTGCAGTAAAGCATGTTCCTATAAATTAGCAAGCACAGGAACCCACCATAAAAGAGGTTGTTTTGGCTCATGAAATTCTTTGTATTAGCATATGCAAGAGAAGTGTCAGACGAGACGGAAGACATTATAGTGTAATAACAAAGTGAAATAGACGTGGAGATTGTTGCAAGAGGGACAACCCATGTCAAATGGCTAGAAAACTCTTCAGTGTAAACCTGCAGATGTTGGAGCCTTTTTGCAAGGTTTGGAACATGCCCACCATGTTTTCCATCATTATGGTCTAAAATTGTTGTTGTTGTTAAGAGGGTTTCCATGATGCCACTGCCAATCTGCTCGGAGTTGAACAGGAGGAATAGTGAACGTAGATACATACACAAAATGGGGTTCCAGAAGTGTTGGATGCTACAGTTAGTTAGATTACAGTGTAATAGAGAACTAAATTAGTGGATCAGCCAGTTATTTGCATCAAAGGTAAGGTCTAAAAAACAGTGGAATGGATTGCCATGACTAGGCTTTCCAATGGTAAAAAAGAATCATAGAGTGTGGAAACGAAAAGAAAAATGGTTTGGGTAATCCAAGCAAAAATAGTTTCCCTATTTATCACCCAAAAGTCACTGTAAAAATGTTTCAAGAAAGATTCCAAGTAGAATGAAAATTCTAAAAGTGGCCAGAATGACAAAGCTACAAAGCTCATAAGAAGCCACAATCTTAAGCCTCTGATACCAATTTGGATGAGCACAATAACAACAATTGAAATGACATATACACAAGCCAACAAATAAGAGACAAGTACGCAAATTAAGATAGCATTATCATAGAAAGAGTACAAACTTGTGGGGAGAGTAATCAAAATTGACAGTCTCCAGTAAAATAGGTGACTCAACAATTTATACCAAGAGACCCAAAGAGATGAGACAAAGAACAAAATAGAAGTGTACAAGTATTATACATGTTCATACATGCTTGATAAAACAAGTCTCGAAAGAACACTATGGCCGAGTCCCATCAAAGTAACATTTTCGGATTTCCCAACATCCTGTTCTACTAAGCAACTAGAGAAGTTTCTGGGCTGATGGGACCATAGAATGTACTGGCATAAGCTGTATTCTTGGACAAATGAAACAAGCAATAAAACTAAAGACAGATAGAGCTGCTAAACTGCAGGGCTAATAAGCTTCTCCAGACCATACAAATGCTCAGCAAGCCCATAAAAAAGATTACAAATTTATGGGGGGGCTAATCAAAGTTGACAATGTCTCCAATAAAATACAATAAAGTGGGGAACTGAACAATCGAGACTAAGTCACCCAAATAGATATAAGCATACAAATATTATACATGTTTATACATGGTTCCTAAAACAAGTCTCTCCAAAGTAACATTATGACCTAAGTCACCTAATACGGGGATACAAGGATACGAGGATACGGGGATTCGAAGAATCGGATACGGGTACGGTGACCCCAGAACAGGAAGAATCGGATACGGGTACGGTGACCCCAGAACAGGATACTTCTGGGATACGATACGTTATATATTATTTTATTAAAAAATATATATATTTTAAAATATATATATATATATATATATATATATATATATATATATATATTAAAAATTAGATATTTTTTACACAAATTCATACTTAATTCATTGATTTAAACATAGATTTATCTATCATCTTAGATAGTCAAGGTTTTGTTTGAGTGATGGGTACATTTTTAGTAGAGTCATGATAGAGGAGTTTGACAACCAATGTCACTAACATCAGGGTACATAGAGGGATTGGTGCTCTTGATTAAATACGAGTTCCATACCCTAATACATGACAAAATTCGATGGAAACATTGCAATAACCCAATCTTGAAATCCTGAAAAACTGATAAGTCTGCTGGATTTTGAATGAGATCTAAAATTCTACTTTCTCCATATGAAATCCAATGAGGTCAGAACCACTCTCAAACATCCTGAGTCATTTCATGGTAATGTTAAAAATTTAAGTAAAAGGATCAAGCAAAAGCCCCCCTTTATAATAAAAAAACAATGTTTTTTTGAACCCGCGGGCCCGGCCGTATCCAGTTTTACGGGATACGGCGTATCCGAACGGGGTACGGTCAGGGTACGCCGTACCCTCTTCGGATATGCCGTATCTGTTGAATTGGGGCAGAATCCCGTACGTATACGTACCCGATACGGGGATTCGGGATTCGTGGCCCTTTTAGGCGAATCCGGTGACTTAGATTATGACTAAATCTCATCAAAGTAACATTTTCGGATTTTCAAACATCCTGTTCTACTCGTTAACTTTCTAACGAGAATTGAAAAATGAATATTTGAACTTCATTTGTTTACATAACCAATGTATAAATAGTGTTAGATACAAGACCCCCATAAATAAACAGAACTCTGAAAACCAGTTAAATAACAGGGCATTAAGCTGAGAAAAGCAACTTTCAATCCAAAAAATTGATCAGTACATAGCACAATAACAGAATGAAATATGAATGGAATGTAAAGGTGTACTATCTTCTACTAATCCATTCTCAAAAAGAAGCTAGCTGCCACTCCTGATCCTGACCATGTTAATAAGCTGACATTTTGGAGACATATAAATCACTAACATAAAATTCTAAATTCACGTCTAAGAACGATGAGAAAATTAATTACAGTTTTGAAAAGAATGATACCACACTTTTTCCTTGCTGTCCTCTGTCAAGGATGATACCACATGAAAGATTAGATTTTCAAAAAAACATTCCTGAACTCAAACCTTGGGAAATTAAGGACATGATCGTAGCTGTGCATGGTAAAACACATCAGGCGCAAGTTTCTTCCCATAAACTGGACTAAAATAGACTAGACTTATCACAAAATTACTACATTCAAAAGACAACACTATAATGCACTCTTTAAGGGCTTTTCTGCTTCCTGGTAAATCTTACCAAGATAGATGGGCATGCAGCAACAATAGTGAAAGATGCACAAGAATATATTATACTATAACTGGAGCCCTCGGTGTCGGTATTATAATTCAAAATGGGAATCAATCCAAGGGGGTTGCCTTTTGCTTAGAAGTTTCAAATCATTTTGCTTGCTAAAGCTCACTAATGTTGTCGTCCTCATCGTCTGTTATAATTATAGGGCATGTGCCTTCTCAAAGAGGACTACTTGTTCATTATATAATTTTCATAACAATATTGAACAATGCAACTTAAATGCTACCATGAATGGTGTTATGTAGGTTCATGTTTCTCACCAAGATATACATATAATGTCTATCACAGTATTGGTAGTGGCTTCATGACATTGCCCTGAATACAAAATTCCATTTTATATATACCAATTTATAAATTTTGATGGACAATACTGTTTGATGCAAAGGCATCACCACCAAGCTATGGATATAAAGAGATAGCATGCCATAGAAGCAGCACCAGGCAGAACTAAGGCAATAAGGAAATAGACAATGCAGGAAAATGGAATACCGATGAAGGATGTTAAGTAATGCATAATGACATCTAAGTATTGAGAAGGATGAGAGATCATCTTTGATTATGAATCCAAGCACAGAAACTGCCAACCCACAGATGTCAGAAGCCTGTGTATGAGAGAGTATATGCTCCTTATAGTTTTATAAACTAAGCATTAACTGCAGGATTGAGAGGCACACCCTGAAGAGTGATGCCACTCTCAACACTGCATAGAGATTTTGCCAAGTATATAGCTGTTTGGGAAAGCGCTGTGCAAAGTCGCAAGTATCTTGCTACAAAATCACAGAATAAAAAAAGAAGCATATGGAAGTCCCATCCGCATCAATCGGTTTGGATGTTTATGAAAACCAACATTAAAAAGTATAGCCACCATTATGTGCCTAATTCAATTGGAATTATCTACCAACGTGTAATCACAGTTTTGTATGCCGATGATGCTACAGATAATTGAGGCAATTTTTATTCAATTTATACATTTTGTTAAGATCAAAAACACAAACCCGTGATCCCCAAATCTTAGAAATACAACCATATGCCCTGAAAGTAGAGAATAATTAACACGCAGGCACATAAGAAGAATTTGAATAGCAAATAAAGACCAATCAAACTTATTTCGGACTCTGCCAAATCAACTTTCTACATGGGAAACGAGGTGAGAAATACAGAAGGCTAAGTTTACTGCCTGTCTTTATTATACAGTTAATCTCTCATCTTTAACGCATTCATGCAAGTACCTGAAGTGTGCTCGTATTGTACAAAAACAATAGCATAAAGGTTTCTAAATACGAAAGGGAAAAAGTTTGTCATAAAAGCTGCCAGAGAAGCCAACATCAAGAACCAGGCAGAACCCCAATGACACAGTTGGGCACAATGAAATTTTGCAAATCTTGGTTTAAAATCCAACCTGGGCTACTCTGCTGATTATTAAAGACAGACAGAATCGACGATGCCATTGAGCCAATTAAAACAACCAGTCAATCAGAGAGCCACCACAATTGCCAAAACTCAATTCTAATTAATTGAAAAAATTATATCAGCGTAGTAACAAAATAGTAGAATCCAAAAATAAGTACATGCATCTTTCCGAAAACAAGAGCTACAAAACAAAATTAAGGTTAAGCTCTAGCTCCTAGTGTTAAAAAGGAAACATCTCGTGGGTGAAAATTACACTTGTCTTCTCAGTTGGCAGAACGAGGGGGAGTTCCATAAGAATGTTCATCTGTCATCTGCTGTTGCCCATAAGACTGGCCATCCGGCATGTGCTGCTGCTGATGGGGATGTCCATAACTTTGTCCGTCCGGCATTTGTTGCTGTTGCTGCTGCTGATGAGGATGATGAGGGTGCTGCCACATGGGCTGGTGAGGATGAGTTGGCATGCCATAGGGACGGGGCTGCTGCTGCTGGTGCATATACATGGCCGATGGGTCCATCTGAAGTGGAACAGGTCTGCCCATCATGATTGAAGAGGAGCCCATCATTCCCTGCTGATGTGGCGATTGGGGCATAGAAGGAGGAGGGTAATAATATGAAGCCTCGGGGGTTACGCCACCTCTGACAAACCCTAAACCCAAACCCTCCTCCTTGAGGTCGTCCCTGGGCACAATGTCCACCAGGAAATCAAATATGTCAGTTCTGGTAATGGCAGCCGCAATGTCGTTCTTCTGCAACGTTCTCCGTTTGTTTTCTTCGGCGTGTATCCATGAGCGCATGGTGAGCTCCAGAATGAACATCTCGCAGGCCTTGGCGAACAGAACGGGGGCCTCCGCCGATATCATGCGGACATCTTCGTCGGCCTTCATGATTTTCTTGATTCGGGCGAGGGGTAGCTGGTGGTTCTTGAAGTCGCTCACCTGCTCGATTTCTTGCATTTGGAAAGCCCAGAACATGTGGAGCTGCTGCTGTTGCTGCTGTTGCTGCTGCATGTGGTGGTGGTGGAAGGCCTGCTGCCCTCCGCTCTGGTGAAGGCCAGCCTGCACTATCTGCCCCACCTGTCCCTGCATGCCCACAGGCGGAGGCTGTGCAGCTGCTCCGCCCGGATAGCCCTGAGACATGCCTTGCGGCGCCGCTCCGCCGGAAGAAGTTGGATGATGTTGGTGGTGGTTGTGGTGGTCCATGGCTGCCTGCCCTCTCTTGTCCTTCCCCAACACCGTCCTTGCAATGAAAGCGCTACTCCTCCCACAAATCCCTTCACATATTCAATGAATATCTCCCTCTCCCACTTGTTTCAATGCGATATTTCTATCTTAAGGCCTCTTCTTGTGCCTGTCAGGGTGCAGGGACAGCGGAATCTTTAGCTATACCTAATACCCCACAGGCTACACCCCACCAGACATTCCCGTCCTGTACTCTATTCTATTCTGTACTGAAAATAGTAAAGGACGGGGGATAAAATAATGCAAGAGTATCTGCTGCTTTATCCTTTACATTATCCCCTGCCAAAAGGTTATGTGACAGGCCCCCTTCTGCTATCGTCTTCTAAAGATACAACTTGTTATATAAATTTAATTTAACAAAGTTATAGCTACTCACAAGGGTGGTAGATCGATCGATTTTATCTTACGTTACATGGTAGATCGATTTTTTCTTACGTTACGTTTCGTTTGATTAACTTATAAATGAAAACTATAAACGGTTTAGGTAATTTATTTTAATATAAATATATGTTAAAAAAATCATTCTATAAATATAAGTGGTGTGTCATCTCGGGTTATTTTGGGTGGTTTAATTTTTGTTAATGACATTTTGAGTTTTGATGGTTTGATGATTATTGTTGTCATAGTTTTATTTTGGGTGGTTTAATTTTTGTTAATGACATTTTGAGTTTTGATGGTTTGATGATTATTGTTGTCATAGTTTTAGAGAACATAAAAACATTTTTTTAAATGAGTATAATTGTGTGTTGACTTGGGTACCACTAACTTCTCTTGTCTTTTAGTTGAGAAGAGGCTAATTTTATTGTTGTTGAGATATTATAGAATATTGTGTTGCATAGCTAGGTGTTCAAAATTTCACTTCATCCATTTTGAGTGACAAAAAAACAATAGTGTTGATATGGAGAGCGTTGGACTAAGAATAAATAGATAAAGAATATAACTTTTAAGGGATGTAAGGAGATTTTGTGAAAGTTATTGAAAATTTTGTTGTTGTTGAGATATTCTGGAATATTATGTTCATCTCTGAGTGTCCAAAACTTCACTTCACCCACCTTCACAAACAAAAAGCTATAATGTTGATATGAAGAGTGTTGGACCAAGAATAAATAGATAAAGAATATAACCGTCCACGGATGTAAGGAGATTTTGTGAATGGTATTGAAAACCAAAAATAATCATAGTCTAACTTCTAGCTGAAATGATCTTTTTTACGACATTTTTTCCTATTAATTTTAATAAAAATGGCAGAAATTTTTAAAAAATTGTAGAATACTAGTGCCCCTAGATTGTTTAGGGTGTTGAATCCATTTATGCATTCAAAAATATATTTTAAACATAAAAAAGTCACATCCTTGCTTGAAATTGTATGTGAAAAATAAGTTAGATTGTGTCATTCTTAATTACTAATTATAAAGGAAAAAGAGAAATAAGACCAGTAATAATAATAGCATGAAATTAAATTATCAAATAAATAGCTTAATAATAATTTTAAATATAGATATATGTTTAATATTCTATAGGCAGTGATGAGGAAATTTTGAGTTGATAAAGAGCGAAGCGAGAGCCGAAGGAACATCACCGCCATGACTTAGGGTTTAGTGGCTTCTGAGCAGGCTTCCCCTGGCACACCTTCTTCCATAGCCTTGGGGCCCTCTCTTACTCCTGGAGTGCAGATAGGCTCCCTCATGACAGACAACAGCGGGGGGACGGGTTCGCCTTCCATTGGAGTGGCAGCAGGGGCTGACAGCGATCGTCATTAGAACTCTAGCCCGCTCCTAGACCTAACTGGGGTGTCTCCAGTAGCGAAATCACCATCTGTAGCAACAACGATCACATCCTCCACATGCATACCCAAAGCCACTACAAGAACCAAGATAGAGCTCCCTGCTCATCGAATAAATGAAAAAATCCAATACATGAAGGACCATGCACTGATAGGCAAGTTCATGGGTTTCTGGCCCACAGAAAAATCCCTCCTAGGTTGGATCACCTCCAAATGGAAGCCTAAGGGCCATATCAATCTACAGCTCGCCAAGGGCTTCTTCAACGTGATCTTCACTTGCATCGAAGACAAAATTGGATCATGGACGGTGGGCCATACTTCTTTAACTCTGCGGGTCTATACCTGTGCAACTGGGTAGAACGCTTCAACCCGGACAAGCAAGATTTCACTTGGGCTTCAATCTGGGTCAGGCTCTACACCCTTCCCCGGGACTATTGGGACAAGCTAACCCTTCGGGACATAGGCAACACTCTTGGAGAATTCATTAAAACTGCGGAGGAGACAAAGATCAACAAACACACAGCCTACACAAGGATCTTTGTCTACATGAACATTGCAGAGTCTCTCCCTAATGAGGTAAGACTGCTCCATGATGATTATGAATGGATTCAAACAATAGATTATGAACATGTACCATTTAGATGTCAGAAATGTCACCAACACGGGCACCTATTCAGAGATTTCCCCTTAAATCAAAGAGCTGCACCGAATAACGACTCAACAAATAAAGACACCAAAGGGTTCATGAAAGTTGTTGGAAGGAAAAGGCATACCAAGAAGTCAAACACGAACCAGAACAAAAGAGCTCCAGCATCAAGCAACAACTTTGACGCCCTAGCTCAACTGAATGAGAATGAGAGCGAACCCCAAGAGACTCGGAGCGACCTTCGCAAGAGAAACCCCAAGCCTCAAAGACTCAACAAGCCAAAATCCAACCGGAAGCCTTTCGATTCCCCGGTCCTCTATACACACAAGGGACAACTCGGAAAAAAAAAATTAAAATTAAAATTAAAAAATTAAAAATAAAATTAAAAATAAAATAAAATAAAATAAATAAATTTAAAAAATAATAATAATAATAATAATAATAAAAGGTAAAGGCGCAGTGCTGGACCCAAACCCAGAAGAAATGGAAGAAGAATCGGAGAGCATTGACTATGGGGACCTTGATCTCATGGGGTTGGAAGAAGCATGCAAGCAGAAAGACTTCCTCTCAATCCCTCTGCACCAGATTCGAAAGTTGGAGGAAGTCCTTACTAGAGCTCAAAAAATTCCATCCCTTGGCATACAAGGAGGTACACTCCTGAACACCAAACTCATTCTGAAAGAATCCCAAAAACGAGGAAGAAAAACAAATTTGCAGTGAACGGTTATCATGGGCAAAGAGCTAGTAGAATCAGGGAGATACCCCAAGTTGACCAGGTTCTACTCTATAGTTCCCAACCCCCCTTAATGAAGATCATCTCATGGAATACTAGAGGGAAAAACAGTCACTCCAAGCACAGTTTAATCAAGAAAATAATTACTGAGGAAAATCCCACAATCTTCTTTATGCAAGAAACCAAATGCTCCAGCTCCACTCTGGACACAATATTTAAAAGACTCGAGAAAGGCTGCAACACCCTAGCAGTAGACGCTAATGGGGTTTCGGGAGGCCTAACAATCATCTGGAACCCCCACTTCATTACCCTGAAGAATAGTCAAGCCAATCGACAGTTCATTCAAGCTTCCTTTCACTTGATTGGAACTAACATTCATGGACATCTCACGAATGTCTACTTCCCCCAGCCTCTCCACCAAAAAAAAGAGCTCCTTGACAGCATTGTAGATCTCAACAATCAGCGTACTCACCCTCTCTACCTGATTGGAGGAGACTTCAACATGATAAAAACCCTTCAGGAAAAAAAAGGAGGAAGACTTCACCTTGAAATGGACATCACCAAATTCAAGAACTTCATCCACGACAATAATTTTATATATCTTCAAACATCCAATGGCATATTCACTTGGAATAACAGAAGAGGTGGATCTCATTAAATTGCTTCCAGACTGGACCACTTCCTCATCATAGAAGACTTCATTCACCTAGGAGGAGAGCTCACAGCCACCATCAGCTCGCCCTCTAGCTCAGACCATTGACCGATCCAACTCGAATGGCTCAGACTGGGTATAGCCACCCCTAAACCTTTTCGCTTTGAACACTTTTGGCTCAAACATCCAGGGTTCAAAGACCTCATATCGGATTGGTGGGCTTCCCTCGCACCACCCTTGCGCACAAAAATGTATCAGTTTCGGCAGAAATTGAAGATGCTCAAGGGGAAACTGAAATTGTGGAACAAGACCACATTCGAAAACATCTTCAAAGACCAAAGAGATCTGGAAGAGCAAATGAAGCAGCTCCAACAAAAAATCATATCAGAAGGAAGATCATCAGAATCAGAGAACAAGGAAAAGTCCCTAATAGCCCAACTGGAAGAGAGAAGAAGCCAAGAAGAGATCCTATGGAAAAAGAAATCCCGGATATGTTGGCTTAAGGATGGAGAAAGAAACACAAAATTCTTCCATCGCTCCACAATCTAGCACAGGATGCACAACAAAATCATAGTCCTTAAAAATCAAAACGGGGAGTGTATGGAAAAACATGAGGACATCATTGAGGAACTGCTCTATCACCTCAAGGACATCCTCAAAGAATCCAACATCCAACGACAGGATGCCATTGGAAAAATCACACGGCACATCCCAAAATTGGTCAATGAGGATCACAATGGGATGTTTCTCAAAGCCACAACACTCTCAGAGGTCGAACAAGCGGTTTTCCAATTAAAAGAAGGGAAAGCCCCCGGATCGGACGGATTCACCACCAACTTCTTTCATTTCTTTGGGATATTATCAAAGAGGAAATCTGGGGCATAGTAGAGGAATCGTGCAACACCCACTGGATTCTTCCATCTCTTAATGCAACCTTCCTCACTCTCATCCCAAAGGAAGACAATGCAGCTTCTCCAAGTAATTACAAGCCCATAGCACTCTGCAATGTAATTTACAAAATCATTTCCAAAGTTATAGCTAACATATTGAAGCAGCTCCTTCCCATTGTTGAGATTGCAACAAGATGATGAGCTTAGTGGAAAGAAGTCGCCTTCACTAAGTGGGGCCGCAGGCTATTTTTGGCGCAAAGTCTATTTTTAGACTATGTCTATTTTTAGACATGTCGATCATATTCTATGAGTTGCGGGATGCTATTTGTGGATGGTTGGTCAAGTTGGAAAAATAGATGGACTTCTATTTTTAGACATATTGGGCGGAATCTATTTTAGATTTCTAGTCTAAAAATAGATATGTCGAATATTATTAGCTCTTAATAATATTTGGACTCTAAACATTATCTTATTCTCTTGGAGCACTTCAGTTAAGTGCACAGATGTGGCACAAGAGCTGACAAAAGGAATTACGCTATTCCTGAGGGTTAAGTGGAGCTATAGCATGGAGACTTCAGTTAGAACTCATGTGAGAGAGTTTGGTGGAGTTGATTGAGGAAGTTAATGGAGTTGTGTTCATTTTAACTCAGTTAAACATAATTGAGCTAGTTGTATCTAGTCTAACTGATTGATACACTAGTGAGAGTAGTGTGAATTAATTATTAATTAATTCACTAATTATAAACTCATTAATCAACTAAAGAATACATCAGTTAACTTCAATGCATGGACAGTTTCAGTGGAGACCAGTGAAGAGGTAGGTGAAAGAGCAGTGTGACTATCAGTTGTGACTATACTCGTGCATGAGTTTGCGCCACACATTGATGGAGATGCCAATGAGGATTGCGCAGTACAAGCCAGGTGGTTCAAAGTTAATTATGAGCCATTATTCAGCAGGGATTGCGCAGTAGAGGCAGGCTATTCGGTGGCAGAGATTGGAGCATGTGATTTGCTAGATTGGGCTTGATTAGTGTGTAGCAATTGGAGATTGTACTGAGAGCTTGTGAGGAGCTTTGTATGATGATTGCTACATGATCTCTATGACATATAATATATAGATAGTTGGGGCTTTTCAACTTTAAGCTTTCCCATAAAATATTGTGTTCATATATGTGATTCTTTATGGTTTTAATGTGCACATGCAATTGTTTTTATTTTCGCAATTAATGATCAATGGTAGAAGAGATTTTGTATTGTGCATGAAGTTAAAATAGTGTGTGATCAAGAGAATATCGGTGGATAACATATCAGTTATCAAATTTCTACATGGTATCGAAGCGATATTTATCATTGGAGCAATTACAAAACATTGAAGCGGTTGATTTTTTTGAGCTGGTGGAATTCGAATTTGTAGCAGTGTTTTCTTAGTGTCGAAGTTGAGATGTCTTTCAACGGATTGCGATTGGAGTATGCCCTTGAGGGCAAATCAAATTATATTGCATGGAAGGACAGGATGGAGGCGGTGCTGGATGACAATGGGTTGAAGGAGTTCATAGATGCAGAAATTCCAAAACCTGCTTCTAGCGATGTTGTCGTACTTGACACATGGAAAAAGAAGACAACAAAGTGTCGAAGGATTTTGTTGGAAGGTGTGAAGGATCACATAGTGTCCAGCCTTCATGGTAAAGCTTCTCCATTCTTGATGTGGAAAGCGTTGACAGACTTATTCCAAAGCAAGAGCGACCAGATGAAGTTGGCGCTCAAGGATAAACTCGGGAACATAAAAATGGAGAAAGGCGACAGTATGCCCAAGTACCTCACGAAGTTCATCCAATGCAGGGATGAGCTAGGAAGTGTGGGGGTTACTGTTGATGACGAGGACTTGGTGAGCTTAGCTCTCCTTGGGCTTCCTAAGAGTTGGCATTCCTATCAGGACTCTGTCAATGGTCGGGAGAAATTGCCAAGATGGGAGCGACTTTGGTTGGATCTTGTGCAAGAGGAGATAAGGCGAAGTACCAGGGACGGATCTTTATCAAAGAACTCAGATGAAGAAAATTGCGCTTTGGCTTCCAAAGCAAGGAAGGGGAAGAGCAAGAAGAATGCTTCTCAATCCGGTGCGAAAGGCAAGAAGCAGGACATGTCCAAGGTGAAGTGCTTTCACTGTCACCAACACGGACATTACGCCACTAATTGTCCACAGAAGAAGAAAAATAAGCAGGCTGTTGGAGAGGCCTTAGCCTTGCATTTTGAGTTGGATTTTTCACTGATCGCATCCTTGGTCTCAAGTATGATGGGCTCAGTGTGGTTTCTTAACAATTGTGCATCTTTTCATATGACCAGAGACAAAGATTTGTTTACTAATCTAGATGAGAAAGATCTTGGAGTGCACATCGAGATGGGCGATGATGGTAGATACAGTGCGACCCATATCGGTACCATTTCATTTGAGAGGGAGTCTAGTAAACCCTCCGTATTGAAGAAAGTGATGCATGTTCCAGGATTGAAGAAGAATCTGATCTCGGTGGCCATGTTAGAAGAAAAGGGATATGATGTTGTCTTTAGCGAGGGAAAGGCTTTCCTACGCAGTAAGGCAACTGGTGAAACCCGGAGGATAGGGGTTCAAGTTAAGAACCTTTATCAGTTGCAGGTAGATGGTTGCGTGCAGCAATGGCAGGCAAGGCAGAAGGAGTGGTGAGTCGGGATGATGGCGAGCTGTGGCACAGGAGATTGGGCCACCTTCACCATGGAGCTTTGAAAATTTTGCAGCAGATTTCTACCGGGCTTCCCAAAGGTACACTTGCGCATTTAGATCAGTGCAAGGGATGTACTTTGGGAAAATTTGTGAAAGCCACTTTTCATGAGAAGGATAGTCATGCCATGATGATCCTTGAGAGAATTCACACAGACATGTGTGGACCTTTCTCAATAGCTTTGACAGCAAAGCACAGGTACTATGTGATATTTGTTGATGGTTTTTCTCGTAAGTGCTGGATCTTCTTCATGCAGAAGAAGAGTGAGACATACTCAAAGTTCTGTGAGTTCAAAGCACTGGTTGAGAAAGAATCGGGGAAGCAGGTGAAGGCTCTTAGGAGCGATAATGGTGGTGAATTCATCTCTGGCGAATTCAAGGACTTTTGCAGCACAGAAGGAATTCGAAGAGAGCTCATAGCGCCTCATAACCCACAGCAAAATGGGGTTGCTAAGTGAAAGAACAAAACGATTGTGGGTGCTGCATGGGCGATGTTGCATGATCAGGGCCTTCCCATACACTTGTGGGCTTAGGCATGCAATACTGCAGTTTATGTGCAAAACCGTTGTCCTCACAAGATACTTGGCATGAGTACACCCGAGGAGGCGTTTTCTGGTAAGAGGCTTGATATTTCCCATTTGAGGATTTTTGGTTCACCTGTTTACATTCATGTGATGAAGGATGCCAGGAAGAAGCTGGAGTCGACCGCAGAGTTTGGGATATTTGTGGGGTACACTGATACGCCCCACAACTATCATGTGTATTTGTCAGACAGGCGCAAGACTGTTGTGCGACGGGATATCAAATTTCAGGAGGAGAAAGCCATGAAGTGTTCGCTTGAGAGGGAGCCACACTTGCATGCAGATGAGGAGCTATTAGTTCCTAAGGATGAGCCTCGGGATGTGGATCAGCCACAAGAGGAGGTTCATGGAGTGGAAGAGACCACTCATGCAGCGCCAACCATCGGAGGGCGGAAGCGCACTACAAAAGCTAAGCGACTGGCTCAAGATGCAGAGAAGATTGTAGGACCACCTACATCACAGCGCAAACAGAGACAGACACCTGACCGGTATACTAGATACATGGCTCTTATGAGTAAGTGTATCATGACAGAGCCATCCTCTTTCGAGGAAGCTGTGGAGGATCCCGCATGGGTAGATGCCATGGTGGAAGAGTATGATTCGATTGTCAGAAACAGTGCATGGGAGATTGTCCCAAGGCCGGAAGGGAAATCAGTGGTAGGTTTGAGATGGATCTACAAAGTGAAGCAAGCAGCTGACCGGAGTGTGGAGAAGTACAAGGCAAGATTTTTTACCCAAGGCTTCTCACAGATTGAGGGAATCGATTATGAGGAAACCTTTGCACCTGTCACAAGGTATTCTTCCATACGGATGATTCTTGCTCTCTCAACGCAGATGGGGTGGCACATTCATCAGATGGATGTGAAGACTGCGTTCCTCAATGAAGTGATTGAGGAGGAGGTGTACATAGAGCATCCCGAAGGTTTCAAGATCTTCAGCAGCGAGTCGCATGTGTGCAGGATCAAGAGAGCGTTGTATGGGTTGAAACAAGCACCTTGTGCTTGGTACACATGGATATACAGTTATTTCACTGGACTTGGATTCTCCAAGAGTGAGGCGATCCGAACCTATACCAGATTGTGGTGGAGGGTAAGTTGCTGATCATTGTACTTTATGTAGATGATTTGATTTTGACGGGTGATGAACTGTTGATACACTCATGCAAGGCTGATCTTGCAAAGGAGTTTGAGATGAAGGACTTGGGCCTCCTTCATTATTTCCTGGGATTGGAAATTTGGCAGTGCAGTGATGGACTGTTTGTTTCTAAAGGAAAGTATGCCCGGGAGATACTGGAGAAGTTCAACATGAATGGCTGCAAGCCTATTGATACTCCTCTTCCTGGTGGTTGGAGGAAGGAGGATGTTGTTAGAAAATTATATATTATGGAGCAATGCAACACATAAAATATGCGAAAAATACAAGCACACAAAACACATAAACCAGAGAGACACAGATATACGTGGTTCACCCAGTTTGGGCTACGTCCACCCCGAACAGCCAATCCTTCCTTTCTATTATCCGACAAAAAATTGAAGAGAAAAAACCTACAGCAGATCCACTGTAATATCCTCTGTTCTCTCTCCACGGTCTCCCTATCTGTTTCTCACTCTTAGAATACACATACAATACAAAGCCACAATAAAATACCCTCATACAAGTGATGGGTTGCCTTCTAGAGCAAAAAACCCTAAACTAAACATAACTTCTACCATCAGATCATCTGCCTAATGAATGGCCCAGATTGACTAGAAATTACAATACTTTTACAAGGCAATTTTACATATGTTTTTAACCCAGGGGGGCGCTACACGAAACCCCCACGGGGGGGCTCACGACGACGCACACACGACCCCCCACAGCCGTGATTAATTACGGTGAGTACAGCCGCCCCTTTTAAGGTACGGGGGTCCAATGTTGTGATACAAAGTAAACAAGATAATCAGGCTCCACACCCAACAATCTCCCACTTGGAGACTGATTGTAGCAACTCCACCGCTACTTCATTTGCTGGACAATGACTCCTCTTTGGACCTGGCTATTCCTCATCTTCATCGACATCCTTGAAGACCAATTGAAACTGAGCACATTCTCAGTTTCTCCCTGGTTACAACTTTTGTTAGCATATCTACAAGATTTTGGTTAGTGTGTATCTTTTCCAGCTTCAACTCTCCATATTCCAATATTGACCGTATGAAATGGTACTTGAGATGTATGTGTTTAGTCCTAGAATGAAATGTTGAGTTCTTTGCAAGATGAATGGCACTTTGGCTATCACTGTATAATGTGCCCATATCATGCTTCTTACCCAATTCATCCATAAACCTTTGTAACCAAATTATTTCTTTACTAGCCTCTGTAGCAGCAACATACTCTACTTCTATTGTTGAAAGTGCAACAACACTTTGGATTTTTGAAACCCAACTGACAGCTGTTCCACCTATAGTAAATACATATCTTGTAGTGCTCCTCCTATTATCTCTGTCACCTGCCATATCTGCATCAACATATCCCTGTAGAGCAATGTTTGAACCACCAAAGCATAATGTTTGATTTGTGGTACCTCTCAAATATCTGAGAATCCATTTTACTGCCATCCAATGTTCTTTTCCTGGATTGTTCATATACCTGCTTACAACTCCCACTGCATGTGCAATATCAGGCCTTGTGGAGACCATTGCATACATTAAGCTTCCAACTGCTGATGCATATGGAACTTTAGACATATAATCCATGTCTTCTTGGGTCTTTGGGCACATCTCCTTACTAAGTTTGAAATGGCTAGCAAAAGGTGTACTAACTGGTTTTGCATTCCGCATATTAAATCTTTTCAACAACTTTTCTATGTACTCATTCTGAGACAGTGTTAATTTGCGATTTTTCCTATCTCTAGTTATCCTCATAACAAGGATTTGTTTTGCAGCTCCCAAATCCTTCATTGCAAATGAATTTGCCAATTTTCTTTTGAGCACATTTATTTCCTGCATGTTAGACCCTGCAACAAGCATGTCATCTACATACAATAACAGTATAATATAGCTGCCATCATTTTTCCTTTTCAGATAAACACAATGATCAGAGTGACATCTAGTATAACCTTGTTCGGACATAAACTTGTCAAATTTTAGATACCACTGCCTTGGAGCCTGTTTTAAGCCATACAAGCTCTTCTTTAACCTGCACACCAATTTTTCTTTCCCTTTGACCTCATATCCTTCTGGTTGCTGCATGTATATCTCTTCCTCCAAATATCCATGGAGAAATGCTGTCTTTACATCTAACTGTTCAAGAGGTAAGTCTTCCGCTGCTACAAGACTTAAAATAGTTATGATTGAAGTCATTTTAACAATAGGAGAAAATATTTCATCAAAATCAATACCTTTCTTCTATGCAAACCCCTTCACCACAAGTCTAGCTTTGTACCTCTGTTTTCCTCCATCTTCTTCCTTCAGCCTGTAAACCCATTTATTCTGAAATGTAGTTTTACCTATAGGCAACCTGACTAAGTCCTAAGTCTGGTTATGCATTAAGGAGTCCATCTCTTCATCCATGGCTAGCTCCCACTTCTTCCTGCTTTCAACCTGCATTACTTCTTCATAACATTCGGGTTCACCAGAATCAGTCAATAATAAATAATATAATGAAGGAGAATATCGTTCAGGGGGTCCACTTATCCTGGTAGATCTTCTAACACCACTTTCAGGTGTTTGAGGTGCCTGTTGCTGTTGTGGTGGTTACTGCTGCTGCAGTTGTTGATTATTATTATTTTCAGGCACCTTTACTTTTTCAGTTATCTCATCAAGAACCGTGTATTCCTTGCTTTCTTTTTTCCGTTTCTTTTCCTGCAATTGATTCTTATACAAGACCTTTTCATTGAATATTACATCTCTGCTCCTAATGATTTTGTGATTTTCATAATCATATAAGCGATAACCAAAATCATTAACACCATATTCAATAAAGGTACATTTCTTTGATTTTTCCTCAAGCTTTGTTCTATTTTCTTTATTAATATGGACAAAGGCCTCACAGCCAAAAGGCTTTAAAAAAGAGTATTTTACCTTTTTACCTGTCCATGCTTCCTCTGGAATACCACCATCCAAGGAACTTGAAGGCCCTCTGTTTATTAGATAAAGAACAGTATCTACAACATCTGCCCAAAATTGTAAAGGCAATCCTGCATGCAATCTCATGCACCTTGCACGCTCCATGATTGTTCTGTTCATCCTTTCTGACACACCATTTTCTTGTGGTGTTCTTGGAACTATATTCTCTCTACGAATTCCATGCTCTGAACAGTACCTATCAAAATCTTTGCTGCAATATTCACCTCCATTGTCTGATCTGAGACACTTCAACTTCTTTCCTATCTCAATCTTAACCAAAGCTTTCCATTTCTTGAAAGTATCAAATACATCAGATTTATTTTGAATACAATAAATCCAATTTTTTCTAGTTGCATCATCAATAAACGTAACATAATAGCGAGAGCCACCAAGAGATGATACCTGAGCAGGTCCCCATACATATGTATGCACAAGCTCCAATTTTTCGCTCTTCTGTTCTTTCCCAACTCTGAGAAATCTGACTCTCTTTTGTTTTCCATAAATGCAATTTTCACAGAAATCCAAATCAACATTCTTCAAACCTGGCAACAAATTTCTTGAGTGAAGAATCTTCATTCCCTTCTCACTCATGTGTCTGAGCCTATGATGCCATAATCCTGCATCTGCTCCTTTGGAAGTTAAAGCATTAACAGAGTTAGAAATACCATTGCATAAATACAATGTACCAACCTTTTCGCCTTTTGCTATTACCGGGGCTCCTTTGGTGACCTTCCAAGTTTTATCTGTGAAAGTTGTCACACAACCTTCACTGCCTAACTGCCCTGTTGAAATCAGATTTTTCTTCAGATCTGGAACATGCCTTACCTCCTTTAGTAACCATTGGTTTCCATTCTGTTGTTTTACAAGAACTTTACCCATTCCAACAATTTTACAGGGTTTATCATCACCCAAACGAACTTGTCCAAAATCTCCTTGAACATAGTCATGAAAATATTCTTATCAGGTGTGGCATGGAATGAAGCCCCTGAATCTACAACCCAAGAATCAGTAACATTTTCGAAAGAAAGAATCAAAGCATCTTGTAACACATCACCTGTCACATTTGCTTCATGATTGTTTTCTTGTTGTGTGTCTCCTTATTTTCCCTTCCGAGATCTACAGTCTTTCTTTAGGTGTCCTTTCTTTCCGCATTTCCAGCACACTATCCCCGATCTGGACTTGGATCTGCCTTTCCTTGATTTACTGCGATATCCTGAGCTCTTTCCTCTTTCCATTCTCCTTCCCCTAGACTCTGCACTCAAAGCATTACCCGATGTCTCACCGAAGCTTTTCCGTCGCATTTCCTCGCTAAGGATAGCACCAACAACATCATCAAACTTTAAAGTACTAGATCCAGAGACAGAGTTACTAATGGCCATTAATAAACCATTCCAACTCTCTGGCAATGAGCACAAGAATAACAGAGCTCTAACTTCATCATCAAAGTTTACCCCTACAGAACTTAACTGACTGGTAACTGTATTGAAATCATTTAAATGGTCTGCAACAGATCCACCTTCCGACATCTTCATATTAAATAGTCATTTCATAAGAAATACCTTGTTTGAGGCCGAGGGCTTTTCATACAATTTCGCCAACGTCTGCATCAAACCCTCTGTTGTTGTTTCCTTCGAAATATTGAAGGCGACTGACGCCGCAAGACACAACCGTACTGTTCCGAGTGCCTTTCTATCGAGAATGTTCCATTCCGCGTCTGTCATGGTCGCTGGCTTCTTTGTTTTTCCGCTCAATGGTAGGTACAGATCTTTCTGATACAGATAATCTTCCATCTGCATCTTCCACAGCGCAAAGTTTTGGCCGTTAAATTTCTCGACCCTAAACTTACCATCGTCCGCCATTGCTCCCACTAAAACCAGGAACCCTTCTTTCCTGCGAGTTTATCAGCCAAATAGACCTTCGGCTCTGATACCAGTTGTTAGAAAATTAAATATTACAGAGCAATGAAACACATAAAATATGCGAAAAATACAAGCACACAAAACACATAAAACCAGAGAGACACAGATATACGTGGTTCACCCAGTTTGGGCTACGTCCACCCCGAACAGCCAGTCCTTCCTTTCTATTATCCAGCAAAAATTGAAGAGACAAAACCTACAGCAGATCCACTGTAATATCCTCTGTTCTCTCTCACAGTCTCCCTCTCTGTTTCTCGCTCCGAGAATACACACATAATACACATCCGCAATACAATACCCTCATATATACAAGGGGGTTGCCTTCTAGGGAAAAAAACCCTAATCTAAACATAACTTCTACCGTCAGATCATTTGCCTAATGAACGGCCCAGATTGACTAGAAATTACTATACTTTTACAAGGCAATTTTACATCTATTTTCAAGCTTGGGCGCGCTTGAAACCCTCGCCCGGGGGAGCTCAGAAAACGGCTGCGCCCCTGGACCCTCCAGCCAATGATTAATTATAGGGGGTGTTGCGCCCTTTGGAAGCTCTGAGGGTCCAATGCGTAATCTGAAAGTAAACAAGATCTTCGAGGCACACCCAACAAATGCTACATCGACGGATGTAGTGGATGCCACTGTTTATCGACAGTTGGTGGGGTTGCTTATGTATCTGGGCAATACACGACCCGACATATGCTATGTTGTTAACCAACTTTCACAAGCTATGGTTAAACCTACCAAGATATTTTGTAAGGCAGGCAAGCATGTATTGAGATATCTCAGAGGCACATTAGGATATGGATTATGGTACAGACAGTTAGATGAGGTGAAGCTGTGTGGCTTCACGGATGCAGATTGGGCAGGGAGCCCAACGGACAGAAAGAGCACATCTGGAGGGATTTTCAGTATCCGGTCGACAGCAGTTTCTTGGTACAGCAGGAAGCAGAGATTCGTGGCAATCAGTTAAGTAGAGGACGAGTATATGGCAGCGAGTTTGGCTGCATGCGAGGCTATATGGATGAGGAAGATCCTGGTCGGGTTGTTCGGTTCACACTTAGATCCTACTATGATATATTGTGATAATTAGAGTTGCATCAAACTCTCGGTTAATCTAGTATTTCATGATAGATCTAAACACATTGATATCTGATATCATCATATCAGAGATTGTGTGTAGCGGAAGATCATGTTACTTTCATACATTCCCACGGAGGATCAGGATGCTGATATCTTGACGAAGGCGGTCACCAGGAGCAAATTCGAATACCACAGAGGCAGGATAGGGGTGGCAGATAATCCTTATCTTGTTGAGAGGGAGTGTTGAGATTGCAACAAGATGATGAACTTAGTGGAAAGAAGTCGCCTTCACTAAGTGGGCCCGTAGGCTATTTTTGGCGCAAAGTCTATTTTTAGACTATGTCTATTTTTAGACATGTCGATCATATTCTATGAGTTGCAGGATGCTATTTGTGGATGGTTGGTCAAGTTGGAAAATAGATGGACTTCTATTTTTAGACATATTGGGCGGAATCTATTTTTAGATTGCCAGTCTAAAAATAGATATGTCGAATATTATTAGCTCTTAATAATATTTGGACTCTAAACATTATCTTATTCTCTTGGAGCACTTCAGTTAAGTGCACAGATGTGGCACAGGAGCTGACAGAAGGAGTTACGCTATTCCTAAGGGTCAAGTGAAGCTATTGCATGGCGACTTCAGTTAGAACTCATGTGAGAGAGTTTGGTGGAGTTGATTGAGGAAGTTAATGGAGTTGTGTTTAGTTTAACTGAGTTAAACATAGTTGAGCTAGTTGTATCTAGTCTAATTGATTGATACACTAGTGAGAGTGGTGTGAATTAATTATTAATTAATTCACTAATTATTAACTCATTAATCAACTAAAGAATACATCAGTTAACTTCAGTGCATGGACAGTTTCAGTGGAGACCAGAGAAGAGGTAGGTGAAAGAGCAGTGTGACTATCAGTTGTGACTATACTGGTGCATGAGTTTGCACCACACATTGATGGAGATGCCAATGCGGATTGCGCAGTACAAGCCAGGTGGTTCAAAGTTAATTATGAGCCATTCTTCAGCAGGGATTGTGCAATAGAGGCAAGCTATTAGGTGGCAGAGATATGAGCATGTGATTTGCTAGATCGAGCTTGATTAGTGTGTAGAAATTGGAGATTTTACTGAGAGCTTGTGAGGAGATTTGTATGATGATTGTTACATGATCTCTATGACGTATAATATACAGATAGTTGGGGGTTTTCAGCTTTAAGCTTTCCCATAAAATATTGTGTTCATATGTGTGATTCTTTATGGTTTTAATGTGCGCATGCGATTGTTTTTATTTCCGCAATTAATGATCAATGGTAGAAGAGATTTTGTATTGTGCATGAAGTTAAAATAGTGTGTGATCAGGAGAATCTCGGTGGATAATATATCAGTTATCAAATTTATACACCCATGCTCATCTCTCTGGAGCAAACGGGCTACGTTGAGGGTAGGCAAATCCTTAATGGAATCATCCTAACCCATGAGGTCATACACTCCTTAAAAACCTCAAAAAAACTAGGCATGCTCATCAAAATTGACTTGTCCAAGGCCTTTGACAATCTCAGCTGGAACTACAAAAAGCAAATCCTACTAACCTTTGGCTTCAGCCAAACTTGGGTTCACTGGATCATGAGCCTGATATTCTCTCCCTTTTTCTCTATTCTTGTCAATGTCATTCCCTTTACAACACTCAACCCCTCCAGAGACATAAGGTAAGGGGAACCTCTCTCGCCTTTTCTCTTTTTTCTTATGGCCGAGGGCCTAGGCTGCCTGATAAAGAGCTCTATCCACTTGCACAACCTTCAGGGAATTCCTCTACACAATCTCCCCCCCATTTCCCACCAGCAATTTTTGGATGACAATATGATTATGGGGCACCCCTCTGTACAGGAAGCTCGCACCCTCAAAATCCTACACGATTGTTTCTCTGAAGCCTCTGGAACTACTGTCAACCTTGAAAAATCTCAAATATTATTTTTCAATACACCTCTCATCACCCAGTGCAACATCGTTCGCATCCTGGGCTTCATCATAGCCTCTCTGCCTTCCAAATACCTGGGAGCCCCTCTCGTAGACTCAACTATCAAACATTCTTTCTGGAAAGATTTTTTTGACAGAATGGAGACTAAATTGTCCAATTGGATCCATCTCTCCCTCAACATTACTGGAAGTTTGGTTCTCATCAAATATGTTCTTAAGTCCCTACCCATATACCTCTTTTATGTTCTTGCAGCACCAAAATGGGTCCTCAAAGCCATTTGTAATCTGTAGAGAACCTTCCTTTAGGGGGGATCCAAAGACAAAAACAAATGGGTGCTAGTAAAATGGAAAGAGGTTTGTACACTGAAAGGGCAGGGAGGATTGGGACTGAGAGATCCAGAGCATAGCAATAGCATCATGGGTGCCAGTATATGGTGGAAATGGGTATCCAACCCTCACATTCCGTGGGAAACCCTATGGGCTGCCAAATATGTAGGTAATTGGCCCATGGAGGAACTAATTAGATTCAACATTGCTCCTAGAGGATCCCAAATCTGGAATGCAGCCAGCCAACAAAAACAGTTGATCCAAACCCACAGTTTCTGGGAACTGCACAGTGGAACTCAAGCCAAATTCTGGGAGGATTCATGACAGCAAATGCCCAGTCTATCCTCAATCTTCCCTCGACCCCTTTGGAGCATCGTTCTACAGAAAAGAGAACAAAATTGTGTCCAATACTTTTGGACCAATGAAACACCACAAGGTTACAGGATTGGCTACACATAGATAGATGGCACACAAACTAGAACAATGAACATCACAATGATATTTGGGAGGAATTAACAACAAAAAGAAGAATCAGAGCTCAGCATGGGCCATACATACTTCGTTGGGGCCATACTCCAAGTGGTAACTACTCAAATAAGGAAGCCTATCATCTATAACAATAGTCGACCCCAGGCCCCACTAATCAGATATGGAAGAAGATATGGACTTCCAAGCTCTGGCCCAAAGTAGCTACATTGTTATGGTTGCTCAGTAAAATACGCATCCTCACATGGGATAATATTTCAAAGTGGGTTTGTGTGGGTCCTTCGAGGTGTCCCCTATGTCAGAACGACATCGAAACCATTGATCATCTGCTGGACCTTTGCCCCATATCCAACACTTTTTGGGATAGGATTGAAATACCATGTAGAAGATCCAATCGAGACAGGGGCAATATCACCAACACCATCAACAAATGGCAGGATAATCCCTACTCCAAAAATCTTCTGAATCTTCTCTAGCAGCTGATTCTAGGTCTACTCATCTGTAATATTTGGAAGGAAAGAAACAATAGGATATTTAAAGACACAACCTCTAATCGAGAGCAAATAATAGCCAAGCTACACAGAAACTTAGAAGAAACTATTGCCATGGCTCACTGGGGGAAGGATGACCTCCTGACAACCACTGTTGAATGCACCATTTGGAACAACTGGCACATATGCATTAATCCCCCAATGGATAACTCATCCCCGAGCACATGCAGAATCCGTGCACCTGAACAATGGAACCCCCACCCCCCTGGCTGGTTTCTTCAAATGCAACTTCGACGAAGCCTCCAAAGGAAACCCAGGGGAAGCAGTATTTGGGGGCAGCTTCAGAGATTCTCATGGTAAACCCATACATGCCTACTATGGAAACTTGGGGTGGGACAACAACAACTTTGTGGAGCTAGAGGGGCTCATCCAGCGCATCTCCGGAGTCGTTGAGCTCAACTTTTTTCCACTAGAAATGGAGGAATATTCACAACTCGTCATTCACGTGGCCACCTGCATTCTTCTTGGCACTTCTCCCTCAAATTTTTCTACCAGATGGAGGCTCGCCAATCATCTCAATTTCCTGGAACAGTTGCTACAACACCACAAGGTCATTACCTTCCATCATGTGCGTAGAAAGGAAAACATTGTAGTTGATCTCCTGGCCAACAAAGGAGTGGACAGCCATTCAACGCTATATCACTCTAACTTCTCTCAGATTGGGTATGCAACCTTGCGTGAGGAATTCCACATTCTCCTCCAAAAGTATCAACCTTCCCCGGATGCGGGTGACATGTCGTGTTCGTGTGAAGCCAATTCTTCCCATGCACAGGTTGACGATGACCTGCACAACCAGATTTAACCTGATGCGGAACCTCCTCTCAAAAATCATTCACATGGGCACTCTATTGCACCTGATCTTCTGCCATTCATTGAATCACATGCAATCTCAAGTGAACTATCCCAACTTGCATATGTGAGTGTGCCACAAAATTGCACAGCATCTGCGCTCGCGCCACAGGTCTTCAAAAGGTGTGACCTCTCCTCATTTTGTCATCCCTTCGCTACTCTAGTTGGCCCCCAGAGCTTTCTCCGCCTCCTCCCTTGTCATTCCATTGTTGTTTCAGGTTCCCCGCGTGCTCTCCCTTACGCGCGCCACCTTATTGGTGCTAACTTGCAGGGTGCTTCTCCCGCTAATTCCCACCAAGTTGTGTGCCCCCCGCGGGGTCCCCCTGGTTGCACGCCTCCTTATGGAACTCCAAGATTCTTTGGATGCATTTCGTTGCGCACTTTCTAAGGCAGGCACCATTGCTACATTCCCCCCTTCTGTGTGCCCCCTGCTACGCAACCCTCTATTGCGTACCCCCCCGTTGTGCTTCTATGTTGCACGCTCTCCCGTTGCACACTTCATCGCTTTTAGACCGGTCACCCCATCTCTTCCTGTAAGCCCCCCATGGCTCCACGTCAGCGACAAAGACTATCAAGGGTAGCCAAAGAGGTGCATTCGCGAATATCTATCAACGCGGACAAGATCATCGATTGGAATCCATTGAAGGATCCTCTTCTGGCAGCAATGACAGGGAAGCACCACAACGGTCTGAGCACATCCCGAATGAGATCACCTTAGCTCTGGAGAATCAAAGGGGCAGAAGAGGCCCTAGGAATTCCACCATTGTGAACTCTCGGCCTCCCACTCCTTGAAAACCCGAGCCTCTCCTAGTTCAAGAGGCCACGGAGGAGGATACAGACGTGTGGATCATGGATTCGAACAAAGTTTGGACGAGAGTTCCATATTCTAAGTACCCAGTCGCTCCTATCATCTACACAACCACTACAAAGCCCCTGCACATGACTTATACTGAGGAGGGGGCCATCGCATAGGAATACGGATGCCGCATTGAGGAGGTGGACCCTACAACAGAGGATGATGAAGGAACACCATGACTGTGCGGCTGCTCGGTTCTTTTCTGTGTTCTGTTATTTCAGCACATACTATATATCTTTTGTTTTTATATGTGTCGCATCATATTATGTAAATAATGACTGTTTGATGTTATTAAGGGGTTGGTTTCCTCCTAGGAGGAAGCCCCAAACCTACGCTATTTTGAAAGTCTCTAAAGGCTGGGATTAGTTAAGCACCACTTACCATCTTAGCCTAACGCCTATGTAAAGTTTCTTTTGATCTAATATAGTTTAGCCTAACTTATATATATATATATATAAACAATTGGTCAAACTAACGATAAATATGACATAAAGGGGGTAAAGGAATTGAGTATAATAATAAATATTAAAATTATCAAATTATAATCAATAATTTTATGATAAATATGACATAAAAGGGGTAAAGGAATTGAGTATAATAATAAATATTAAAATTATCAAGTTATAATCAATAATATTAGAGGGAGGTCTATTTAGAGTGATTAAGAATTTACTAGAGGGAGGTCTATTTAGAGTGATTAAGAATTTATTAGAGAGAGGTCTATTTAGAGTAATTAAGAATAATTATAAGAAAAATATTAATAAAAAAAATTGGTCAAAATGCTAATAAGTTATTAATATTTCATTTAATGTATGTCAAATTAATAACTAAATAATAGAATAAAGGATTGAAATTAATATTAATAAAGATAACCTAACATGTTGATATAGTAAAGGTAAAGAATTGAAATAAATTGTGTTAAAATGAAATAACATTGATAAAGATACAGGTTAATTAAAGGAGATATAATAATAAATTGAATTATAAGAGTAGAAATGGAAATTAGGTTAAAAAGGTAAAATAGGATAATAAAGTAAAAAGGAAATTATTGGGTTAGATTAGATCAACAATTTTAATAGCTTTACAAAGAGATTTTTCAGTGATAATCACATAAGACTATATTTCATGGATGTCTTTCGAACCAACCAGTGTGGTTCATCTTCGGGACTGATGAGAAATCAGATCTTGGAATTCAACTTAAATAGATGAAGAGAAGGGTAAACTAGTCGTTGTTCATCTTCAGGACCGATGAGAAATCAGATCTTGGAATTCACCTTAAATAGATGAAGATAAGGGTAAACTAGTTGTTGGAATATAACAACTAGTTTAAACTAAAAGGAGAAGGATAGGCTCTGAAGGAAAATTTTATTTAATTTCTACATATTTTACTCTATTAATTATTATTTTAAAATCATTTAGTTTCATAGTCAAGAATTAGTTGGACTTAAGAGAAATTTTATTGGTTTTATCAATTAAATTCCATTAAATTTATTATTTAATGTTATAATAACAATGCTATTCATTATTCAAATAAAATCTTCTGAGAAATCATCATCATTCTCAATGAACTACACTAAGTAGTTCGAAATGCGTGGACTCTATTATTTGTGATGTGATTTCCTGGAAGATTTTATTTCAATAATGGATATGGATCACAAAAGTTTACACTCTCAAATAGGATTCATATTATATTATTATTATTATTATTTATTAATATTAGATTAATTGGTGAACTAGGATAAAGAAAGAGAAGGCCTATACAATTTCAATTTTCTTATGCTATATATAAAATAAAACTTTGTAGATAATAAATAATAATATAAATAAAATAAATCCCCGATGGGGGTGTCAACTCAATGAGCCAGGTGGGTGTAGGATAGTTGTGGCCAAACCATCCCGAAGCCACGCGCCAACGGCCACATTTACCTCACACGCTTGAGAGGGAATGAGCCTCGAGACCGATGGACTCACAGCAGGCGACGTCGAAGTTATGAGCGGAGCAGGCGAGAGGGTGAGCATTTGGAAATTGTGGGTGATGGTGAAAGTTTGCGAGACACTCCTCCTCTATGTGTAGACGTTGGCTCTTAATGCCTAGCTTGAGCTACACCGGTAGGAGACGAAGTGAGTGACTCTGCTAACGAGAAGCTGTGGATGGAAGTTGAACGAGTGGCAAACTCCTAGCAGCAGCAACAGAGTGTTGTAGCAAGAGCAGGGGGAAGGTGGTGAGTGTGAAACTCTAGCGGAGGAAACACCCTCACAAGGGTGGCTCTAGTGTTCCTCCAAGACAGTGGCAGTTGGTAAGTGGGACGTGCAAGGAAGATAGACCCCCGGCTGGGCCTCGGGGTGGTATCGCTTTGGGCTCATTGAGCCTTTCGATTCTCCTATGACCAGGATTTGCAGAGGGTGGCAGATTACTGTGAAAATCGAAGGTTGTGGCGCAATTGATGGTGGAGTAGTGGTTATTTTCAGCAGTGCACGGGAGGCGTATAGCCGGATGAATAGAATCAATTTTGGGGATGGCGTTGTAGCGTTAGGGGTTGCTTGGTCCGTGGTTAATTTTAGCTATATCACAAAGAAAGGTTCGTGTGTGGTCGACAAGCGCATTCCGTGAGAGAGGGGGCATGCACGACAAGGAGGCTTTGGACGCGAGATGGAGGGATGATGGCTACCCGAGTACTCCAATTCACACTCGAAATCTACTGAGAGCCAACACTCTGTGGCGGCCATGGAATTATCTCCAGTTCAGTCACCAGAATAGGTAGTGTCTAGTCACCCTTGAAACAATTTCAGCACAACTCCAGCATATCTAGCTCAACCTGGACACTCTGCATGAACAAAGGCATGAGGATCGCAACGAACTTGTGGCCTATATCAACGACATGCAACACCTACAAAACGAGACCGTTGAAGCTCTAGAGAGTCTGCGCTGGCTTCTGAGGCACTCACATGACCACCTACGAGCTTTAGAGGCCCAAGTGGACCACATCGACTACCATGTGCATAACCAAGGATGCATCTTTGCGGGTCCTCCGGCAGGTCCTCTGAACCCGCCCCCATGATGTTATGTTTGATCTAGGTGTTTTTTCATTTTGTGCGGACAATAACCAAGGGCACCGTGTGCCTTGGCTAGCACCCAAATCAGTCTTGGCACTTCTTGCCTCTTGGGTTGCCTAGAT
The DNA here is from genome assembly GCA_034641835.2 of Pinus albicaulis. Classification (NCBI taxonomy): domain Eukaryota; kingdom Viridiplantae; phylum Streptophyta; class Pinopsida; order Pinales; family Pinaceae; genus Pinus; species Pinus albicaulis. The sequence goes on along the minus strand of CM076582.1, from coordinate 834,532,190 downwards.
GTAATACAACAACGTTTTAATATAAAATAGACTTTGACCGACAAAAAAACAAATATAAATAAAATAATAATAATTCTAATATAGATATTAATACAATGATTTTATTAATAAAATTTATTAGTATAGGCCTCCTCTTTCTTTCTCCTAATGACCAATTCTGATATTAATAAATAATAATAATAATATGAATCGTATTGTTATTATAACAATAAATAATAAATTTAATAGAATTTAATTGATAAAAACAAAAAAAAAACTCTTAAATCAAACTAATTCTTGACTCTGAAACTAAATGATTTTAAAATAATAATTAAAAGAGTAAAATATGTAGAAATTAAATCATTTTTTCTTTTAGAGCTTATCCTTTCCCTTTTAGGTCAAATTAGTTGTTATGGCTGGTTTATCCTTCTCTTCATCTATTTAAGTTGAATTCCAATATGTGATTTCTCATCGATCTTGAAGATGAACCACACTGGTTGGTTCAAAACGCATCCACAAAATCTTGTCTCATGTGATTATCACAGCAAAATCTTTGTAAAATTATGGATCATAGAAGCCAAAAATCAGAAATTTTAATAGATTTTGTGGGCAAGAATTAAAATATTAATCTAGGAAAATTAATATTTAAGAAACTAGATTAAGTTAGGAAAAGGGGGAAATTTAGAACAAGGTGAAAAAAGTTTAAGTGATAAGTAATAAATATAATTAAAAAAAAATTAACTAAATTTTAAATAAATTAATTAACAATATTTAAAAACATAAAAACAATATAAATTGATATTTTTTTGAATTATTAAATTGACGCTATGTGATTCATTTCACTAGTTTCAATCTCACTTCTTCACCCCTGAGAACATCACCCGATGCAATGAGTGGTAAGTGTACTATTCAAAAATCATGAGAAATTAGTCAGTTACAACTACTTCTCATGGAAATGGTCATAGATGAATGACTTACTTAACACAATTTAATCCAAAAAATGATGACGATGATGATAATGATGATGGTTAACGTCCACTGAGACCAATCTTTGGTCTATCAGACCTAAAGAAAAGAGTTATTTAGTTTGATTTAAGATTTTATTCCTATGCTCGAAAAGCTTGGAGAGAAGTCTCCTGAGCTCACTATAATTTTGACATCTTAAAAGGCTAGGAAGGTCAGTATTGCAACAAAGATTATGAAATTGAGCTCTAATGTGGTTGTACACGGGGCACTCTAAGAGGAAGTGATTTTCTTCCTCGATGTTCATATTCTCACAGATATGGCAGATCCTTTCCATCCATGGTGTTTTAGGAACTATCCAATGACTTGTTTCACTATGGAGCTCATGAGAGTTCGTTCCAATCTTGGCTATATTAATTTTCTTCTTTGATCTAGTTAAAACAGAGAGATATGTTTGGTCTTCTAGGGTGGGGTTGATGACCTCCTTATAATATCTTAATTTTCTTTTAGCTGCTAGATCTTTCTCACACCACATTTTTTCTTTGAACTTAGAAGTAACAAGTTTTTTAATGTTATTAATGTTTTGCAATGCAACATTCTCATTGATCTCCCAATGGTTTAACCAGGCCCTGGTGCCTTTATACCAACCTCTTTTAAGCCTTAGGTGGTTTTGGCTGGAATTCAAAACTAGCTTAGGAAGTCTATGGTCTCCTATGCTATTGAGCTTCTGCTTGTACAACAGAAGCCTATTGATAGCTAGGCTCTCGATAGGGGAAAGACCCACTTCTATAAGGAGAACATGATAGGGTGTATTGATTTTAATTTTAAGGTTATACGTTATAAAACGCTTCTGGATTTTCTCAATCTTTATCCACGATTCTCTAGAGATGCTGCAACCCCAAACCTCACATCCATATAAGATAACAGGAGTGACTAAAGTTTCAAAGAGGAACTTATTTCTATCCCACATTACGAGGTTTGTCGTTTTACAATTATTTTCAAGGCCAAAATAAGCTTTCCACCCCCCATTAATCCTTTTCTGAATGCTATAGTTCCAGTTGAGCTTGTGATGAATATCAATTCCTAGGTACTTGTAAGAAGACACTTCCTCCAAGTTACTATTGTCATACATAAAATTAGCGTAAGTGTCCTTCTTGGATTTGATAATCATAACTTTTGTTTTGTTAGTGTTAACAGACATACCCATTGTAGAGTAGAAATCCTTAAGAAGTCTAAGTTGCTTATCAAGATCAGATGGGCACCTTGCGAGAAGAACAATATCGTCAGCATAGAGAAGAAGGATGATGACTATCCCAACTAAGATCGTGCCAGCACATCCTGCTTCCTCTAAACAACCTTCTAGCTTGTCGATGTAAATGCCAAATAGGGTAGGGGAGAGGGGGAAACCTTGTTTAACTCCGATATTACACTTAATATCTTTCGACCACCCCTCATTGCTCTTTAACTTGGCAATTACATTCTCGTATAACCTTATAGTGGCCGCTCTTAGCTCGAAAGGAACATTTAGCTCTTCTAATCTATTCCATAGGTTGTTTCTAGGAACCGTATCGAAAGCCTTTCTAAAGTCCACAAAGCAACATAAGAGATTGGATTTATCATTGCGGCATTCCTCCACAATGATCCTAAGCGTAACGAGGTGGTCTGTTGTTGAGTGCTGCCTTCTAAAACCCGCTTGGCCTTTAGCCCGCTTACCTTCACTTTCAAGCCAAATGCTCAACTTCTTTTCCAAAATAATACCATATAACTTGGCTAAGAGAGGGATGATCATAATTGTTCGATAATTAGAGGGGTTATTTGTATCCCCACTTTTAAAAATAGGGATAATGAGGCTCTGAGTCCAAGGTTTAGGGAACCCTTGCTTGACCGCTTGGTTGAAAAGCTTGTGGATGTGGGGGATGAGGACAGGATCTCCAATTTTTAAGATTTCCGCCTGGTAACCTTCAATGTCTTTAGCTTTCCCATTTGCCAGGCGTTTAACCCCAAAATCAATGTCTTCTAATGAGAAAACTTCTTTCGTTGTGAGCAGGGTTTCAAAATCCCTGGCATTTGGAGATTCATAAAGATTTTTAAGATAGGAATTCCAGTCGTGTAAAGCAATTTTATTATTATCTTTAGTTTTCCTAGTTAGAATCTGCCTCCAGAATTTCTTAGGAGCCACCGTAGAGAGGTGTAGGAGATTCTCTTGTCTTTTATGAATATATTGCCTTTTTTCCTTTTAGTTAGGGCTTTGAAGATTTTTATCTTGTCAATTTTGAGAGATTCATCAACAACTTCCTTAATTGCCCTCCTCGCACTTTTACTATCTTTGTCATTGGTTTTTCTATTTCTTTTATTACTTGAGACTTCAATTGAGAACTTTTTAATAGAATATGAGAGGGTTGTAGTAAAATTAAGATAGAGGTCATCTATGTTGTCTATAATAGATAAAGGAAGCAAATTAGTTTTTAATTCATTTAGAAAGAGATCATTTTTATTTCTATCAAAGATTAATTTCTTTTAACTATAAGGATTATCTTCAATGGGATCTCTATGCATGAAAAAATTGAGAGTTATGAGTAAAGGCCTATGATTAGAGTCAGGCTCGTGGTCATATAAGATGTCAAAATTTATTATTTCATTGTATAAAGGGAGATCATAAATAACATAGTCTACCACGCTGCTGCCAAGCCCATGGATGCAGGTCATCTAGCTAGAATTGGAACACTTCTTTAAACCATTGCAAATTATGAGATCCTGAGCACTACAGAGCTTGACTAGCTCTGACCCAAACAAATTATCCCCGAGGTCTTCAGAGCTCCTTTTGTATTGGCTAGCCAAAGTAAGGTCTTCATCTAACCAAAGAGGATTGGGGTTGGAATGATTGCTTAGAAGAATAGCTTGGTTGCTTGAAGTTTGAGCATTAAAGTCACCCATTAAAAGGATATTACCTTTATTCCTTAGGCTAGAAATATCATTCTCTAAACCATTGTAAGGACTATTTTTATCTATATTTTTTTTCTTATAGAAGTTATAATTAATGGGGGGGGGGGGAATAATATATTTCTATGTAGGTATTTTTATCATTAATTTCAGTAATCTCAATCCAACTATATTGGTTGCAAGGGTTGTTTTTATAAATCCTAGCATGGGGGGAGATGTTCTTCTTAATGTATCAAGCTATGCCCCCAATGCCTCTACGGGAGGATCGCTTGTTCCAGGTAGACCATAGTGCAAAGCCATCTATGTTAGGGACCTTATATTCTTCGTGCTCCCAAGTTTCAACAAGCAATATAATATCAACATCACTTGAGATCCAACTTAGCTTGGGGCCTTTGTTCCATGGAAAGCCCCGACAGTTCCAAGAAATAATTTGGAGCATGTTGAATTGCTATTTATTACTATCTTTTTGGTTTCTATCTCGAATAAAGGCTTTTCTATTTTTGATTATTGCCCATTTTCCTTCCTTCCTAGCTTCTTTTACCTTTTGAACCTCCTTTCTTAATTCTGCTTGATCTTCTGGAATGAGATATTCATTTACAAATATTCCCGTTCCTTTTAGACTTGAGGTTTTACTAAGTATGTCATACTCATGGTCAGTAGAGCTCACCTTTATTCGGATCAGCCTTCCTTTATTCTCAATTAATTTCCCTAACCTTGTTGCTTCTGTGAGACACGTGGTTTCAACTTGTAATCTATTATGTAATTCTGTCTGGGCTATGGCTAAAGTATCCTTGTCTACCTCCTCTTTCAAACCGAATATTATAAGGTTCAAGGCCCTTTTGTTATGCTCATGGTCTAATTTGATCAATTTTTTCATTTCATCTTTAATTGGTTTGATATCTAATTTACCTGCCCCACTATTTAGGGTGAACTGTTGTTAACTTTTTCTTCTAGTTCTTTAATCACGTCCTTCATTTTAAGACTCTCTATATTATCAACATCTCCTTGCTCGGATGTTTGGTTCGTATCTTGGTTTTGTTTTTCTATGACCTGCAAGTCTCCATTGCCTCCATTTTATTCTCCAATAGTTCTATTTTATTTTCTATTTGTTTTTGAATCTTGTCTTCAAGAGATGTGAATTTGTTTTCCAACATGGCTTCTAATTGTGTTTGTAGCTTGAATTATCTTTCTTCTCTATGTTTCTCTAAAGAATCTATATACTCATGAAGGCTATGTAGAGTAACTGTGCTAGGTCTACCTTTGGTAACATAAAAAATACTTTAAATTAATAATTTTTTGAATTATTAAATTAAATAATTTTTACATAATATAAAATTAAAATATCGTTTTTTTAAAATTCAACAATGGTAAAAAATAAAAATAACACAAGAGAAATAATGTTAAAAATCATACATAGCAACAATACACATAAATCATATGCACCATGATTTACCGTGCAATATATTATTTAGAAACACACACACACACACACACACACATTATTTTATGGATTAAAAGTAGATACCTTAAAAACATATAAGCAGGCTAACATCTTAGCACATTATTATGGAGAATCATCATTACATGTAATCCATTAGCTCTAATACCATAATACCATAGATCATTAGAAACATGTGCCCAAAACCACCACTATAGACTTATAGACTTTGACTCTTTCACCTAGTGAAGTTTACCCTAACATTCCTTACATTTAAATTTAACCATTGTGGACCTAATAACTTTGACTCTTTCACCCAAACAAGTTTACCCTACCATTCCCCCCTTTAAAATTCACTTGGAAATATGCATGCTCTCCTCCTCTATCACTTAGGTCTACTCCAAGACTTTTCACAAGGGTATGCATGCCTAACCGAGGGTTAGAGTTGTATGTTCATATACATGTAATTTACAATTTTCATCTCCAAAACACACACAAAAAATAATGATGTGTGGCACGTAATGTCTTCACACATGCGTAAACTAGGTGTTCTCCTCACTAGATCTAGCTTATGTGGTTGCATCTTTAGGATTTTATTTCCCTCAAACAAACTCCATGTATGTGGATCAAATCACAATTAGGATTCTCTATGTTAGATTTAGCCTCAACATACAATGTACTGGCATCGCCTTCTCAATGTTAGCTACAACCTCAACATACCTTGTAGGAGCATCACCTCCTTCTATCCCTTAGCTTCGATACCACTTGTTATATATAAAAACAATACGAGAGAAATAATGACAAAAAGCATATATAGCAACAATGCACATAAATCATGCACACCGTGATTTACCAACAATATATCTATTATTATCATATGGCTTAAAACCAACACTGCCTCAAGCTAGCCAACATCTTGGCGGGAACAAGCAAGCCCTCCATTCAACTTAGGTACAATATAATGGAGAATCCCTAAGATATTTTAAAGGCTTCATTACATGTAGTCGATGGGATCTAATACTACTACCACTGTAACCATGTGCATGAAACCACCAATATAAACCTAACAATTTTAACTCTTTCATGAGTCAAGTTTACCCTAACAACCAGCCTAGATCCATCTTAACTCTAGATGTACCAAGAGAGGTATCACATTTATTTTCACTTTAAAAGAGGTTTGTATCTCAAGATATTTGATCCCTTTTAGCACTTGGTTGGTCTGGAGTTAAGATGGATCTAGGTTGGTTTAATTCCCCCCTTTAAATAAGATATATTCTGTTGATTTTGGAGTAGCATCAGATGTGATCCAAGTCTCAAATTTTGTGGAAAGGTTTAGACACATGTATTCCAGATAACCCAGAAATCGTTTGGTGAAATTCCATCTAGAGTGTATTCAATAAAAATAACTAATTGTTTTTAAAGGGAACCTAAGTCTAAACTTAGTAAAATAAAATAATTAAAGTGAATGAGTAGAATATGGGTGTGAATGTTCTAGAAAAGGAGGATCAAGTCAAAATTTAATCTTAGCTGTTTATTAGAGATCTAATATCGGTCATTGAAGTCTCAGCGAGAAGACTATAAGAATGGCTTGAAGGGTCATTTGGAAAATACATTTAGCAGAGAATAGAGATCGATTTCTTTAGTGAGTAGTGCTTAGGAAGAAAATTTGATCATGAAAACTTTTGCAAAGAGGGGCAGTAAATCCGGTTGGAAGGAATCATGAGCCAAAGAGTGCATAGTAGCAGAGACAAAGAGAGCCACAGTAGCAGCGCAAAGTGAGTGACGCAATGCTTACAGAGTCACTACGTAGATGCTGAAGGGAAGTCGTTTTCCTATTGAGGAGACAACGTTGGGCCTATTGTGCATACCAACCCCCCCTATTTAAATTTTGGCCACCATTTCCTTTTGGGTCTGTTTAAAACATCTTTCGCGGCCAAAGACCTCCATATTCGGTCTATCGTTGCCCTTTCCGCCTGAAGAATACATGTTACAAAGGCTCGAAGTCTATAATTACAAATTTTGTCAGGCCTAGCCCCTGAGATCTTAGCCATCCCCGTTTTTGTTTCCATGTGACCCGGGAGCAAGACCGGGCACCAGGCGCAAATGGGCTAATCATCCAAAGTTTCGGGCCAAGTCTTAGTCGTCCGATCTCAGCCAAATTTGTGGCCCGCAATCAACGCAGTAATAGTGGTCCCCGCGCCGGAAAACCGACGGTTAATTCCGCACCACTTTGGACGGGCTGGCGGTATTCTCCATGGGGGCAACGATTCCATTGAACGCGCACTGCGTGTCTTTGGTACGGGCCCGAAAAACCGCCATTTCGCGAGTTAAAAGTCAGACTAGGGACGGGCAGCGAAATTCATCAGCGCCGTCAGATTTGTCGACCTTCATCCAACGGCGGACGTCCTCCAGAGCTGCACGCGTTATAATACATGTCCATCACGCCCTTGGCCCACCTTGATCGCTCTCTGACCCGTTTTAACCATCGATCTCGTTTGCTAGTCGTGTGGCCCAGATCATCCGTTTGACCACCTGCTGATCGAGTCCTCCACCATGTCATTCTTCCACCTGTCCTTCGTACACCCACGTGTCATCATCTCACGTGTTCATAATATTTTCCCCCTACCGTATATATATGTGTTTCTCATTCATATTCCTCGTTTTCGTTCGTGCATCGTGTTTTAACTGTTCTACGCGAAAACTACACCGCGTCTGTTTACCAAAGTCTCCACCATATTCCCTCCGCCACCCTGCATGTTCTTGTCATATGGCCATGACTTCGACGTCACCACCATCCTCATATCAATCCCGGTCTGGTTTTCTTTAACTGGTTTGTGTTTTTGCAGGTTTGCCGCGGTAGAAGATTCATCATGATTCGCTGCTCTGTTCGCGGAAGTCAAGGGCACCGCCCTCGACAGTTTTCAAGGAAAAAATTCAGAAGGGAAGCCGAGGGTAGTTGTATGATATGACCACCATTAAAGAAAGCAAGGATATGAATATATAGAACCCTCCAGAGAACATCAAGAGACAAATTTGAGCAGGCGAGAGTATTAATGGGGCAGTATGAAATATCAGCAAAATATTAAGAGGCACAGAGCCCTACATTAAAGATCTGAGGTTGAAACTCGAAGTTAGAGGGCCGAGAGTACCATACAAAAATACAAGCAACCTCAGGGTTTTATTGCAGCAAATTTCTTCTTTCAGTCAAGTACAGAACATTTGTATATTTTATTCTTTATGTCATGTTCGTGAAGAGATTTTTATCTTCAAAATTTATTTCACGAAGTAGAAGTAGAGTACTTGCACCAGTTCAGCACCGCCAAAATACATAGGCGGGCTTTTCTTTCAAATTTGTTTAAATAATATCATTAAATGTATATCACCTAATTCATTCTCTAGAGTTTTCTCCTTCCTCTATAAAAACTAAAAAGAAAGGCATTGTAAGGGTTCCAGATTTCTATTAGCGAATTGTGCAGTGAAAAGGTTTTTGTATACATTTTGCAACACTTCTATATGAAGGCTCAGAGCCCGTAGGGTCTCAGTGAGGAGGAGTTATAACTGTAATGAGGATTCTGGTCTTTGGTATCTCACAGTATGTAATTTTCTCTTATGTGTTAATATAAAATCTCATTCCATGCTATTTATCTTCTTGTATCATGTTCTAGAATGTGAGAGGCTCACTGGTCTTAAGTAAGGATTCATCCTAGTTGGTGCCCATAATTGGATTAGTCAAGCGCTTTAAATAGGCCTAGTCATGATATACTGTTTCATGTTCATTTCATTCATATTTTCTGCTATATTAGTTACTTGAGGAGGGTGCTTTTAAAACGCCATTTTCATGTATGGCTTCTTAGCTGGGTAAGCCCATATGTGGTTTTTTTGTGTATCTGGGTATCGGCCTCATGCTAACTAGTATCTTCTTCATGTTTCTTCACTGCATCCACTTTTTGATATTTAATTTTTGTGGCATATTATCTGAACTGGCCCTCTTTACAGTAAGTTGTCTCTTAACTGTCTGATGCCTTTGTATTGGAGTTTTACATGATGTTCCTACATTATTCTTATCTTTGTATCAGCTTCTGAGAGAGATTGGTCCCATTTAAACTAATTTCCTTGTTCAACAAGAGATAGTAGGAGAGATTTTGGATTGACAACCCAAGCTATATGATGAGCTCCTTGCTATATTAAGATGTCCTAGGCACTGGTCTATAGCAACTCTAGGCTGTCTCTAGGGGGTGACAAAATTGTCCACAACATCTTTCTGGCGCCGTTGCCAGGGACGAATTTGAGAATATCAGTTTCCCTGGGCCTCGACAAATTGTTTTTCACTCTCTAATCAAGTGAGCACAGAGAGTTGAAGAGTTTCATATCTCTCACCTTGGCGACTCCACTGTTCTTTATCTGATAAATTTATTGGTAGTCCTGGCTCCTCGTAAGCCACATTTGAGGTCAGATACGTCTCAATCAAAGACACCTTACGTGTCTGAACCAGAGAAGATCATTCATAAAAGAGTTTGGAAGGAGAAGAAATCAGTTCGTGCTGAAAACCCTGAATATTCCGTTGAAGATTATCCGCCCTCTTCTTCTCAAGAGATCAGAACAGAACATCCCGATTCTACCAAGGAAAATCTCGAATTGTACTCAAAGACTCCACGTAGAGGAAGTGCCTGGATTGAAGAGGATTTCCATCCTACTCCCGAGGCTGAGGAAATTAAAGAAGTTACAGAAGTAGCCCCTGTTAGTCATGAGCTGTTTCCATCTACACCCCAGGCTTCTGTACAATATATTCCTATTGTTATAAATACTCCACTTCCTCCTACTCCCCTTCCTTCATCTGTACCTCAGATTTTTGCACAAACCCCACCTCCTCCAATGGCTAATGTCCTTGCTTTTCTATTGAACAAATATGCCCCACTGGCCTTACCCCAAGTGCTAAATGATATGCCACAGGATTATTTGAAGATTCTGCCTAGATTCAATGGTGAAAATGAAATTGATGCTCAGAAACATCTTGAGACTTTCTGCTCCTTTGCAGAGAACCTCAATGTTGAGCATTTGGATGTGGTCTTAAGATTATTTGTACAATCTTTGGAGGGTGAAGCTAGAAAATGGTTCAAAACATTGGGAAACCGCTCTGTGACCTCCTAGGACGACATGGAGAATACTTTTCTCAGGAAATGGGGAGAAAAGAAAGATTATGGTCAGTGTCTTACTGAATTTAATACCTTGAAGAAGAAGCAAAATGAAGGAGTGTCAGAGTTTATTAAAATATTTAACAAGTTATATTTGAGCCTGCCTCCTGAAATGAAGCCCCATGAAACAGCTGCCAAGATAGTTTTTATAGCAGCCTTTGATTTTGACTTTGGTTTCTCATTGAGAGAAAGAAAACCTGCCACTTTAGATGATGCTCAGTCAAATGCTCTGGAGCTGGAAGAAAACTTTGCCTCTACTGGGAAATTAAAGGGAAAAGTTGAACAAGATACTAGGAGGAGAGGTAAAGAAGAGGTTTCCTCCTCTAGCCAAGAGAAGGACTCAGACAAGATGGATGAAATAGGAAAGATGATTAAGAAGCTAGTCAAGCTTGAACTGGAGGCTAAGAGTTCAGCTCCTAAGAATTTTTATAATGCTCCCAACAGAGGATACAATCCCCAGTACAAAAGACCACCACTGCAGATATTGCCAAGAGATACAAAGGAGCAGCAAGATCAGGTACCACATCGCTTGTACCTGGAAGGTCCAGCAAATGACTCCACTAAATATGCTGCTTATGAACTAGAATATTCAAATCTTGCCTTCTCAAACAATGATGACATGGAATGTTCGTTGCAAGAAGAAGAAGAAGCAGAGATTGATCATTATTGTAAACAATTTGTTGATTTCATGCAAGCGCAATTCAATGTAAAATATGATCTCAGATCTTCAAGGAAGAGGACCCGAACTCAAGATCGAGAAGAGGAGCTACCTCAGAAAGAAGCACCTGATCAGAAGGGATCAGCAACAAAGAGAAACATAGAAAAAGGTAAGAGCCCTCTAAATGCTCCCTTACAGCCCAATGATCAGATTCCTTCTTCTTCAAAAATAGTCAGTCCTCCTAATGCTGAGTCTGCGTCAAAAGAAATTGAACCTTCAGCTGAAAATAAAGAGTTTAAAGAAGTTGTGATAGAAAAGCCCTCTCCAGCTTTTAATTTGCAGAAAGAACTTGAGAAAATTAAGATTCCAGTCCCCCTAACCGAACTTTTAAAATAGCTTGTATATCAGTCTCAAGTTACTTCCTTCATGCTTCCTCCTGAAATACCAATTGTGCCTGATAGTTTAAACCTTCAAGAAGAAATACCCATGGTAGTCTTTGGCCCACATGTCGAGGAGATAGACCCCTCTACTCCTCCTTTTTATGTGTCTCTAGTTATTCATGACCTGCTGTTACACAATTGTATGTTAGATTCTGGGGCTTCCCATAATCTTATGCCTTTGTCTGTCATGGAACAACTAGGACTGCAAATTACAAGAACATATAAAGACCTATATTCATTTGATTCTAAAAGGGTTAAATGCTTGGGTATGATTAAAGATTTAGTGGTCAATTTGGCCCAAATTCCAGCAAAGAGTGTGGTCATGGACATTGTGGTTGCTGATATCCCAGCCTGCTTTGGCATGTTGCTGTCAAGGTCCTGGGGTACAAAAATTGGTGGGTCAATCAAGTTAGATTTAACATATGCTACTGTCCCAGTCTTTGGAGGCCAGGAGAGGAGGTTATATAGGGAGACTAGATTTGTTAAAATGGTAACTAAGGCTGACTGCTTAGAGAATTCCCCAGTTTATAACAAAGAGGGAGATTTCTCATGTTTGATGCTAGAAGAAAATCAAAATTATGCCCATGAGCCCCTTTTTGGTCAAATTCAAGCTGAGCAGCCTAAAGAAGATCAGGAATCAGGAATTTGGACTTTACATTTTGATGGAGCAAATTCTAGAGAAGGCAATGGAGCTGGGGTGTTATTGATCTCTCCTACAGGAAAATGGGTACCACTGTCCTTTAAATTGGAATATGAGGCTACAAATAATGTAGTTGAATATGAAGCACTTTTATTGGGACTGCAGACAACTAGAAACATGGGCATCCAAAGTCTAAAAGTCATGGGAGATTCTGAGCTGGTGGTAAGATAGGTCCGAAATCAGTGCCAAACCAAACATCCTCGGCTGAGAGCATACATAAATGAAGTATGGGACATGGTAGAAAATTTCTTCTTGGCATTTAACATATAGTTCATGCCCCGGGAACAGAACAGAATAGCAGATTCTCTTGTTGTAGCTGCCAGTACATTCCGTCCTCCTCAGAATCCACTTTTAAGATATGAAGTAGAGGTACGTTACAGGCCATCTATCCCAGATAATATTAAGCATTGGTAGATATTTGAAGACGATGAACAGATGAAGAGATTTTTGGAGACAGTGGGAGAATTCTCTAATATGGAGATTGATGACAATGAAGAAGAGGAAACTGAAAATATTGCAGAAAATAGATGGGAAAAGAAGATAGCAGGTAATAAAGTGCTGCAGCTGAAAGGAAATGTTATACCAAGAGGTCTAGTGCCTCTAGAAAGATTATTTAACAAATATGATATTCCATTACAGCCAAACAAAGTGGTAGAAGAAGATCAAGTGGAAGATTTAAATCTGGGTACTTATGCTGATCCCAAAATTGTAAAACTATCTAAAAGGGTCCCAGAAGAATATAAAGAAAAATATTTGAAGTTGTTTCAATCTTATAAAGATGTATTTGCATGGTCCTATCAGGACCTAAAATTTTTTGATGTTAATATAATGCAGAATAAAATTCCTTTGAGGGAAGATGCAAAGCCTTATAAGCAGAAGCTCAAACAGGTAAATCCTCTGCTGCTTCCCTCTATTGAAAAAGAAATCAAGAAGCTACTGAAGGCCAAAATAATTGTGCCATTGAGATACTCAGAATGGGTAGAAAAACTTGTTCTTGTTCGAAAGAAAAATGGAGAAATAAGGCCGTGTGTGGATTTCAGGAATTTAAATAGAGCATCTCTAAAGGATAATTATCCACTGCCTAAGATGGACCACATCCTGCAGAAAGTGGTGGGAGCATCCAGAATGTCAATGATGGATGGCTTTTCCGGTTATAATCAGGTAGCCGTGTTCCCAGAAGATCAGAAGAAAACTGCATTCACTACACCATGGGGAACATTTATGTATGCCAGGATGCCATTTGGATTAATTAATGCAGGAGCTACTTTTCAGAGGGCAATGGACATAGCCTTTGTTGGAGAGCAGGACAAGTTTTTGGTTGTGTATCTTGATGACATTATAGTATTTTCCAAGAATGATGATGAGCATATTGAGCATTTAAGAAGAACTCTTGAAAAATGCAGAAGGTATGGCCTTTCCCTCAATCCTCAAAAATCTTTATTTGCATTAGAAGAGGGAAAACTCTTAGGGCACATTGTAACTAAAGATGGTGTGAAAATAGACCCTAAGAGAGTTGAAGTTATAACCAGTATCCCTTTGCCCAGGAATAAGAAGGAAGTGCAGGTGTTTTTAGGCCGAATCAATTTTCTGAGAAGGTTTATTCCTAACTACGCTGAGATAGTTAGGCATATAACTGAAATGTTGAAAAAGGATAAGGAAGTAAAATGGTCCTAGGAGTCTAGAGACACATTCACCAGGATAAAATAGGCATTCGCTGAAGCTCCTGTGCTAACTGGGCCAGATTATACAAAGCCATTTATGATATTTTCATTTGCTTCACCCCATACAGTAGCAGGAGTCTTATTGCAGAGAAATGAAGATGGATATGAGCAACCTATAGCTTTCTTCAGTCAAGTGCTTCATGATGCTGAATTAAAATATAATATATTGGAGAAGCAGGCATATGCCCTGGTAAAGTCCCTCAAAGCTTTTAGAACCTATGTTTTGCAATCTCACATTACTGCATATGTTCCCACAGCAGCTGTCAAAGACATTCTTGTTCAGGGGGATAGTGAAGGTAAAAGAGGAAGATGGATTGCAAAAATACAGGAGTATGATCTGGACATCAGATCTACTAGGCTGGTTAAAGGACAGGGACTTGCTAAAATGTTATCTGAATCAAATCATCAGGCTCTAGGCATAAATTTTTCTATGATAGCAAATGACGGGTCTGAAAAAGGAGAAGAGCAGCATGGACTAGAGCTGGCCACTCAAAAGATACATATAAAATATCTCAATAGTCCTTGGTACAAAGAAATAGTGGAATATCTTTTAACACTCAGCTGTCCTCCAAGTTGTGATAAGGTAAAATACAGAGCTGTGAGAATGAAATCACAAAGATACATAATTGCTAATGGATAGCTATATTGGAGAGACCCTTCAGGTATATTACTATTATGCCTCACAGAAAATGAAGTGGAGAATATAATGACAGAATTTCATGAGGGAATATGTGGAGGGCATTACAGCTGGAGGGCTACATCTCATAAGATCCTGAAGGCTGGTTTCTACTGGCCAAAATTATTTACAGATGCTTTTGTTTGGGTCAGAGCATGTGACAAGTGTCAAAGATTTGCAGAAAGGCAGAAATTAGCAGCTTTGCCCTTGATTCCTATTCATGTGAATGAACCTTTTCAGAAATGGGGATTAGATTTTATAGGAGAAATACATCCCCCATCAAGTGGCCAATATAAATGGATACTAACAGCCACATATTATTTCACAAAATGGGTGGAAGCCATACCTACAAGAAATGCTACAGATGCTGTGATAATCAAGTTTATGGAGGAAAATATCATATCCAGGTTTGGCTGTCCTGCTAGAATTGTAACTGATAATGCACAAGCCTTCAAGTCTGTCAGGTTTGTAAATTTCTGCCAACAGTATAACATCATATTGAGTCACTCCACAACTTACTATCCACAGGGAAATGGCTTAGCAGAGTCTTCTAATAAAACCTTGGTGAGGGCCTTGAAAAAAACAATAAATGAGAATCAGAAGAATTGGGACTCCCAATTAAAATTTTCTCTATGGGCGAATAGGATAACCAACAAGAGAGCAACATGGAAATCTCCTTATGAATTAGTATATGGGTGAGCAGCCGTGTTTCCTGTGCAATTGGCTTTGCTAGTGGCACGTTTCATGCAGGAAAGCCAGGAAGAACTAGATGACATGGTCAGAAGAATTAACCAACTGGTAGAATTGGAGGAAACACGGAATCAAGTGAATCTGAGATTAACGGAGTATCAGGAAAAAATGAAAAATGTATTTGATCGGCATGTGAAAGATAGAAAATTTCAAAGTGGAGACCTGGTTCTCAGATGGGACGTTCGAAGAGCAGAGAAAGGCAAGCATGCTAAATTTGATCCGCTGTGGTTTGGCCCATTCAAAATTGTGAACAAAGGAGGAAACAATACATTCATTTTAGAAAATTTGCAGGGTGATTTGTTAGATGCCCCTGTGAATGGCCAATTCCTCAAGCCCTACTTCCAATTCTGATCCAGACTGGGAATGACTGTTGTATTATATTGTATATAAGTTGTTTTAGCTTTTATTTCCATAAAGAAAGGGTGCTGACAAATTATCAGAAGAAACGCAGAGGACTTGAAAAACAGAATGTACATACAGAAATGTTCAGTGGTCTGCGTGTCCTCGACATGTCCAAGGATGAACATGTCGTCCCCAGATGGAGCCGATGTTGTGCATACCAGCCCCCCCTATTTAAATTTTGGCCACCATTTCCTTTTGGGTATGTTTAAAACATCTTTCGCGGCCAAAGACCTCCATATTCAGTCTATCGTTTCCCTTTTCGCCTGAAGAATACATGTTACAAAGGCTCGAAGTCTATAATTACAAATTTTGTCAGGCCTAGCCCCTGAGATCTCAGCCATCCCCTTTTTTGTTTCCATGTGACCCGGGAGCAAGACCGGGCACCAGGCGCAAAGGGGCTAATCATCCAAAGTTTCGGGCCAAGTCTTAGTCGTCCGATCTCAGCCAAATCTACGGCCCGCAATCAACGCAGCAATAGTGGTCCCCGCGCCCGAAAACCGGCGGTTAATTCCGCTCCGCTTTGGACGGGCTGGCGGTATTCTCCACGGAGGTAATGATTCCATTGAACGTGCGCCACGTGTCTTTGGTACAGGCCCGAAAAACCGCCATTTCGCGAGTTAAAAGTCAGACTAGGGACGGGCAGCGGAATTCATCAGCGCCGTCAGATCTGTCGACCTTCATCCAACGACATACGTCCTCTGGAGCTGCATGCGTTATAATACATGTCCATCGTGCCCCTGGCCCACCTTGATCGCTCTCCGACCCATTTTAACCGTCGATCTCGTTTGCTAGTCGTGTGGCCCAGATCATCTGTTTGACCACCTGCTGATCGAGTCCTCCGCCATGTCATTCTTCCACCTGTCCTTCGTACACCCATGTGTCATCATCTCGCGTGTTCATAATATTTTTCCCCTGCCGTATATATATGTGTTTCTCATTCATATTCCTCATTTTCGTTCGTGCATCGTGTTTTAACTGTTCTACGCGAAAACTACACCGCGTCTGTTTACCAAAGTCTCCACGATATTCCCTCTGCCACCCTGCATGTTCTTGTCATATGGCCATGACTTCGACGTCACCACCATCCTCATCTCCATCCCGGTCTGGTTTTCTTTAACTGGTTTGTGTTTTTGCAGGTTTTCCGCGGTAGAAGATTCATCATGATTCGCTGCTCTGTTCGCGGAAGTCAAGGGCACCGCCCTCGACAGTTTTCGAGGAAAAAATTTAGAAGGGAAGTCGAGGGTAGTTGTATGATATGAACACCATTAAAGAAAGCAAGGATATGAATCTATAGAACCCTCCAAAGAACATCAAGAGACAGATTTGAGCAAGCAAGAGTATTAATGGGGCAGCATGAAATATCAGCAAAAGATTAAGAGGCACAGAGCCCTGCATTAAAGATCTGAGGTTGAAACTCGAAGTTAGAGGGCCGAGAGTACCATACACAAATACAAGCAACCTCAGGGTTTTATTACAGCAAATTTCTTCTTTCATTCAAGTACAGAACATTTGTATATTTTATTCTTTATGTCATGTTCGTGAAGAGATTTTTATCTTCAGCATTTATTTCACGAAGTAGTAGTAGAGTACTTGCACCAGTTCAACACCGCCAAACAGCATAGGTGGGCTTTTCTTTCAAATTTGTTTAAATAAGATCATTAAATGTATATCACCTAATTCATTCTCTAGAGTTTTCTCCTTCCTCTATAAAAACTAAAAAGAAAGGCATTGTAAGGGTTCCAGATTTCTATTAGCGAATTGTGCAGTGAAAAGGTTTTTGTATACATTTTGCAACACTTCTATATGAAGGCTCAGAGCCCGTAGGGTCTCAGTGAGGAGGAGTTATAACTGTAATGAGGATTCTGGTCTTTGGTATCTCACAGTATGTAATTTTCTCTTATGTGTTAATATAAAATCTCATTTCATGCTATTTATCTTCTTGTATCATGTTCTAGAATGCGAGTGGCTCACTGGTCTTAAGTAAGGATTCATCCTAGTTGGTGCCCATACTTGGATTAGTCAAGCGCTTTAAATAGGCCTAGTCATGATATACTGTTTCATGTTCATTTCATTCATATTTTCTGCTATATTAGTTACTTGAGGAGGGTGCTTTTAAGACGCCATTTTCATGTATGGATTCTTAGTTGGGTAAGCCCATATGTGGTTTTGTTGTGTATCTGGGTATCGGCCTCATGCTAACTAGTATCTTCTTCATGTTTCTTCACTGCATCCACTTTCTGATATTTGATTTCTGTGGCATATTATCTGAACTGGCCCTCTTTACAGTAAGCTGTCTCTTAACTGTCTGATGCCTTTGTATTGGAGTTTTACATGATGTTCCTACATTATTCTTATCTTTGTATCGCCTTTCCGAGAGATTATCCCATTTAAACTAATTTCCTTGTTCAACAAGAGATAGTAGGAGAGTGGATTGACAACCCAAGTCATATGATATATGAAGAGCTCCTCGTTATATTAAGATGTCCTAGCACTGGTCGCGCAACTCTAGCCGTTCTAGGGGGTGACAAAATTGTCCACAACAGTACAAGTAAGTGTGCCTCAAGAGAAATTCTTTGTAGCGCTTCTAAGACCCTACTTTCCACCAAGAGAGATTAGGTGCGGAGGCAGGGAAGCCATCGTTGTGTATTTTTAGATCATGTGAAAGATAAATACGCTGTAGTAACGTAGGGCAATCTAGTTTTTGGTGGTGATTAGTGTCGGGTTCCCATGGAGGAGTGAGATTTGTATCACAAGATATCTTATGTCAGTTTCTCTATATGATCTGACGGATGTGTCAATCATAGATTTGTACTTAGAAATATTTACTGCATAATATATAGACCATCATATCTGCTGCACCATTTTTATCGCATTGGGTTTTTTCGGGAACATTAGTCCAACAATTATTGTGTCAAATGTGTGTGTGATCTACTCTTGTTCAGTTTATTTCTGCAGTTGTATTTCTTCCGTAGTTTATTTGTGTAGGTTTTAGTGTGATGTATTCAGTATTTGTCGTAGTAAACTTCAAATATATTTTTAAGTTAGAAAATTAAAAATTAGGTGAATATATTCCAATAGCTGCAATAGGATTCTAGAGGTTAATGGAATTTTCACATGGTATCAGATTTTGTCTAAGCTAAGTGCAGGATAAATAGAAGAATATATTCAACAAATTTAGTGTTGGTGAAGCTGGGATCAAAGATTTGTGTAAGCAACAGATCGATGTCCCAATTGATTGCGCAGTTTAAGCCAAGAGGGCTAGATTAGCAGGAAAATCTCTCTCTGAGTGAGCCGACAGAGAGGTGGGACTGTTCCAGATTGTTGTTTGTCTGAGGCAGAGGGAGAAATTCAACAATTCTATGCAAATCTGTAGTTGGAGGGATGCAGTTGACTGTGCATCAATTATTTATGGTGCAAAGCGTTAGGAAAAGTAGCTGAGACACAGTTTTGGGGATTTATGACCTCAGTGAGTTTCTTTCCCAAGAAAATAAGATTCCCCATGCAGTAGCAGAAAATTTTGTGGCTTTCTCCACAAGGAGTACATAAATCCAGTTGCGTAGAGGGTGAGAGGCAGCAGATCGACAACGTGATCATGACCAATTGGAGGGTGCCTCCAACTATAGATGAGCATGACCTCAAGCACTTTATCAATAGTGCTCAGGCTGAATCGGTGGATGCAACACCACTAAGGGCCTTCAAGAAGAATATGGAAAAGGCAAAAATATTGATCCTCAATGGAGTGAAGGATCACATTGTGTCTCAAATTTCCAGTAAAGGGACAACAAGTGAGATGTGGGGAGGGTTTTCCACGGGCCCATTTTGTAAGAGGGGTCTTCCGAGAAGAATATGTTTCTGGAGGATAAAATGAGGAACACCAGGATGCAGAAGGGGGAGCATATTGATCCATTCCTGTCTAGACTTTAGGAAAACCGAGAACAATTGGAAGTCATAGGAGTAGCTCCTAATGCCACAGATATGGTCAAATTGGCCCTCAACTCAGTGTCTGAGGACTACCAAGTCTTTTTCTAGATCATCCTAGGCAAAGAGAACTTGTTAGACTGGGAGTCAATGTGGGCAGCTCTTCAACAAGAAGATATGAGGAGAGACTTACTCAAGTGTCAACTTGAGGGAGGCAACAACAACGGTTCGAATATCCAGAAGGAGGAAGAGGAGAATGTTACCATTGCATCAAAGGGGAAGCAAGAGCAGCGGAAGAGGAAGAAGGATCTATCAAAGATCAAATGTGTTTGGTGTGTCGATATGGGAGATTACGCCACATAGTGTCCTCTCAGAAATAAGGATAAGGATGAGAAGCATGATCTTCAGGTCAACGCAACAAAGATAGAGGAGGAGGAATTTTCTATGATTTCCCATATACATCCAGGAGGGAGGTGGGATGATTTGGAGTTGTAGACCTAGAGATCTACAAGTTGGGCAAGATCCTTGAGGAATCTCAGATCATCACCTTGCTACGAGAGCCCAAATCAGAAGTAGCAGGATGGACTAGTGTCGGTTGATGTAGAGGAGTGTATAAGCGACATATGTGGTGGTTAGCATCACCATAATCCAAACAACATAGAGGAGAGTTGCAGTAGCGTAGAGGGATGCAGTGTAGAGTAGCAACAACACAATATATTCAGAGGGGCAGCACAAAGGGTAGCAACAGTTAGATCTTCATCACTGATATGCATCATACTTGTCCAATTTTTGGATGTTTTTCAATTGCAGAAAGAAACTGTGATGCAGTGCAGTAAGATTTGGTTGTATCAGAGTTAGCAGCAGCACGAATGCAGAATTCAGAGGGAGTTGTAGTACATATGCAGTGCTGACAGTGGCAGTGTCAACAGTAGTACATATGTATCATTTTCACATAGTTGATGGGAAGTAGTGTCAGAAATCAGAAACGTAGATGGAGATGCTACAGGATCAAAGCAGTACTCAAAGGGTGTATTGCTAGACCACATTCCTGACTAATATGGAGTGTTGACTTTTGGGTAGCATCAGATGTGCTCTAATTCTAAAATTTTGTGGATAGGCTTAGACACATGTATTCCAGAAAACCCATAAATTGTTTGGTGAAATTCCACCCGGATTGTATTCTATAGAAATAATTAATTATTTTTAAAGGGACGCTAAGTCCAAACTTAGGACAATACAATATTAAAGTGAATTAATAGAATATGGGTGTGAATTTTCTAGAAAAGGAGGATCAATTTAAAATTTAATCTTAGTCATTGATTAGAGATCTAATATAGGTCACTGAAGTCTCAACGAGAAGACTATAAGAATGGCTTGAAGGGTCATTTGGAAAATACATCTGGTGGAGATCAAAGATCTATTTCTTTACTGAGAAGTGCTCAAGAAGAAAATTTGATCATGAGATATTTTTCATAGAGGGGTAGTAATTCCGATTGGATGGAATCCTAAACCGAAGAGTGCAAAGCAGCAGAGACAAAGAGATCCATAGTAGCAGTGCAAAGCCAGTGATGTAGTGCTTACGCAATCACTGCGTAGAGGCTGAAGGGAAGTCATTTTCCTGCTGAGGAGACAATGTTGGGCCCCTGCCAGATCCCAGAGAGATTTTACGAAGGCTAGAAGGCCTCAGTTTATAGCCAGCAGAGAGACTAGCGTAGAGGCAGAGGGAAACCATCGTTGTGACATAGAGACTGCACAGAGTGACGCAGTCACTGCACACAAGTAGGGCAGGGCAATCCCATTTTTGGTGTTGATCAATGTCAGGTTCCCGCAGAGGAGTGAGATTTGTCTCACAAGATCTATTCTATAAGTTTCTATGTATGATTTGACGGATGTGTCAATCATAGATTTGTACTCAGAAATATTTATTGCATAATATATAAACCCTCAGATCTGCTACACCGGTTTTCCTGCATTGGGTTTTTCGAGGGACATTAGTGCAAAAATAACTGTGTCAAATGTGTGTGTGTGATCTATTCTTGTTCAGTTTGTTTCCACACATGTATTTATTATACAGTTTATTTGTGTAGGTTGTAGTGTGATGTATTCAGTATTTGTCGTAGTAAACTACAAATATATTGTTAATTTAGAAAATTAATAATTAGGTGAATTACTTCCAGTTGCGCAATAGGATTCTAGAGCTTAACGAAATTTTCACATACTCCACTTTAATACCATGGGTTCTCATAAACCTTGAGCTCAAAAACCACTTGTAACTTGACCAAGTCAAGTCTACCTTAACTACCAAACAAAAATTAATAAAAATAAAAATAATAACATAGAATTTTTATTTTAACGTAGAGTTATTTTTATTTTGACGGAGTTAAATGTTTACATGAAATTACATTATATTATGTTAGAACATCTCTACTATATTGGGTTGGAAAGCGCCTCTTAGGGCAACTAGCCCAGTCATATAATTTAAATTATGAATGTCAATAAGTTCAGGACGATCGATATAAACAAGAAATACAACTGTTTCAAGTAAGGGTAGGTCGAGTGGTTAAGACAAGACGTTAAATCCTTCTACACCCAAGTTAAAATCCCTAAAATGGAAGGTCAAGCTTGTTGTGATGAGGCTAGAAGAATAGGCGGCCCCAAGGAGTTACTTTGTTCGTGATCAATACGGGACATCTCAGTTCTTGCTAAGTCATATAATTTTTTTTAGGGTGTGCATTTCACTTTATAACAGTTTTAATCAAAGCAAATTAAAATGAATATAAAACTAGGAATTGTCCCAAAAGGTACAACGAGACATTGAAAAAGTTATAATTTGGTTTCCATAATTAAGCAAATAATAATTGATATATTAAATTTAAGTTTTTTTTGTGTATTTTTATTTATTTATAATTTATAATTCCCAACAAGAATCACACTTCCCTTGTGAACATACATGTATAGATGAACTAAATGAAGTAATGACATGTAACAAAACTTTCATAAAAAATATAAATAAATTAAATCTTACAGATCGACTTAGACCAGTTTTGCCTATGAGACATGTGTTAAAGGGTCGTAGGCCACTTTTGGTTTGTTAAATATGTGTTTGGCCCTTTGATAATGGGTAAGTTGTGAGCTGAAAAAACCAACATAAATACAATTCTTGGGATCAAACCCCCCCAGTGGATGGATTTTGAAGCCAGGGGAAAGTCCCAGGTGGCGATTTCCACAACATTTTTTTTACCCCATCTATAAGTAGCATTTCCAAAATGATATACATATTTTAGGTAGTTCAGCCAAAAGTTTCATGCTTTTGATTCAAATACTTACTATAGGGGCGGATTGACTAACGGTAGTGAAATTTATGACTTTAACAGTTGCCAAATCGAGGTTGAACTTAAAATCTCCTAGAACCCCAATGTATAGATAGTTTCCTACTTCCATTAGGTAATTGTACGCATTTTTCATTAAGCCCCAATGGTATCCATTATCACAAACTTTGTTCTTTGAAGGGTCACGATGCAAGAACATTATGGAATTGCATTATAAATATTGTCACCCTCCTTGAGATAGAATGGCGAGACAAACATAAAATGGCTTGAAAAGATTGGCCTTCAAAAGAATTTGAGATATAAATGAAATATGACATGCAACAATTGATTTATCACATAAAGACAACCACTTGAGAAATTATTGTCTTTCAATCCAAAAAGTATCCCCTCTATATTGTGATATTCAAACATGTCACTGTAGGAAAAACATCAACATTTATGCATCTACGAGAGTTTTTTGTAACCTAAACATTTGTCATGAAGTTAAGCACTACTACAATCTACACCTTGTATTTACATGTGGAAAATAATAATGATTTTTTAACTGTTGAAACCATTTGGACATTTGAATGTGCAATTAGAATATAAAAAGGTTTTTTGTAACCTAAACATTTGTCGAGAAGTTAAGCACCACTACAATCTACACCATGTATTTACATATGGACAATAAAAATGATGTTTTAACTACGAAAACCATTTGGACATTTGATGTACAATTAGAATGTATAAAGGAGAGGTTTTCAAGGTTTCTCTATTGAGCCAAGGAAAATGAATAAATGATGGTAAAGAGATGCTTTCATCATTGAACATTCCCTCTTTCATGCTAGCTAAAATACTTCAACTAAATCTTTTGTCGAGAATTTATCACATCATAACTTTCATTTGCTAGTAGACATTCTCATATAACTTCAAATAGGTGTTTTCTATCAACATAAACCAAACTAAACCTCAAGTGTTTGCTTGAAGTGGGGTTGTGAGCTAAACCTCAAGCATTTTCTTAAAGTGGGTTGTGGACTAAACCTCAAGTTTTTGCTCAAAGTGGGTTGCAAACTAATCCTCAAGAATTTTCTTTGAGTGGGTTATGGACTTCTTTACAGTTCAAGAAAAAAGAGTTTATTATCGTCATTTTATTTTGCTTTGAATAATTGTAAAAAATAATGTCAAGCTCTTGAAGTACTTCCTATATCTCATGAAATGTGTTTTACTTCAAATAATTGGTAATCATTTTCACTGGAAAATGACTCTTAATATAACAAGTCCACTAAGCTCTCAATTTGTAGAATTAGAATTATTTTGTTCAAGGAGGTGCATGTGTCTTAACTGCAGTACATATTATAAAACCAATTGCACATTGCTCGATATAAAGTTTCCATAGGTATTTTAAGGAACTCTTACTACATATATTTTGCATTTAAGGTGGAGCTTGAAGAACATATAGCTTGGGACAAATTTTCTTCTAGATGTTCCCATCACAATTTTCAAAAGATTAATTGTGTAATAATCTAATGATAATCATATTTTTTGTCTGAAAAAATTATTTTCAAAAGTTAGAAAACTTCTACACTCGATTTAAATTTCAAAAGTGAGAAAACTTTTAAATTTTGTGGAGCATAAATTATGTATCTTGTAATGTACCTTCTGAAATCAAGTTCATGTTGGGGCATACTTTCTTCTATTCAAAGATTCAAAAGGTTTAATTAGTGCAAAATTTATCATATTTTTCCCTGTCAAGCAGTTTTACTCCAATAATTTAACAACATTTCATATATTAGGGAATTTTCCAGAACATGCCCATTCTTCTTGAAAATATTACAACACCAATTTAAACCATATAACAACTTACAATAAACCTACAACCTTACATTCCTAGGTTTTATTCCCACAAACTATTAAGAAAATAAAGTTATTGATCTCTCTTGTTTCTCTTTATGCCAGGGAGGTCCAAAAGTTTAATGGATTTTATTTATTTTTACCAAGGAAAATATCTTGGGGAAACCCCTAGGAACTTCCCTGCATTTTGTGAATGGTACTCGGTGTAAACCCATTAGTGTTGATTATATTGCCTGTCCTGGTGGGGAAATCAAGTGCGACACTCTCAATAGAGGCATCCAATTGGTGAGATTGACCCTGAGACCTCTTGCATGAAGCTCAAAGCACTCAACCACTTAACCTAGCCCACCAAGCTATATAAAAAGTTATTTATGTCCAAAAATACCCTAAATTAATGGTGGATAGCAGAGCCATGGATGCATTTCTTCATTCTTAAAAACCCTCAAGAAAAGAAAGATAATTAAGGGTATTTATGATTTAACTGTAAATTCATATATAGATGCTAGGAGTTACTTCCAATCCTTTTTTTTTTGTAAGTGGTGTTACACAACCTACTCATAAATTCCCCTATAAAAAAGGTTCATGTTAAGAAAGGGGTTGAAATTGGATGGAAAATCTTCTTCGAAAAGGACTTAGTATTCCCTCCAAATAAATTTCGATATCTCAATGCTTTTGATAGACAAAATTGGCAGTTTTAAAAGAATTTGTTTAAACTATCAACACTTTGGTCTTGAATGTGTCACCATAAAGGTCTCAATGTAATGAGAAAAATCATAAGCATGACTGGGGATAGTTAGTGAGTATCCAACATCTAACTCCCAAGCCACACAAACATTGTATCATGACAAGGGAAAGTTTGTGAGCAGTCAACATCAAACTCTCAAGCCACACCAACATTGTAGATGCCTAATATGCATGTAGTTACCTTTGACCCCTAATCTTCACCAATTTAAAATAAAAAATTTGAATAGTATAAGTTGTGTGACTATATTTCCATATTAATTAGAAAAGTGACTGAAAGGAATGATGTGCCCATAATAACATTAACCGCTAGATATGGACATAATGTGTGAATATTGGTTATGCTTTGTAAGGTTACAAATGTTCCAACCACATTCATAATTAATGAATAACATTTTCACATCTTGTCTTCATAAATTTCTTTGTTCTGTTTATAGATGATGTCATGGTCTATAGCAAGAACAGTACAAAGACTAAAATACATCTAGAACTCCCTCCATGCTAATTTGTATGCCAAGCATTCAAAATGTGATTTCTTTGAAAATATAAAGTGATTGGACGTAGATTTAATGAAATTCGTTTGACCCTGAGGCACATCAATGTTACATTCAAGCTACCTAGATCTCCCATAGCTAGCCCTTATAAACCTAAGTTGGACCAACACTCACATATATTTAGATTCTAAAGGCCACATTATTCCACATAGGTACAATATGATGTATGTCTCATCTGTAGTGATAACAATGGGGCTAGCTTCAAGCGTGTGCATCCCAAATTCAAGTTGAGAGCAGTGATTTTATGGAGCAGGACTCTCAGATTTTCAAGTTATGTTCCATGAAGCTTGAGAGAAAATAACACTTCATCTACAGATGTTTAAGTTGATATGAGATCAATGGTGGATACTACATTTCATTTGGAAGATTGCCCTAAACCAGTGAAAAATTCTAGCACTCAACCCCATCTCAAATAATCAGACGTTGATTAATGAATTTAGTTTTTATCATGTTTGTAAAATCTAAGACTAAATCCTATCCATAAAATATGAGGCGGGAATCACTTTGATTAAAATAGAAAACAAAGAAGTCAACCAAACAATGCACTATCCATTAGATACCCTCAAACTTAGTAGACCTGGCTAGACAGGACAACCACAAAAAAGAGCACTATCTCAATGTTTGTGTAGCAAACCTTGCTCAAGATGACATTTTCCCCTCTTCTTCCTCCCTTCCTTCACTTTGGTTGTAAGGAAAGTGTGTCACAAATTTTTGTATCCTTCTTTAGCACAATAAGTTGAGACATTCTTTGATGTACATCCATGCAACAATTTGTATTACTTAATTCCTACCTGCCCACTGGGAGACCACTGGAAAATCACATACAATCATAATTGGTCATATTTGTTTGCTCAATACAGTTAACTTATTATTCTAACATATTTTTCAAGTACAACACATTATACTAAATCATCATTAAACCAATTTAAATTTATTAACAGACAAAGTTATGGCCTCTCAGGCTTACCTTGGTAATTAGTTGTATTTGGTAGCAAAAAACCATTTCTATTCCCTAATAATGGTAATGATTCAAGTTTTCAAGGTGTCAAATATAGGCCAAGTTAAACAAAAATTGAATCAATACCAAGACCTGCATTTACACATAATCATAACAACATTTGCATATCATCATAAAGTTCACCAACACAAAGCCTCCCAATGATCTTGGTCCCTGCTATAGATGTATTTACAATAGGAATAAAATATTCCAACTCGGCCTCCAATGTGTTGAAGCATGAATGTAGAAAAATTAAGAAACAATGTCTCAGATACCTATATATTATATATCTATGTCTCAAAAATTGTAATTAACAAGTAGGTGAAAAAAATATTCATAATGATGCATATTAAATTACCCATGTTTTTGTCTTGAAATTTGAAGCCTACTAAAACAACAGTAGTATCTATTAAGTCCTTACACCTATACATGATTAGGATTTCTCAAATAAAACCTGTAAAAGTTCTGTGATCCTCCAATGGGCACCAAGAATATGCATTTGTAAGTTTTGAAAAGACACCAACCTCATTTGAATTTTCTAATAGAGTTCCTGCACCAACCCAAACTCAAGGCTTAAATCACCCTAGGAAAGACAAATATGTTGGTGTGCCCTTAGGAAATATGAGTGTAATAGACCCAGCTAAAAATTTCATGTAATAAATTTAATAAAGGAAAAATAAGACCAAGGTCATGGGACATGTATTCCAAGCTGAATGTTGGGAAAAACATCCTAGTGGGCATCACTTATTGTTAATTATGGCCAAGGGGAGATTGGCAAAGGCAATGGCAAAGGAATTGAAAAGGAAAAAAGGTATTTTTGGCATTTTATTTATGAAAATAAAGAAAATTAGGAGAAAGGGAAGGTGAAAGGTCACAAGTTTGCATGTGAGGAGGAAATTGAAAGAAAATAGAGGAAAAAGGAAGAAATTAGAGGATTCAATAATGTTGGGCACCTAATCCTCTATGGGTAGGTGTGGAAGACGAATAGTCACAAATGGAGTCCAAGTGACCTTGGAATGCAGAATCCAAGGGTCACACCTAATGTACTATAAAATCACATCTATGGTAGTAGTAAAATAACTCATGCCTATCTTTCTCCCTTGTGTGTTTACTTGCCCATTTACCATG
The DNA here is from genome assembly GCA_034641835.2 of Pinus albicaulis. Lineage (NCBI taxonomy): Eukaryota > Viridiplantae > Streptophyta > Pinopsida > Pinales > Pinaceae > Pinus > Pinus albicaulis. Next base: position 834,503,834 of record CM076582.1, on the reverse strand, counting down.
AGTGTGTTTAACATGGTATCAGAGCGGGACTATCTTGGCCCACTCTAATTTAAACTATTTTTTCAATCAACTAAATTTTAGCTGCATTATCTGCACCCTGCATTACTCCATTGAAAGCGTTGGTTTTTGAGCGTTTCACCTGCTCCGTTTTCCACCTGCGCTCTCTCAAAAAGGAGGTTTCTCTCTCTCCCTTTCACATTACAGCTGCCTCCGTACTGTGTTGGGTTGTTCCCATCATATGCGTTTTTCTTGTGCTTCTGTTTGCCTCCTGCAGAGATATCTTCCAAAACACTAAATCTGCCACCCCTCTGCTGCTCAAACCTGTCCAGTCTGTTCGTCCATTTCTTCTGCCAGAAGAGTAGGTAAATCTTGAACGGGTATGGGTTTGATATTTGCAACATTACAAGTTTTATTTAGTGTCAGCTTGTAGTTGATTCTCTACGTCCCTGGAGTTTATGCAAACATGGAATTTATGCGCTGAAGAAAATTTAGAAGAACAAACAAAAAATCGACATAGAGAGAGGTTGATTGGATCGATACTCGTGAGGTAGAAGACTTGATATGAATATGTGTAAATCATCGAGGATTGCAAATGACTGATCCAGTTGTGTAGATTTTGCAAAGCATGGGAAGGAAGCTTCGTCTTGACCTCATTGGGAGATTGACAGTCGAATGCTCAAAAAGCGGTAATATCATTTAGTTTTTAAAATAAATTTATGGGTCCGGCATAACACGTCATCTCCCTCACAACGTCCTCTATCCTCTACTTGCACCGTGCTCCGACAACTCCATTATCATGCTCGAAAGTGTTGGCTCCATTATACGCATAGATAATTTGGAATTTGGCCCCTTCCCTCTCACAGAGGCTCGACCTTGATAGACATACCTGACGAAATCTCAGTTCGACTAAATTTCTCCACGACTTTCCCCTGAATATATCTATATTTCATATTTTTGTTGGGTGTTTGGCGTCGGCATTGGAAACATTGTTTTCTATTGCGAATCTGGTTGTTTGAAAGTGGCTCGAAAAACATCAATGGTTATCAAATTGTATTGGCTATTGTAGTTTTGGATGCCAATAAGGCATACACTGCTCCTCCCAGTCACACCTATCTCCTCCACATTCTGCAGGCCTCGGCCCTCCCTCAAACCTGTCGGCCTCATCTCTACACTCATCACCACTCAGCCTTTCATCAGCCTTCCATCTGTGCTCACGTCGGCCCCCTTCCTCTTCTCTATGATCCGTCGAACTCCATCCACTCCTTCACTCCTGCTCACCTCCACTCCCTCCCCTCCCTCGCTCCCCCTCACCTCCCCTCCCTCTGCTTCTAGCTCTTCTCCCGTAGCCCCATCTATCCTGTGCCTTGACCTTTCCTCTCCACGCTCACCTCTCCCTCTTCTCCCTACGCTCTCCCATCCCTTCCACTACCTTCCCTGTGGTCCCTACTCTCTAGCGTCCCTTCGAATCCTCGGCTCCCCACACCCCCGTCCCTTCGACTGCACTCCCCTCCCTATCTCCCATGCTGCCACCTCCGTGCAACCCCTCGCTTCCATCGGGCCACCTTGCGAGCATATCTTATTGCTCGGTCGAGTTTCCCTACTTCCTGGGTTGCATATAGGAATGTAGGAGGTGTAACATCACTACATGAATTTTTTTTTTAATGTTTGTGGGCATGAAAACAACTCTGAAGAGGTCTCATTCAATTTATGAGCATGACATGAATTCTGGAGTTCAAACTGAGGTGGTTGAAGGTCATCATTTTACCTTTTTGTTGTTGCTGTAGCTTCATTAAGGGGACTGCATGATATCTCAGAGACTAAATGGGAGCTATATTTAAAAATGAAGAGCGTATTAAGCATAGTTATTCCATAAGTTTTGTTGGGAGTGAAGGTACTTCATTTGGGTTAACCAATAGTCTTCAATCAGAAAATAGCATATGGCGTATTAGAATTACTAAACAATATTATATTTTCGAAAGTTGATGACACAATCAAAATCAGAAAAACCACCCTTTTTAACATTAAGACCTATATGCAAAATGCACATGAGAAGATTGAATTTTTGTAGCTTGAATATCAGCTACAATAAGAATAATTGCAGCAGTGGAGTCATCATTCTGAACTTGTTTCTATTCAGAAAATTAAAACAGACTCCCATCGGCAGCAACAATATAAATTTGAGTTTGGTCCACATTCAGTACCCATTTCAGGAGCAGATGTGCAGAAATATGTAGACATCCAGCCTGCACCTCCCAAGATCATCATTAGACCTTCAGAAGAGCTTGTCCACAACAAGCAAATAAACAGTCTTGGATATGAAAAGGAGTTGTCCTTTCATATTTCAGACTACTCCAAGCCCATCAAATTTCGGAGTGCTCAATTTCTTCATGACAGTTCACCTTCAACTGTTGCAGATCCTGCTCCTCTTCCAAAGCAGCAACAACAAATTGAAAATTTCCAACACTATGATTGAGTTGGCCATATGAAATATCACTATTTTGATCTTCACCCATGCCAGCAATGTGGCCAGCACACCCATTCTTCACACAAATTATTAAGAAACAAGCCTCCTGCAAGAACAAAGATTCATCTTGGATAGATCGTTTCTTGGAAATGGGCGTCAAAAACCAAGAAGATGTTTAAGTCGCATGTCATAACTTGTTCTAGAATATTGAACAATCTTGCAATTGAGTTTTCACCATCATCTCACCTTGTACCTAACAGGAGAGAAAATGGTGGTCATCTACAAGCTTCAAAGTCACATCAATCAAGCCTGAGCCACAATCACTCATTCCAGATTCAGAGTGGTAGCCAGAGACATAGCAGTTCAAGCAAGCCTGTGTTGTGTAACCAGCTCCAAAAATAGAAGAAAAGAGATATCAACGCCTTAGAAATGAGCCACTTTGAGGGGGAAACCTCTAATACATTACATAAATGAACAATTCTTGGATGATACAATTTACAAAACCTTCTTTCTATATATAGGAGTCCATGGGGCCATAATGTAATCCTAGTGGGCCACAATGTAATCCTAGCCGACCTAAAAATAATAATTTAAGGGCACAATAATAACAAAATGGGGTTACAAGGGTACAATAATAACAATAAGGGGTTTACACTAACAATAATAAGGGGCTATACCAGTGATATAGGGACCTAACATGCCCCTCTCCTTCAAAAAAAGTGTTGTCCTCAACACTTGAGTAGCTCCGGGTGCTTCTGTATAAAATTCTCATCCTCCCATGTAGAATCTTCAGTGGGTAAGTTCTTCCACTCGATGAGATACTCTGAAATTGATCGATTCCGTAGTTGTTGAGTTCTTGTTTCCGTGACCGCTTCCGGTTCCAATATGATTTTTCCTTCCTCATCAAGTTCTGGCAATATTGTTTGAACTGGAAGATTTTCACCTATAACCTTCTTTTAGCACGAAACATGGAAAACTGGATGTACTCGCGAAGAAGCAGGAAGCTCCAATTTGTATGCCATAGTACCAATCTTTTGCAACACCTTGTAAGGACCATAGTACTTTGGTGATAATTTATTATCCTTCTTAGCTTGCTTGAGGGACATTTTCTTGTATGGTTGTAGCCGTAAAAATACCCAATCTCCTACATCAAAACTTCTCTCGCTGCGATGTTGATCTGCCTGTTGTTTCATTCGATTTTGTGCCAAATTCAGGTTATCCTTTAAGAGTTGGAGAACTTCTCGCTGATGCTCGATGTGATCTTCCACTGCTTGAACCTTCGAATTTTCCCTTAAAGATGATGTGATCGATGGTGGATGATATCCATAAAGTGCCATAATGGGGTCATTTTTGCTGCAGTATGGAAGGAAGTGTTATACCACCATTCAGCGAGAGGTAACCACTTGACCCATTGTGTTTGTTTATCAGATACAAAACAACGGAGATATCCTTCCAAACATTTATTTACTATCTCAGTTTGACCATCAGATTGAGGATGATAAGATGAGCTATGAGCTAATTGAGTACCCAAACAAGAAAATAACTCCGTCCAAAATTTCCAGTAAAAATGGGATCTCTGTCGCTCACAATAACCCTTGGGCTTCCATGTAGCTTTTGAATTCTGTCCATAAATGTAGTAGCAACTGTACTTGCTTTAAACGGATGAGATAATGCACAAAAGTGTGCATACTTGGTAAGTCTATCAACTACCACCATGATGACATTCTTTCCTTCAGACTTAGGTAAACCTGTGATAAAATCCATTGAAATCTCCTCCCAACGCTGACTTGGAATGGATAAAGGTTGTAGAAGTCCCGTGGTCTTAATTGTCTCCACTTTATTCTGCTGGCAAACCAAACATTCCGCCACAAACTTTTGAATATCAGATTTAAGGCCATCCCAAAAAAATTCTTTCTTCACCTGTGGTAAGTTTTTAAAAATCCTGAGTGTCCTCCTAAAGGAGAAGTGTGCAATTCCAGAAGAATCTTTTGTTTTAGTTGGGAATTCTTGCAAAGATATAAGCGATCTTTGTACCATAAGGAATCATTTTTCCAACTAAATGTATCAGATGTACTAGGATCTTGCTGCAACTTTTTAATGAGTGTCCATACATCTTTGTCCTTCTTCCATTCATCTCTTGCTTCGGTTATCCAATCTGGTTGGATAATAGAAATGGCACAAAGCAATGCTTCCACCTCTTCATTCTTTCTTGAGAGTGCATCTATAACAACATTAAGCTTTCCTTTTTTCTAGATTATTTCAAAGTCATAACCCAACATCTTTGTGACCCATTTTTGCTGCTCTTCTGAAGATAGTCTTTGTTCCAGAAAGTGTTTAAGACTATCATGATCAGTTTTTACCTTGAAGTGTCTTCCCATTAGGTAAGTTCGCCATTTCTTTAGTGCATGCAGTATTGTTAACATTTCCTTCTCATAAATAGGTTTCTGTAAATACTTTCCTTTTAATGGACGACTTTCAAAAGCAATGGGTCTTCCTTCCTGCATTAAAACTGCACCAATTCCATTTCCTGAGGCATCACATTCCACAATAAAGGTTTTTGTGAAGTCTGGCGTAGCTAAGATCGGTGCTAGGCACATTGCCTCTTTAAGATGTTCAAAGGCCCTAGTTGCTTCAGGAGTCCATGAAAATGCATCTTTCTTCAATAATGTAGTTAGAGGTGCTGCTATTCTCCCATAATTCTTAACAAACTTACCATAATATCCTATTAACCCGAGAAATCCTCGCAACTGCTTTATGGTCATGGGGACTTTCCATTCCTTAATGGCTTTAATTTTGTTAGGGTATACTTTAACACCCTCGTGAGATATAATATGACCCAGATATTCCACCTCTTGTACTCCAAAGAAACATTTGGATTTTTTTGCATATAATTTTTTCTCCTGCAATAGTTTGAGCACCCTGTCAACATGTTCAACATGATCCTTCCAAGACCTGCTATAGATTAGTATATCATCAAAAAATACTAGCACAAATTCTCTAAGGAAGGGTTTGAAAATGGAATTCATCAACCCTTGAAATGTAGAAGGTGCATTGGTAAGGCCAAAAGGCATGACCAAAAATTCATAATGACCCTCATGAGTTCGAAATGTCGTTTTTGGAATATCTTCAGTCTTCATTCTAATTTGATGATATCCTGAACGAAGATCCAACTTGGTAAAATAAATTGCTCCATGTAATTCAACCAATAATTCATCAATCACAGGAATGGGAAATTTATCTTTAATGGTGAGCTTATTGAGCTCCCTATAATCCAGACACATTCGCCATGATCCATCCTTCTTGTGTACCAATACTACAGGAGCAAAGAAATAACTTTGACTAGGTTGAATTATACCCGCCTCTAACATTTCTGCAATCATACGTTCAATTTCGCTCTTTTGGAAGTAAGGATATCTATAAGGCCCGATGTTTGGAGGAACACTTCCTGGAATCAAATGAATAGCATGATCATGATCATGAATAGGTGGGAGTCCTTTGGGAGTTTCAAACACCCTGGAATGATTGTCCAAGACTTTTTGGAGATCTGCAGAAATAGATGATTTTGATGTTGGAACTTCTAGTGAGCATAATTGTGCAATTACGCCTCGTTGTTCTTTCTTTAGAAGCTTTGTCATGACATTATAGCTTATTATCCTTCCCGGCTTCCCTTCAATACCCCGTAATTCGACTTCCTTTCCTTCTGAAAAAAATTTCAAGAAAAGTTCTTGAAAATTAAAAGCTACCGTCCCCAAAGATTGTAACCATTGTATTCCTAGTACAACATCAACACCTCCCATAGGAATGGAAAGCATTGGACTAGTCAATACATATTCCCCCATGGTTAGCTTGATATTATGGAATTTTCCAGAGCAATTTATAGTTCTTCCATTTTCCACCATCACTTGACATTCTGGTGCTGGGTATAGGAAACAATTTAATTCCTTGGCTACCTTACAATGAATAAAATTATGGGTGCTACCTGAATCAATCAAGACTATTACCTTTTTCTTCTTGATTTGTCCTTTTATCTTGAGAGTTTGAGGAGTGGTAATTCCTGCCAGTGCATTACACGATATGGTCGGATTCATTTCTTCCTCTTCTGGGGCTGGTTCCTCGTGTATATCCTCTTCTTGTTCATTTTCTTCTTCCTCTTCACAATCTATGTAAAATAATTTCTTCTCAGCACACTTATGACCTTTAGTGTATTTGCTATCACAACTGTAGCAAAGCCCTTTTTGCTCTTTTTTCTTCCAATTGTTGTGGTGTCAACCTTGTAGGTTGTGGAAATCTAGGCATAGAAACACTTCCTTCTTTATAGAATTGAGTGGTAGGCTTCCTTGTCGCCATAATTTTACATTCAAATTTTCTTTCCAACCTGAATGCCTTCTCCAATGAATCAGGTTCCAAAACACGAACTTCATGTTGGATGTTATCCTTTAGAGTACCTATGAAGAGATCAATCCTGTGTTCCTCTGGAATATCAGTTACCCTTATATTCAATTTTTGGAAGTCCTCAATGTGCTGCCCCACTAAACCCTTTGTTTGAGATTTATCAATTGGCTAAAGAAGGTGTTGCTCTTTGTATCCTCATAATGTGCTATCATTTCCTCCGTAAAAATTGACCAAGTGACAATTTTTTTAGGGGAGCAAAGCCATCGATACCATACAAATGTATTTTGTTCTAAATGTAAAGTTGCAATGCGTACCTTTTGTGTGTTTTGCACGTTATGGAGATCAAAATATTGCTCCATCTGTAGTATCCATGTTACAAAATCCTTTCCATCAAACTTCCTCATATCCATTTCTGGAATATGGTGGTTCTTCCCGCCAACATTAGAGTTTATGAAATCACGATTAACATTGATTTTGTTCTCATCATGAGGTTCTTCTACTATCTTTTCACCATTAGGAAACATTTCTTGTATCAACTTTGTCAAACCTTCGATGTTTGTTTTTAGATCATTCTTCATGTTTTCCATGTTGTATTTCATGTCATCCATCTTAGCTTCCATGCCATCCATATTAGCTTCCATGCCATCCATCTTAGCTTGCACGCCATCCATCTTAGCTTCCACGCCTTTCTTCAAAACTTCCATTTCATTTTTTGTTGCTCTTTGCGAGAGTGAAATTTATTGCACTTACTCTTGTAATTTTGATAGATCATGTTGCAATTCTTCATCTTCATGAGTCATAGTAGAGCCTTCTGAAGGCCTAATGGGTGTTGAATTATTTTTACGAGGCATCTTTTAGGACCCAATACTGATATCTATTCTACAATATGCCCTTGGAATCAATTCAAATTGATTCTTCAAACAAGACTTATGCAATTCGAAAAAAAAAATACACACCTTTTTCTTGCTTTTAAGGAGCTCGATATTGAAATTGGATTATCTTTGTGATTGAAAAAATTCAATATTTTATTTTCAGTAATAATTTATCCCTCTGAATTATATTTCGAATGCCATAGGTCTGACCTGATTTGGATTCTCCAAGAAAAAGTTGTGTCCAATCTCCCACAATGACCTAATTATGGACTGGTTCAGTAGAGCGAACTTGTACGACTTGCCACATGTCATTGTTTCATCGTTTGTCTCTAAAATTGATAGCCAAGAAACTATAGTCCATGTGCTTGTGACCAATTTTTATGGCACTCCAATCCGATGTCCAGAGAGAGAGTTATTGAACTTTTCCCACGATCACCACTTTGAGATGAAATTCAGGAGCTTGAAAAAGAACTACCTTCCACAGATCATATCTCCAAAAATATTGCGAACCAAGCTCTGAAATTTTTTGATGAATTTCTTCAGGATTTCAACTTCACACCATAAGAATTTCAGATTCTGAACCTTTGTAGAAACAAAGTTATAGCGCAAATTCCACGATGACCTGTTTAGGAGCCTGAAAAAAGGCCTAATTTCCACAGATCATATCTCCGAAAATATTGCGAACCAAGATCTGAAATTTTTAGAAAATATTCCTCAGGATTTCGGCTTCACACCCTAAAAATTTCAGCTTCTGAAACTTTGTAGAAAAAAATTTATAGCAAAAATTCCATGATGACCTGTTTGGAGCAACGAAACCCTAGAATCCAAAGATCTGATACCAAATGTTGTGTAACCAGCTCCAAAAATAGAAGAAAAGAGATATTAATGCCTTAGAAATGAGCCAGTTCGAGGGGGCATCCTCCAATACATTACATAAATGAAAAATTCTTGGATGATACAATTTACAAAACCTCCTTTCTATATATAGGAGTCCATGGGGCCATAATGTAATCCTAGTGGGCCACAATGTAATCCTAGCCGACCTAACAATAATAATTTAAGGGTACAATAATAAAAAAATGGGGGTTACAAGGGTACAATAATGACAATAAGGGGGTTACACTAACAACAATAAGGGACTATACTAGTAATATAGGGACCTAACAGCCTGAGCCACAATCTGTCATTCCATATTCAGAGTTGTAGCCAGAGACACGGATGCCCATGAGCATTCCTTTGGTTGGTGGACAGCCTTAAACCATCCATGTGAGGTTGATATTATTCCTCTTCAAAGAATTCTGAGCACTTCCTCTAGCATAAGACTTCAACTTCTTGCTAGCTTTGGTAGATTTCCAGGAAATGCATCAAGCATTCCAGTGTTGGTGGTAATCCTTAAACCATCGCAGGTTGTAGACCTCCCTAATTCTAGGTTGAAGGTCCTGCTATTCAAATATGAGGGACACTTCCTCTAGTAGAAGCACTTAGATTCTTGCCATATTTGGAAGAGTTCCGAGAACTGTAATAAGCGTTGTGTTCCAATGTTGGTGGTCATCCTTAAACCACCTCTTTATGCCAACATTTCAGAGAGCTGATTCAGCCTAAGTGCTGCCATGCATACTTTGCAGATTTGTATTACAACTCTCTTCTTGGACTCACACATACCCCTTCAAATTAAGGGGGGGAATGTTGGACACCTAATCCTCTATGGGTAGGTGTGGAAGGTGAACAGTCACAAATGGTGTCCAGGTGACCTTGGAATGCAGAATCCAAGGGTCACACCTAATGTACTATAAAAACACATCTATGGTTAATAGTAAAATAAATCACGCCTATCTTTATCCCTTGTGTGTTTACTTGCCCATTTACCATGTGTGTGTTTAACAAATAATAAAAAAGATTCAAAGGATTAGTTTACAGTTTTTTGCTAGTTAGCCTTTTTCCAGTTCAGTTTTGGAATTGGTTTCAAAGAGGAGAAGAGCACTAAGAGGAGAAAGAAAGCAAGGAAATCAAAGGAAGGATAAGGAAAGCAAGGATCAAGCAAGGAAAATTTGGATCAAGTGGCTTCAGTGGGAATAATTACAGGTAAAATGTTGCATGTATGATTTCCTAGCTAGTTTTGGCATGCATGGTTTATGCACGTGTGTATTTGGTTCATTGTTGTCATTGACATGGGTTTTGTCAGGTTTGATAGTGGTTTCAACCTTGCTTGCCATTTCAGGATAGCCATGGTGTGATGGGATTCATTCTTGGTTGAGCTTTGGATTATCAGAATGTTTTTGGATCTAGGTGAGGTGGTCTTAGGAAAATCCCAAGGGTTGGGGGTGGATATGGTCTTCTCTAGGAAGCCCTCAACATGCAGGTGGAGACATGAAAATTCCTCAAGGGATGGTGAAGGAATTCATAGGTATCCAAGCTCAGTTTGGTTTTGTAATCTCAGGACCGGTTTAGGTAAGATCACGATAGTGTGAGGGTGGAGGTGGTTTAACCTTTCAAGGATTCCATTGGTTTTTTATGCATCGATTTATCCCATGAGATCCCACATTCATGCTTGGAATATGGCTCAGGGGTGATTGGCTGAAAGAAAGATTTGGTTCAGCTCAACTTATGATTGGGTGGTACGTGGAAGCCCCTCACTTGGTTGGATTTTTCATATGAATGATAAGAGCTCTTTCCCCTTATAATTCAGGAGTAATTATACTTGTTATTATGTGGATTTAATGGTTGTGTCATCATTTTTATTTATCTATTTATATACTGGTTATAAGCATGGTTTTATGACAGATTCAACTTATGGCGCTTATCATGTTTTTACTTGTAAATGACTGGTTAATGAATTCATGACCTAATATATGTTATTGCAACTATTGTGAGAGGGAATTGGACCTTCTTGATGTTTCTCATATAAGTTTCAGATATGCATTCATGACATGTAGATTTCATGTTTATTATGTGTTTGACAGAATGACTGTCATGGTTAGACCTGGTTAGGTCAAGTCCTTAATTAAGTTTTTTGTTAGAGGATTTTTCCTTGTGTCATTTATCATTTTGGAAAGTTGTATAAAGTTTTAGGCAGTGGTATAGAGACTAGCCCTAAAAAAGTGGCTCACATCCTGCGGCCGCAGGCACAGAACTGGGTGAAAAAGACTACAGTCGCTCCCATGTAGGAATCATGCATGCAACTAGAAGGTTTCAGTCAAAATAAAGCAGTGTTGTGCCTGCGTCTAGGAGCCTAGATTAGGAAAAAGTTAAGTTAACTCTGGGTTTGGACACCTGGAAGGGTGGTTTAGACCTTAGGGGTTTTGTAGCACCCAAGGAAGGTCAATTAAGTCTTGGTTTGTTGAATCCATTTCCTTAAGGTCATATAGGAGGTTGAGTCTTGTCATAGTAGCCCTTAGCTCATGTTTACCCCAGGCAAGCCAATGAAAGTGGGTAGTTATGGGAGGAGGCATTATAGAGTGGTATTAGAGCAAGTTGCACTCTCATTGGGTAGTATGGTTATGGTTAACCCATTCAACCGAGATGGCTAGATGCATGTTGTTAAGCAAGCATTGTCATGGTAATTTTTTTCATGCATGAAGTCATGGTATGTGGTTAGTATGGTCATGCATGATGTTGGAATATTGATATGATTTTTATTATACATGTATCGTGATAATTTGGATTGATTTTGCAGATGAGATAAGAATCCCATGAAATTCACTGAGCTATGATGATTATGTTTATATTTTGGTTTAGCTGACATGGTATACTTGTAGGAATAAGGGAATAAAGAATTAGGAGGAAAATGGTAGACTGCAGTTCGTGTGACTCTCCCTATAGATAAGTTTGGAAACAAGGAGGTGAATATTCTACTAGTATAGTAGATACATTGAGGAGTTTGAGGGCAAAGATAAGAAATTGTAAGGAAAACAATAATGGGTTGGTAGAGTCTCAGGAAAGACTTGCACAGGCTCAGGAAAAGCAGGCAGAGGTCAATGTAATGATCCTTCAGAGTTTGTCAAAATTTCAGAGACAAGGACAATTAAGGATTAATTAAGAAGAATAAGAAGAGAAGACTAATGGGGTGTATGGTAGCAGGTATCATTCAGGATAAATGCTGGATAGAGGGGACATAATCAAAGGTGGCAGATCATTGAGTACATCTAACAGGAGGACTAGTGTGTGTGGTTATAATTCTAGTTCCTCATCCAGGAGACATCATCATAGTTGTCACTGCCATCATCCTTATAGGAAGAGTGAGTACTTGCTAAGGATTTTAAGAAATTCAAGCCTCCTACATGTGATGGAGAGATGAAGAAGTTAGAAGATGCAAAGGCATGGTTGCTTGGGATGAAGAAATTCTTCATATTGCAAAACTATTTAGAGAACATTAAATACAAAATAGCTACCTTCAGTCTTAAAGGGAAAGAATATATTTGGTGGGAAGATGTAAAGAATGTCAAGGGAATTCAAGAAGAAGAGTTGATTTTGGATGAGTTAGAGAGACTCTTAAAGAATAAGTATCTATCTGAAAGATACTATGATGACAAAGCTAAGGAGTTTTAGGAGCTGCAGATGGGTTCCATGATAGATGATCAGTATAATAATAGGTTCTTAGATTTGTTGAGGTATGTGCCTTACCTCAAGGATGAGGAAGAAAATATTCAAAGGTTCATTAGTGGGTTTCCAACAACATATAAAGACCGGTTTGAGTTTGATGAGCCTAAGTTGCTTGAGGAAGACATCAAGAAACTTAAGCATCGTTATGAATAGTCAAAGCATAAATTTGAGCCTAAGCATGAATTGAAGGGGAATGATAAAGTTAAATGGAAATGGCCACCAAAGCAGGGAAGACCTAGGGATGTAAGTGAGAAAGAAAATGTTGCACCTTACATGAAGTTCAATGCAATTTAGAATGGACATGGATCACAACCTAGAGAGAAGCAGAATAAAGGTGATGGTAAGGGACCATTACAGTGCTAAATATGTGGCAAAGATCATCACAAGAAGGATTGTCCATTTTACTAGGGTGGCATGCCTCATATCTAAAGTGCTCAGGAGGTGCAGACAGTTGGGTATGTGGGCCATAACATTCCTTGGATTTATGTTGTTGTGGACAACAGGCAGGCAGATCATCAGGCATCCCTTATCGAGATGGAAGGTAAGCTTTATGGTCGAGTTGTTTCTATTTTGATTGACCTGGGAGCTAATTATAGTTATGTTAATCCTGGCCTGGTGGATAAGTGTGGTTTGAGGTGTTGATCACAATCAAACCTCTACCTAATTTTCATGGGAAATCTGTTTAAACAATCCAGATCCTTTCCCTTTGCCCTGTAAACCCTTTTCAATGCCTATCGCTACCTTCCTCTGCCTCCAAATTTCATAAGTAGAAGGCCAAAAAAAAAAAAAAACTCACTTTCGAAATATTTAAATTCTAGCCCTTTCGGCGCTAGCTCCCTTGTCTTTTCCTCCACATGATCGTGAGCCGGAAACCAAATGGTAAACCCTGAAGGCGCTATTGAATACGATCAGTGGGTGCATTATGAGCCGTCCGATCAGATCATAGATCAATGAACTGCAGCTCTCCCGCCTTTGTGGTCCCCGCGCCCTAAAAACCACTACTTAAAACAAGTTGTATTCCCCGCACCACTTTTGAAGGCCTGGCGGTTTTTCTCAAATCACATCGATTCCACTCAGTGTGCGCCACGTGTCCCCATGTACGATTTCAATACCGCCCTCCGCGCGCGTTAACGCTCGACCTAGGACGCGCAGTGAAATTGACTTAAACTGTCCGATCCTGAGCGCTCCATCCAATGGCTACCATCCTCCCAAGCTGCACGAATTTTAGTCCCAATGCACAGTACTCTGGGCTCGCCATTCCATCGCCCTCTGATCAAGTTTCGACCGTTGATTTCATTTGTGAACCGTATGGTCCAGAATCATTTACACGTTGCGTTGATTGACCAAGTCCGCCTCCACATCACCTACTCCACATGTTCATCGCATTTTTCTCCACCATGCATACATTCTGTTCATATGTTATATTGTAATGTTTTACATTAAAAGCCTATGCCAATCCATCCTCCATAGTTTCGCTGCATTCCTCCGCCAACCTGCATCATTCCACCATTCCGCCATGTCTGCAGCATCATTTCCATTTGACCCCGCCACATCCATCGTTTCTATGCTCGGTTTCTCTAATAAGTTTGTGTATTTTGCAGGGTTGTTCGCAATGGAAAGTTATGATAATTTACAATCTTGATTGCAGTAGCAGAGTGCATCAAACAACTGTTCTATAGAAGCTACAATTGTGTAGAAAAGTCCCGAAAGCCGCCATGACAAGACACCCATTGCAGAAGCAGGATTCAAAATCTTTCAAACCCTCCACGAGTAATTTAAAATGAATATTTGACGTAGGGAGATATAAATGTTGCGGCAAAGAGTAGCAGCGTGAAATTAAAGACTTCAACAACCACATTGAATATTTTGAGCTCATATACAATGTTTAATGGAAAAAGTACCGGATCAGAGATATCCCGGATCACACAAAGGGTACAATGCTCTAAAAATCTTATCCTCCAGGTTGTATCTCAGCCGAATTTTCTTTAGGAAAGGACAGAATGTTCATGTGGATTTACCTTTATACCGTGTTCCTGAAGAGATTTTCTACCCAGTGCATTTATTTTTGCAAGCCGGTTGTAAAGTACATACAATATTACCGAGTAATTCAACAGTATGGGCGTGAATGTTTCCACCATTTTGTTCAAATTAAGCAAATTAAATGCTCTCACCTACTTCTTTTATGGGGTTTCTCTTCTTCTTCTATAAAAACTCAGAAGAAAGCCATTGTAAGGGTTCCAGATTCTTATCTGAGAATTGTGCAGTGAAAGGCATTTTTTGTATACATCTTGTAAAAGCTCTTGTATGAAGGCTCAGAGCCCATAGGGTTTCAGTGAGGAGGAGTTCTATCTGTATTAGAGGATTCTGGTCTTTGGTATCCCACAGTATGTAACTTCCTTTTATGTGTGTAATACAACATTTCGTTTTATCCATCTTATTGTATCATGTACTGGAATGCGAGTGGCTCACTGATTTTAGGTAAGGATTTATCCTAGTTGATACCCATACTTAGATCAGTCAAGCGCTTTAAATATGGCTCAGGCATGATATACTATTTCATGTTCATTCTTTAATTCATCAATCTACCATGAAGTGTTTAGGGGGGTGCTTTAAAATTCCACTGCTTCATGATTCTTAGATTGATAAGCCCATATATGGTTCTGTTGTGTATCTGGGTATCAGACCAAAGATAAATAATATCTTCTTATATTTCTTTCACCGCATACACCTTCTGATATTTGATTTCTGTGGCATATTACTTGAATCGTCCCTCTTTACAGTAAATTGTCTCTTAATTGTCTGATGCTTTTGTGTTGGAACTTTGCATCTTGCCTCTGCAACATTACTTTCCCTGTGGAAGTTTCTGTAAGTTCTGGTCCCATTTAAATTAATTTCCTTGTTTACAAGAGATAGCAGGAGAGTTTTTGGATTGACACTCAAGTTTTATTATATGCTCCTTACTATGATAAGATGTCCTAGGCACTGGTCTATGGCAACTCTAGGCTGTCTCTAGGAGTGACAACATCTGTTGGAAACATCTTTCTGACGCTGTTGCCGGGGATTGAAGCTAAGAAAATCATTATCCCTGGGCCTCGACAAATCATATTTACTCTCTAATCAGGTGAGCACAAAGAGTTGAAGAGTTGCATATCTCTCACCTTGGCAACTCCACTTTTGTTCATTTGATAAATCTATTTGTAGTCCTGGCTCCCCGTAAGCCACACCTGAGGTCAGATACATCACAGTCAAAGACACCTTCAGTGTCTGACCCTGAGAAGATTATACATAGAAGAAGTTGGAAAGAAAAGAAATCAGTCCGTGCTGAAATCCCTGAATATTCTGTAGAAGATTATCCATCCTCTTCTTCTCAAGAAATCCAAGTAGAAAATCTTGACTCCACTGTGGGAGACACAAACTATTACTCAGATAGCCCACCCAGGGGAGGTGCTAGAATTGAAGCTAATATTCACCCTACTCCTGAGGTCGAAGAGGTTAAAGAAGTCGCCGAAGTAGCTGCTGTTAACCGTGAACTGTTCCCATCCACACCTCAGGTTGCTGTACAGTATATTCCCATTGTTATCCATACTCCACCTCCTCCTTTTCCTCCATTTGTACACCAGATTGTTGCGCAACCCCACCTCCTCCAATGGCTAATGTTCCAGCTTTTTTTTAAAACAAATATGCTCCCCTGGAATTACCTCAAGTACTGAATGATTTGCCACAGGATTATTTGAAGATCTTGCCCAGATTCACTGGGGAAAATGAAATTGATGCTCAGAAACATCTTGAGACTTTCTGATCTTTTATAGAAAACTTTAATGTAGAACATCTGGATGTGGTATTAAGACTATTTGTGCAATCTTTGGATGGTGAAGCCAAAAAATGGTTCAAGACATTAGGAAACCGTTCCATAACCACTTGGGATGATATGGAGAGTAATTTTCTCAGAAAATGGGGAGAAAAGAAAGATCATGGACAGTGTCTTACTGAGTTCAATACACTCAAGAAGAAACATAATGAAGGAGTGTCTGAGTTTATCAAAATATTTAATAAGTTATATCTAAGCCTTCTTGCAGATATGAAGCCTCATCAGAATGCTGCCAAAGTGGTTTTCATAGCAGCCTTTGACTCATATTTTGGTTTCTCTCTCAGGGAAAGAAAACCTGCCACTCTAGATGATGCTCAGTCAGATGCTCTTGATTTGGAAGCAAATTTTGCCTCCACTGGAAAATCAAAAGGAAAGGCTAAACTGGATACCAGAAGAAGGGGTAAAGAGGAAGTATCTACTTCTAATCAGGATAAGGATACAGACATAATTGAAGAAATGAGCAAAATGATTAAGAATATTTCTAGTAAATTGGTCAAGCTTGAATTGGAAACCAAGAATTCAGCTTCCAAGAATTTCCAAAATGCTCCAAACAGGGGTTACAATCCTCAGTATAGAAAGCCACCCCTGCAAATATTGCCAAGGGAAGCAAAGGAGCAACAGGATTAGGTACCACACCCATTATACCTGGAAGGTCCAGTAGATGATTCTACTGAAGACACTGCCTATGAGCTGGAAGATTCAAATCTGGATTTTTCGAATAAAAATGAATTAGAATGCCCATTACAAGAAGAAGAAGCTAAAGACATAGAAGACTCAAAGGCTGATTATTATTGTAAAAAATTCGCTGATTTTATGCAAGCACACTTCAATAGAAAATATGATCTCAGATCTTCCAGGAAGAGAACTCGTACTCAAGAACAAGAAGAAGAGCCTCCCCAGGAGGAAGCATCTGCTCAAAAGGAGTGTAGAAAGCCATAGATAAAGGTAAGAGTCCTCTGAACAAACTTTTGCAGTCTGATGATCAAATTCCTTCTTCTTCAAAAGTAGTAAACCCTCCTAATGTCAATCCAGTGTCAAAAGAAGTTGTAATAGAAAATTTCTCCCCTGCTTTTAGTTTGCAAAAGGAAATTGAGAAAGTCAAAATCCCAGTCCCCCTGACTGAACTGTTGAAACAACCTGCATATCAATCTCAAGTCACTTCTTTATTGTTCCCTCCGGAGGCACCAATAATCCCGGACAGCCTCAAACTCCAAGAAGAAAGGCCTATGGTAGTGTTGTGCCCACATGTCGAGGAGATAGACCCCTCTACTCCTCCTTTCTATGTGTCTCTAGTGATTCCTGACCTGCTGTTACACAATTGTATGTTAGATTCTGGAGCTTCCCATAATCTTATGCCTCTGTCAGTCATGGAACAACTAGGACTACAGATCACTCGCCCATATAAATACCTCTATTCATTTGATTCCAAAAGAGTTAAATGCTTGGGGATGATTAAAGATTTAGTGGTCAACTTGGCCCAAATTCCAGCAAAAAGTGTAGTAATGGACATTGTGGTGGCTGACATCCCAGCTCGCTTTGGGATGCTGTTGTCAAGGTCCTGGGGAAAAAAAATTGGTGGGTCACTTAAATTAGACTTAACATATGCCACTATCCCAGTTTTTGGTGGCCAGGAGAGGAGGTTATACCGAGAAACTAGATTTTTCAAGATGGTGACTAAGGCTGACAGCTCTGAAAACTCACCAATCTATAGTCAAGAAGGAAATTTCCCGTGTTTCATGTTAGAAGAAGATCAAAATTATGCTCATGAACCTTCCTTCTGTCAAATCAAGACTGAGCAGCCTTTAGAAGACCATGAAGCAGGAGTATGGAATCTACATTTTGACGGAGCAAATTCAAGAGAAGGTAATGGGGCTGAAGTATTATTAATCTCTCCTACAGGAAAATGGATCCCACTGTCTTTTAAATTGGAATATGAAGTTACTAATAATGTATCTGAATATGAAGCACTTCTGTTGGGATTACAGACAGCTAGGAGCATGGGAATACAGTGTTTAAAGGTCCTGGGAGACTCTGATTTGGTGGTCAGGAAAGTCAGGAATCAATGTCAAACCAAACATCCTCGGTTGAGGGCTTACAGGAATGAAGTTTGGGACATGGTGGAGAATTTCTTCTTAGCATTTAATATCCAATTTATGCCCCGGGAGCAGAATAGAATGGAAAATTCACTTGCTGTGGATGCTAGTAAATTCCACCCTCCCCAGAACCCTCTCTTGAGGTATGAAGTTGAGGTACGTTATAGACCATCAATCCTAGATAATATTAAGCATTGGCAGGTGTTTGAAGATGAGGAACAAATGAAGAGATTCCTGGAAATAGTGGGAGAATTCTCTAATATGGAGATAGATGATTGTGAAGAAGATGAGGCTGAGAATGTTTCAGAAAATAAATGGGAGGAGAAAATGGCAGGAAGTAAAGTGCTGCAGTTAAAGGGAAATGTCATCCCTAGAGGGTTGGTGCCTCTAGAAAGATTATTTGACAAGAATGATGTCCCATTGCAGCCTAGTAAGGTGATAGAGGAAAATCAAGTAGAAGATCTAAATCTGGGTACTAATGTTGAACCCATGATTGTGAAATTATCCAAGAAGGTCCCAGAGGAATACAAGGAGAAATAACTGAAACTATTTCAGTCATATAGGGATGTGTTCGCATGGTCCTATCAGGACCTTAAAACTTTTGAAATCAGTATTATGCAACATAAAATTCCTCTGAGGGAAGATGCAAAACCTTATAAGCAGAAGCTTAGATAGATAAATCCTCTACTGCTTCCCTCCATTGAAAAAGAAATCAAGAATCTGCTAAAGGCTAAAATAATTGTGCCACTGAGGTATTCTGAATGGGTAGCGAACCTTGTCCCTGTCCAAAAGAAGAATGGAGAAATAAGGCTGTGTGTGGATTTCAGGAATTTAAACAGAGCATCTTTAAAAGATAATTATCCACTGCCCAAGATGGACCACATCTTGCAGAAAGTGGTTGGAGCCTCTATAATGTCGATGATGGATGGTTTCTCTGGTTATAATCAGGTAGCTGTACTTCCAGAGGATCAGAAGAAAACTGTGTTTACCACGCCTTGGGGTACATTTATGTACGCCAGGATGCCTTTTGGGCTGATTAACGCGGGGGCCACCTTCCAAAGGGATATGGACATTGCTTTTATTGGTGAGCAGGATAAATTATTGGTGGTCTACCTGGATGATATTACAATGTTCTAAAAAAATGATGTTGAACACATTGAGCACTTACAAAGAACTTTTGAAAAATGCAGAAGGTATGGTCTTTCTCTTAATCCACAAAAGTATTTATTTGCATTAGAGGAAGGCAAACTTTTGGGGTATATTGCAACTAAATATGGGGTAAGGATAGATCCCAAAAGAGTAGAGGTTATAAATGGCATCCCTCTCCCCAGGAACAAGAAATAAGTACAGGTATTCCTTGGGCGTATAAATTTTCTGAGAAGGTTTATTCCTAGCTATGCTGAAATAGTTAGGCACATAACTGATATGTTGAAAAATGGGAATGAAGTTAAATGGTCACAGGAGTCACGAGAATCTTTTACAAGGATAAAACATGCTTTTGTTGAAGCTACTGTACTAGCTGGACCAGATTATACAAAGCCTTTTATGATCTTTTCATTTGCTTCACCTCATACAGTAGCTGGAGTTTTGTTGCAAAAAAATGAAGATGGATATGAGTAGCCTATTTCTTTCTACAGTCAGGTGCTCCATGATGCAGAGTTGAAATATAATATATTGGAGAAACAAGCATATGCTCTGATGAAATCCCTCAAAGCTTTTCGTATGTATATTTTGTAGTCTCATATCACCGCATTTGTGCCTACAGCTGCTGTGAAAGACATCCTTATTCAGGGTGATAGTGAAAGAAAAAGGGGAAGGTGGATTGCTAAAATACAGGAGTATGATCTAGATATCTGCCTTACCAAGCTGATCAAAGGACAGGGGCTTGCTAAAATGTTATCTGAATTGAACTATCAAGCTCTGGGCATAAATTCGTCTATGATTGCAAGTGAAGAGTCCGAGAGTGAAAAGGAGCAGCCAGGATTGGAGAAGGCTACTCAAAAAGCACACATAAAATATCTCACCAGTCCATGGTACAAAGAAATAGTAGAATATCTTTTGACACTCAAATGTCCTCCCAATTGTGATAAAGCAAAATACAGGGCTTTAAGATTGAAATCACAGAAGTACATAGTTGCTAATGGGCAGCTATATTGGAGAGATCCTTTTGGAATCCTACTCCTATGCCTCACAGAGGATGAAATGGAGAGTATAATGGTTGAATTCCATGAGGGAATCTGCGGAGGACATTATAGCTGGAGGGCTACAGCTCATAAAATCCTGAAGGCCAGTTTCTACTGGCCAAAATTATTTGGAGATGTTTTTACTTGGGTCAGAGCATGTGATAAGTGTCAGAAATTTGCTGAGAAACAGAAGTTGGCAGCTCTTCCCCTAATTCTAGTTTATGTGAATGAGCCATTTCAACAATGGGGAATAGATTTTATAGGTGAGATACATCCACCCTCAAGTGGCCAACATAAATGGATATTGACAGCCACAAATTACTTTACAAAATGGGTGGAAGCCATACCTGCAAGGAATGCTACTGACACTGTCATCATAAAGTTCATGGAAGAAAAAATTATATCCAGGTTTGGCTGCCCTGCTAGAATAGTGACTGATAACGCACAGGCCTTCAAATCTGCAAAATTTGTGAATTTCTGTCAACAGTATAATATTGCACTTAATCACTCCACAGCTTATTATCCACAGGGAAATGGTTTGGCATAATCTTCTAATAAAACTTTAGTGAGGGCCTTGAAGAAAAATATAAATGAAAAGCAGAAAAATTGGGATTCCTAATTGAAATTTGCTCTATGGGCTAATAGAATCACTAGCAAGAGAGCAACTAGGAAATCTCCATACGAATTGGTATATGGACGAGCAACAATGTTTCCTATGCAGCTGGCTTTACCAGTGGCACGTTTCATGCAAGAAATTTAGGAGGAACCAGATGATATGATCAGGAGAATCAATCAATTGGTGGAATTAGAGGAAACACAGAACCAGGTGAATCAGAGATTAGCTGAATATTAGGAGAAAATGAAAAACATTTTTGATCAGCATGCAAAAGACAGGAAATTGCAGATTGGAGATCTAGTGCTCAAATGGGATGTACGAAGAGCCGAAAAGGGAAAACATGGTAAATTCGATCCACTTTGGTTTGGTCCCTTCAAAATTGTGTAGCAGGGAGGTAATAATACGTTCATATTGGAGAATTTACAGGGTGACCTGCTTGACGCCCCTATAAATGGTCAATTTCTTAAGCCCTACTTCCAATTCTAATTCAGGCCGAGGCAACCTGGTGTACTATATTGTATATTAATTTCCTTTTTTCTTTTGTTGAAATAGCACGGGTGCCACGATAAGTCTTGAAGAAAAATGCAAAGGGTTGAAGAGAAAAGTGTGCTTAGAAAGTGATTGTGAAGGTCTGCGGAGTTCTTGACACGTCCAGGGATGAACGTGCCGTCCCCAGGTGGAGCCAATGTTGATCACAATCAGACCTCTACCTAATTTTCATGGGAAATCTATTTAAAAAATCCGGATCCTTTCCCTTTGCCCTGTAAACCCTTTTCAATGCCTATCGCTACCTTCCTCCGCCTCCAAATTGCATAAGTAGAAGGCCAAAAAAAAAAAAAACTCACTTTCGAAATATTTAAATTCTAGCCCTTTCGGCGCTAGCTCCCTTGTCTTTTCCTCCACATGATCGTGAGTCGGAAACCAAATGGTAAACCCTGAAGGTGCTATTGAATACGATCAGCGGGTGCATTATGAGCCGTCCGGTCAGATCATAGATCAATGAACCACAACTCTCCCGCCTTTGTGGTCCCCGTGCCCTAAAAACCACGGCTTAAAACAAGTTGTATTCCCCGCACCACTTTTGAAGGCCTGGCGGTTTTTCTCAAAACACAGCGATTCCACTCAGCATGTGCCGCGTGTCCCCATGTACGATTTCAATACCGCCCTCCCCCGCGCATTAACGCTCGACCCAGGATGCGCAACGAAATTGACTTAAACCGTCCGATCCTGAGCGTTCCATTCAACGGCTACCATCCTCCCAAGCTGCGCGAATTTTAGTCCCAGTGCACAGTACTCTGGGCCCGCCATTCCATCGCCCTCTGATCAAGTTTCGACCGTTGATTTCATTTGTGAACCGTATGGTCCAGAATCATATACACATTGCGTTGATTGACCAAGTCCGCCTCCATGTCACCTACTCCACATGTTCATCGCATTTTTCTCCACCATGCATACATTCTATTCATATGTTATATTGTAATGTTTTACGTTAAAAGCCTACGCCAATCCATCCTCCATGGTTCCGCTGCATTCCTCCGCCAACCTGCATCATTCCACCATTCCACCATGTCTGCAGCATCATTTCCATTTGACCCCGCCACATCCATCGTTCCTATGCTCGGTTTCTCTAATAAGTTTGTGTATTTTGCAGGGTTGTTCGCAATGGAAAGTTATGATAATTTACAATCTTGATTGCAGTAGCAGAGCGCATCAAAAGACTGTTCTATAGAAGCTGAAATTGTGTAGAAAAGTCCCGAAAACCGCCATGACAAGACACCCATTGCAGAAGCAGGATTCAAAATCTTTCAAACCCTCCACGAGTAATTTAAAATGAAGATTTGACATAGGGAGATATAAATGTTGCGGCAAAGAGTAGCAGCGTGAAATTAAAGACTTCAACAACCACATTGAAGATTTTGAGCTCATATACAATGTTTAATGGCAAAAGTACCGGATCAGAGATATCCTGGATCACACAGAGGGTACAATGCTCTAAAAATCTTATCCTCTAGGTTGTATCTCAGCCGAATTTTTCTTCAGGAAAGGACAGAATGTTCATGTGGATTTACCTTTATACCGTGTTCCTGAAGAGATTTTCTACCCAGTGCATTTATTTTTGCAAGCCGGTTGTAAAGTACAGATAGTATTACCTAGTCATTCAACAGTATGGGCGTGAATGTTTCTGCCATTTTGTTCAAATTAAGAAAATTAAATTCTCTCACCTACTTCTTTTATGGGGTTTCTCTTCTTCTTCTATAAAAACTCAGAAGAAAGCCATTGTAAGGGTTCTAGATTCTTATCAGAGAATTGTGCGGTGAAAGGCATTTTTTGTATACATATTGTAAAAGCTCTTGTATGAAGGCTCAGAGCCCGTAGGGTTTCAGTGAGGAGGAGTTCTATCTGTATTAGAGGATTCTGGTCTTTGGTATCCCACAGTATGTAACTTCCTTTTATGTGTTTAATACAACATTTCATTTATCCATCTTCTTGTATCATGTACTGGAATGCAAGTGGCTCACTTATTTTAGGTAAGGATTTATCCTAGTTGATACCCATACTTAGATTAGTCAAGCGCTTTAAATATGGCTCAGGCATGATATACTGTTTCATGTTCATTTCATCCATCTTTCTGCTATATTAGTTGCTTTGGGAGGGTGCTTTTAAAACACCATTGTCATGTATGGATTCTTAGATTGATAAGCCCATATATGGTTCTGTTGTGTATCTGGGTATCAGACCAAAGATAACTAATATCTTCTTATATTTCTTTCATTGCATACACCTTATGATATTTGATTTCTGTGGCATATTACTTGAATCGGCCCTCTTTACAGTAAATTGTCTCTTAATTGTCTGATGCTTTTGTGTTGATGCTTTGCATCTTGCCTCTGCAACATTACTTTCCCTGTGGTAGTTTCTGTAAGTTCTGGTCCCATTTAAATTAATTTCCTTGTTTACAAGAGATATCAAGAGAGTTTTTGGATTGACACCCAAGTTTTATTATATGCTCCTTGCTATGATAAGATGTCCTAGGCACTGGTCTATGGCAACTCTAGGCTGTCTCTAGGAGCGACAACATCTGTCGACAACATGAGGAAAGAAGAGCATGTAGAGTCTTGGTTGGTTTAGTTGGCTACATGTACTAAGAAGCTATTTCATCATTGGGTAAGAGCTTGTGCATTTGAGCTGAATCGTATGCCTACATATGCACATCTAAATGTGCTTCCATTGGGATCAGATAGTATGTTTTTTGGTATGGATTGGTTGTACCTCCACATAACGAAAGTAGATTGTTATGAAAATGTTATTGAGTTCCTGGATGATAATGGGGAAAAGAGAGTCTTGCAGGGAAACAAGAAGCCTACATTAGTGAGGATCGTAACAACTATGAAAGAAAAGCACAATTGTAGTAAGGGATGTGTATTGATTTATTTTCATATTTCTAGTGACAAGGGTAAGGATGTTGAGGATGCAAAATTTTTTAAGAGGTATCTAATCTTGCAACACTTTCAGGATGTGTTTTCAGTAAAGTTTTCAGAGTTACATCCCCACAGGGAAGTTGAATTTTCTATTGAGTTGGTACCAGGAGCATCACTAGCATCAAAGGCACCATACATGATGAGAACATCAGAGTTAATGGAATTAAAGTTGCACTTGAAGGAAATGGTTGATAAGGGATACATTAGGAAAATTGTATCACCTTGGGGTGCACCAGCGTTGTTCGTGAATAAGAAGGATGGTACTCGCAGATTGTGCATTGATTACACACATCTGAACAAGGTGATAGTTAAGAATAAGTATCCATTACCAAGGATCAATGACTTGTTTGACTAGTTGAAGATAGAAAAAATGTTCTCAAAGATTGATTTGAGATCAGGATATCATCAGGCATGCATCAAAGGAGAGGACATCTACAATACTACTTTCTGGACTAGGTATGGGCATTATAAGTTTTTTTTGGTTCCTTTTGGTTTGAATAATGCTCTAGCTACTTTTATGTGCTTGATAAATAATGTGTTGCATCCTTATCTGACAAGTTTGTGATAATATTCATTGATGACATACTGATATATTATAAGAATGAGGAAGAGGATGCAGAACACCTAGCAACAATATTGAGATTGCTAAGAGAACATCAGTTGCATGCCAAACTTAGTAAATGCAAATTCTTTCATACAAAGGTACATTACTTGGGGCACGTTGTTTCCAAGGAAGGCATAGTAGTGGACCCAAAAAAGATAAAAGCCATCATGGAATGGGCATATATTAGGAATGTGGATGAGGTAAGGTTAGTTATGGGTTAGCAGGCTATTATAAAAGGATTTTCATGAACTTCTCGTGGATTTCCTATCCTATTACATCATTTCAGTGAAAAGGGAAGAAATTTAAATGGGCATAGGATTGTGCAACAAGTTTTGAACAATTGAAGTAGTTTTTGACAAATTCTCTAGTTCTCAAGATTGTAGATCCAGATAAATAGTTCGTGGTGTGTACAGATGCTTGTAAGAGAGAATTTGGTAGAGTCCTGATGTAAGAGGGACAAGTAGTATGCTATGAGTCAAGGAAATTGAATGAACACGAGCATAACTATGTGACACATGATCTGGAGTTGGAATCTATTATTCATGCACTTAAGATGTGGAGGAACTATATTCTTGGGAGGAGGTTTGTGTTGATGAGCGATCATAGTGGGTTGAGGTATCTGTTTGACCAATAGAATTTGAATGTCAGGCAAGGTAGATGGTTGGCCATGGTCAATGAGTTTGAATTCAAGATCATGTACATTAAGGGAAGGATAACAGGGTTGTAGATGCTCTTAGAAGGAGAGTGCAATTAAACCATATTGCAGTTGTGAGCTCATATGGTACATATTTATAATATTGGATCTTAAAGGTAGGACAACATGATGATAGGCATCAACAACTTAAGAATAGGTTACAGTAGGGTGTAAGTGATCAATATTTGGATTATCATCCCACGACAGATGGCTTGGTGAGATTTAGGGACAAGATCTATGTGTCGGATGACGGTGAGCTCAAGAAGCTTATCTTCAGGGGGTTTCT
This sequence comes from Pinus albicaulis, assembly GCA_034641835.2. Lineage (NCBI taxonomy): Eukaryota > Viridiplantae > Streptophyta > Pinopsida > Pinales > Pinaceae > Pinus > Pinus albicaulis. The sequence goes on along the minus strand of CM076582.1, from coordinate 834,477,684 downwards.
TGTCATGTCATATTCAAGTCATCCAGGATATTAGAAAACATTGATAGTCGTGAATAATTTCTACTATTGGTCAAATATGAGGAAAGAAGTAGCTGAGTTTGTGGCTAGATGTTTCGATTATCAACAGGTTAAAGTTGAGTGCAAGCACCCAACTGGTTTGTTACATCCTATTATGATTACAGAGTGGAAATGGGAGGTCATTTCCATGGATTTTATTACAGTTTTAAAGAGGAAATCGAAGAAACATGATTCCATCATGGTTGTATTTGATAGGTTGAGCAAGGTAGATCACTTAATTCCAGTGAAGAATACTTATTCATCCAACGAGGTAGCTCAAGTATTCATCATGGATATAGTGTGTTTGCATTGTATTCCAATGAATATTGTGTCAGATAGATATACTATGTTCACTTCCAGGTTTTGGAAGGAGTTTTTTTTGTAGGTTTGGGTACAGAGTTGGCCTTCAACATAAATTATCATCCATAGAAAAATGAACTGATAGAGAGGGTCAACAAGATACTATAGGATATGCTGAGGATGTATTTCATGCATCAGTAGCGGAGGTGGGAGGATTATCTTCCACTGGTGGAGTTTTCTCAAAAAAATGGTTATCAGAATTCATTGAGGATGAGTTTATTTGAGGCACTATATGGGTGGATTTGTAACATTCCTATCAGTTGGAGCAATCTAGTGAACAAGGTACTTATTGGATTGGACATGTTGGTTGAGGTGGAATAGGAAATTCAAGTTAAAAAGAAGAAACTAAAGGCAAAACTGGATAGACATAGAAGTTATGCATACCAAGTTATGTATACCAACACAATGCATTTAAGGAGTTTCAAGTTGGGTAGCATGTGTACTTGCGCATCGAGCCTAAGAAGGTCTCCTTGAGGATTGGATTGTGTGCCAAGTTGACACCTCGGTATCGCGGGCCTTTCAATATCCTTGAGAGGATTGGACCAGTGACCTACAGACTTGCACTAGCTCCCATAGTGAAAGTTCACGTGTGTTTTCCATGTTTCATTGCTTAAAATATATGTAAAATATGTTTATCATGTGATTAATTGGTCTGTATTACAGGTGGATCCACAAGGAGAATTCTAGTCGGAACCTCAGTGCATATTGCAACGGAAAAAACTCATGCTCCCAAACTGAGCAATCGAGCAAGTTAAACTATAGTGGAATCACTTTGGGCCCGATGAAGCTACATGGGAGATGGCTCATCAGATGCAGGGTATGTATCCTTAATTATTTGCTGGTGGAGGCAAATAAGTTTTTGGTATATTGCTGACATTGTTGGAACTACCAACATTCAAAGGGGTCTCCCCGATATGTGGTCCCAATTAGACCTCACACAGTTTGGGATAGGATCCCCATCTGGAATATGACTCAGTTACCATTTTATTAAAGGTTTTCCTTGGCTATAACTATCATCAAGAGAGAGGAATGAATATGTGCCTTCGAAAATCAAGTGAGTGTGCCTGGTGAGTGTTCAGTTGTAGGTGTGTTGATGTTCTTCTACTGTGCAGGGGAAAAGAAAAGTGAGCCTCTAAGAGAGAGGTAGTATTACCACCCTATTAGAGACACACATGAACAATAAAGGTATGTCTAACATCCAACAGAATAGTCCAAAAAGATGTGACGGTCATTCCAACCATTACCACACATTATCAATATGATAAACACTAAAATAACTGAAATAGTTCAACTACTTTAATACAGGTGAAAACAAACACGAATCATAAACATTCACAAAAATTCTTACAAATTTTCATAATCCTTGCATGAATAATGTGTTGGCCATCAAGATTCATTTATTAATTAAAATTCTCAGGACACATGTGTACTACTAACACCACTATCTCTAATAGTGGAGTGTTGGAGCAACTACTTGCTCCCCAAGAGAACTAGCTTGTCTCTCTCATGCCTTTTGGGAGGAGCCAAGGTGAAAATTAATTTGCTTTTACAATGAGGGTGTATATATAACCAATGGGGTGATCCTTCACCACCCTTGTGACTCTTTTACTACCCTCATGATTATTTGGCTTCCTTATGACTTTTCGACTTTATATGACTCTTCATATTCTATACATGCCCTTTGGACTTCCACTCAAAATAAATTTTCGAATAAGAGTTTACATAATCCATAAAATGATGTGGCATATGTCAATCACTCATAACATGACATGACATGAAAATGATGACATGGAAATGTGAAGCCATTCTTTGTTGTTGCTTGTTATGTGTCTTCTTGAGAATGATCTCTTTCCACCTCCATGTGGCTTTCAAGATGCAGAGTCTTCAATGTTATAAGGTCTTGACTTGTGGTCGCAAACTGAAGTCCCATTGCTTTCTCCTGATTGATAAAATTGTATATTTAGCTACAGAGGTGTATTCTAGCATGATCTCCTTCTCCATATACTTGTTCATAATATGAAAGAGTAAATGAATCTGCAATTTACTCACGACAAGACGGAATCAATCCAATAAATCCCTAGTGTAATATGTTGCATGACGATCCTCTAGCTGAGATGAAACTATGTGGTAGGTTTAGGAAGAGGTATAGTGACTATGCAATTGCGTAGTTCACATAGTCAAGGGTCAATTATGAGCCTTGAGACCATGAAATGTGTAGTTCAAGCTAGACTATGCTTGAATATTGCGTAGTTGGGGAGCTCAGGGTGCCATGCTGAGGGCTTGAGCACTGATTTTTCCTACTGCATAGTTCTAGAAGGCAGTGGAGGCCAGGTGATCACACAATGTGTAGTCCTAGAAGGAAGTAACTATGCATTTCACAGTGCCAAGAGGTAGGGTTGCAGTTTAAGGGCTTATACTACGCAATGTGCAGTTCAGGAAGGCTGGATTAGGCTACATTGCCTGGTCGGGAAATTTTCCAAATTGGACTAAGTGTGGGATCTATGAAATTGATGTGAAAAATGACAAGACTTGATTGTGAGCACACACGTAGAACACTTGGCGACACAATGTATATCACCGAAAACATATGAACAAGATACTTCTGTTAGTGCGATAATTTTTCCATAACTTATGACAAGTGCGATACCTAAGATACACTTTGTGAAGACTGTGACAACACTTATGTGATAGTGCTTGAAAATTTGGAAATGAGTGTGACACATGTTTACATGGTAAGACTAACTCATTTTCGCAAAGATTACCCATCGAAACCACTAAACTAGCTTTTGTGCAACATGTGACACTCAACATGCCAAAAGATGACAATTTGCAAATGGGACAAAAAGACTTAGAGAAAACACATGCAATAAGTCTTAATTCTTGCGACAACAATATGCAAGGTTAAAGTAAGCTTCGAAATTTGGGTGAAGGCCAAAATTTTGGAGGGTGTTGTAGCAGCGACAACACTTGGTGATACACTGGTAGAATTCTAGCTTCTCTTTCTAGGTTGGATCTTTTGTGCAGGGTCTATTTCTTTGGGGAGTATTGATTCATTGTGCATATCACTTTGGTTTCCCCACTTACTCTGTGAATAAACATAGTCCCCTATGTCCCTTATCGGTTGAAAAAAACATAAGATCAACAATATCACAATTTTTGAAATTAGGAAAGGGTAGTATAGTTCGTGAGATTCATATTTTCAAAGTATATTTTTTCATCTTTAGAGTTTCTCGGCTGCCAGCAGGCCTGGACAGTACCACGAAAGAGTCACTTTAGGAACACAAACATTTCTTCACTTCTAGCAAGCCTGGACAGTACCCCGACGGAGTTGCTTGCTTCACCTTTTTGTGCAAGAAGCCTTTATCTTCTTTCAAAGTTATTTATATTTTATATAGGACTGTGCATATGCACTTATTCATTTCATGGGCAGAAGAGGGATCCCAAATTATTGAGAGCAGAAGAGGTTTTTCCTTTAAAGAAGCATGTAAAGACCTCTAATTTAGGTTTTCTCATTAGATTTTCCCCTTTTCCTCTTCTACTTGATCGGATAAGCATGAAAACACTGAAACATAAAGAACCAAGTGCGTGCGTAAAGTTTCTAGAATAGACACAGGTATCACGGTTCAAAAAAAACTCTCCTTACAGAAGGATCATATTTTTTTTCAGAACATCATTGATCCAAATATGTAACCAAAGCAAAGAAGAATCACCAAAGCTTAGCCAAATGTTGTAGTGGCACAAGACTCTTTTCAACCTAGCCAGACATAAAGAAGCCGAAAAACACACTCACACATGACACTCATTTACATAAATTAAAACGAAACGCAATACCAAACAAAACAAATAAATAATAAAGCAAACTATGTACATAGGGTAGGGAACAACCCTAGACTATCATTGAAAATATTGTTTTAAATATTGGTTGTTAATATCAAGAGAGTCAATCTTCCCATCCAAATATTGAAGATGATGTGTGTTAGCCAATATTTTCTGGCATTGTAAACATTCTGATCCACAAGGATTGGAACTTAGTATGTTTTCCTTTGTCTTCATGGGCTTTGTCCCACTTCAATACTAGGTCACCCACATTGAATTCATTTTTCCCTGCAGAATTCTTGTCAAACCACCTTTTGATATGACTCTGGCGAAGACAATTTTTTTCTTTAACTTTATGTCCTTCTTCTTGCAGCTTGCGAAGGGTGTCTCTTCTACTTTGAACCAATAAGCATGGATTGCCCTGGGATTCTTGTAAAAGTTGAAGGGCAGGAAAATAGATGTTTTTGGGTAGGATGGATTATTTTCCATACACTAGAAAGTAGGGAGACGTATTTAGAGAAGGTTTAGACATGAGTCGGTCAGCCCATGAGGCATTCACCAAAGACAAGTGTCAATTCCTCTTTTTAGAGAAAACAATATTCTTGATAATGAAAATAAGGTTCTTATTGATAGACTCAACAAGACCATTTCCCTCATATATTAATTAAATTTTTTTTTCAATACAATACCATTTTCCAATGCAAAATAATATAATATTAACATTGAAAAGTACATTGCATTGTCCAAAAAAAGTGAAGTCATGACGCCAAACTTGGATATGATATTCTGCTTGAGGAATTTGATGATTTCCTAATCATTCACCTTCTTGAGTGGAACCGCTTCTGTCCATCGCGTGAAGTAATCTGTGGCAATGAGAATATAGTGGTGCTACTTCGATGAGTGCAAAAAAATCTCACCGATGACATCTAAACACCATTATTGAAATGGTTCTTCAAAAACGATATGTTGCGATGGGGTGACTGACTTCTTTCCTCGATCGACACACTTTTGATAGACCGAACACTTGCAGGAATAGGTGTGAGCATCTTTGAATAATGCGAGCCAATAAAAATAAGCTCGTATGAATTTGTGTGTTGTAGTGTCCTCTAGTTGGTCCATCATGGAGGTCGCATAACACTTTCTCTGAATCATGTGATTCCAAGTATATGAGCAATACTCCATTATGGTGTTTTCTGAAAATCACCTCATGCACTAACTGGTAAGATAATTATTTCAACTTGATTTCCCTCTTATGTCGTGCAAAAAAATGAGAGAAAAAGTTCCATGCTCAAGATATCGGTGCACATTTGTATACCAAGATTTTGATATAGTTAGTGGGGGTGGCTCATTCAACATTATACATCTCGATTTATTGCTCCCACTTAGATGGATCATCTTTTGTTACATTCACCACTTCTGCTGCTAACTGACATAGACCATTTCCCTTAATAGTATGGACTGGTTTGAATTATAGATCATACTATTGTAAATCATTCATCCAGTTTTCTCTTCTCTCACCCAACTCTTGTTGGACAAACAACGATTTGACTGCTGGGTGCGAAACAAAGATAATACAATGATTTTTCAAAAGATAGGGTTGGAAGTGCTTTACCACATTATAGAATATATACACCTATTTATCGATGGTGGGATAGTTAATTTCAGGTCCTTATAGGCTAGCACTCATAAAATATATTGGTCACTCATCATTCTGATCATCTTTTTGTGTAAGCACGACAATAAGAGAAGTATCAAAAGCAAAGGCGTAGAGAAAAAAATCCTTGTTTAAAGTTTGGCTGTTCAAGGCTGGTGCTTCTATGATTGCTTGTTTAATATGGGAAAATGCATCTTTTTCCCTTTTTTCCCACTTGTAAATTTCATCCTTCCTCACCATCTCTTGCACAAGTTTCACAATTTGAGTGTAATCGAAGATGAACTTCCTGAGAAAGTTTATCTTTCCTAGGAAGGATTACATGGATTTCTTGTTCACTCGAAAGGGAATTTGTGTAATATCCCTAACCTTTCAGGGTCTACTTTAATCCCAATTTTCACTATGATATTTCCGAAGAGGTTTCCCTCAGACACTACAAAAATTCTCTTCTTGGAATTAAGATATATCTCGTATTTTCAATGTTTCTCAAATATTTGCTTCAAATGGCGTAGGTGGTCGGATCTCTTCTTAGAAAACATCGTGACATCATCAAGATACACCACCATGCTTTGGCCAATCAAACCATGAAATATGATCTATATCGCACGTTGAAATGTTTCACTGACATTAACTAGCCCAAAAGGAATTCTTCTGTGCCCTACTTCATTCTAAATGTAGTTTCGAGTCTGTTAGACTCTGAGACTAGAACCTGGTTGTATCCCAGAAAATCGTCAAGTAAAGAAAACATTTATGACCACGATACTATTTGAAATATATGTTCTATTGGCAACACATGGTAATTTTCATTGTCCGAGGCGCAATTGAGATTTCAGAAATCCACGTACAAGCTTATTTCCCTGAACTTCTTCTTTACTGGGACTAGCTTAAACACCTATGTTGAATGTCACACTTTGTAAATGATCTGAGCATCCATCAATTTCCTCAGCTCCTTTTGAATTAGGAGCTCAAGCATTGGATTCACTTTCTGCAACTTCTGTTGAAAAGGCTTGCCCCCTTCCTTAATTAGGATAAAATGTTGGATTATCCATGTGTCGTAAGTTTTGAGCTCATCGTATGTCCATGTGAAAACATATTATTACTTCATGAATAAGCAGATAAAGGCTTTCCGCTCTTGTGGTGTGGAACAAGTACCAATATTAACAAATTTCAGATGTTTCTATGTTCCAAGATTAATCTCGTCATGCAAAAGTGTTGAACTGTGGGTTTTGGCATTGACTGGTCCTCTAAATTGGTTCTACAAGTTATACAACTTGTCTACTGATACCACACCCTTCTCCATGGGGTTCTCTTTGCTTGCCTGAGCTGCATCTTGTGACCCTTTATCGTGCTCATCTTCGTCAATGGCTACATCTTTGAATATATCAACATTTTCCATCAAATGCAGTATCTTCTAGTCATCATTATAAACACGTAAATTAGTGATATTATCAGGGATGGATGGTTTATAATTAATTCCAATAGAAAAATTGTCCCTTAGCAGTGACAACCTAACAACAACATTTTATAATGCATCCGCAGTTGCGTTACACATTCTAGGAACATATACAATATTAAAAGCTTGGAATTCATAAATTAAATGCCATAACTCTTGTTGATAAATTTTCAAATTAGGTGATGCACAGTGTATAGTATTTCGTATTTTTCATATGACGATCTCAGAGTCACGTACTACTTTATGAACCCCAACGTTGATGTCATTGGCATTCTATAAGTGCAGGATGAGTGCTTCATATTCTGTAGTGTTGTTAGTGAGTTTAATTCCAAATGGCTAGAGATCAAGTGTTTTCTCTATTGTGGATCTAATAATAAAAAAATCTCCAGAGCCCTCATGTGCCTTAGAACCATCAAAATGCAAATTCCAAACATCATATATACAAGAAATATTCCCTCCACTAGTAATTCTAATATCTACTGTATAAAGTTCATTTGTGCTAGTTGGACTAGGAAGGAGTTCCAACTATGTGTCTGGTGGGATAGGGGAAGGTTGAGCAAGGTAGCACCCTAGGCCAGTCTCCAAGAAGCAATTATCAAAGATCGATCTACAAAATAAATTGAATCTTTCTTTCCCTTGAAGGGTGTGACAATGTGATTCATGTAAGGTTATGAGTCTACCTTAATTTGGTTGTTCTTGCCCTTCTACAAAAGCCATAAATGTGACCAGTTGGTGGAAAAATACCCATGTAATTTGCTGGACCAGTCCCTACTCAGAAATACATTGTAGGATTTTGGGATGTCCACAATCACTATGTTTATGCACCGGTGAACTCGTTGATTAGATAATAAGTGAATAAGCACATTTCTGAGTTCACCAATAGCTCAGAAAAGTTTCATGTCAAGCTGAATAATATGTGCATTTGTCTTATCCCATTTAGCATTGATTTACTTAGCTACGAACAATGGCATTATGTTTATAGATGGACTGAAATCAACTAAGAAACTGTATACATTGTAATTAAAATTTTTAAATGTCAATAGAAACATAGGGTAGAGTGTATTTGCTTCTAATGTTAATGCACTAAGAACATACTCTAGGGGACCAAAATACTTACCAAATCCCTTCTATGAAGAAGCGTTATCACTTGAGGAAGTTTGACCAAGAGCTCGGACAAGCAAATATCGCTGGCTTGCAATCCTTGTAAGCTCAAATATTGAAATATTAGCACAATCTTTCTTCATGTCTTTGACTATGTTATAATCAAGAGAGGTGGGCATCACCAAAGTGTCTGGAGAAGTAACTTTATCTAATACTTCCAGAATGGTAGACTTGACTTTTTTGTTAGTTGAAGTGTTGTTTGCAGTGGCATCTTTTCCAAACTTATTCTGAGTGTTTTGAGCTGAGTTGACAGGTAGTGTAATCTTCCTTAACAAGTGTTATTTCAATTTATCCCTAGTCAACTCTTATTTTGAAACCGACCCTTGGCTTCTCATCTTATATTGACTATTCTGATTTTGAGCTGGGTCCTCACTCGGTGGTGGTTCTTTGGTAGTTTTATTTTCAGTTGCGAATACACAACTGAAATCATCCACTGCATGCCCAACACTCGTAATTTCCTCAACCACAGTAGTTTATTCCTTTTCTTATGTTGGCTTAGTTTGTTGATATGCAAGTATTGTATCAATTATATGTGTAACCAAATCATTCATGTTGTGATTCCACGGTGGGAATGTATTTTCTTAATGATAATCTTGATGAAAATAATAATATTGGTCCATGCCCATGCTCTCAACATTCAGCACGATGTTCAAGCTTTGCATAGAATCAGCTGGCTAATTGTTGTTGTTGCTGGAGTTGGTAGCCCTTCTCAAGAAGTTGAATTTTGGGGGCTTGTTGCTAATGGTTGGCTCACCTGACCTTTTTTTTAACTCTTCCATATCATTGGACAAAGACTTGATGGTCTGGGTCAAGGTATCAAGATTAGTGGTTTCTTTATCCTTGGTATTTTTTTTTCCCAAGGAAAAATCACAACTTTATTCATATTGAACAAAATTACATATTGTAGATGCTAAAAAGTATACACATAATTAACTAGATCCTCGCTTCTCAGGATCTATAGATTCTCATCAAAGAGCTATTAACTACTCTTTTCTTCCTTTCCTTTTTTTCCACTTTTCTCCAACCACCAGTGTTGGGAGTGGGTGATACAATAGCCATCTAATTCTCTTTTAAATTTACTAGGAGATATTTGTCATAATCTGAACCTTTTGATACATGGGTTTGTTTGGTACCACTTGCCTCTTTTTTAGGGGTAATCTTCACATGTTGCTACTGTGGAACTATAGATATTGGAACTACTGTGGAGTTATGCTTGATCTCTTCCTTGTGTGAGATGTATTTGGAATTATGTTCATTGATGTTTGTGGTGTTTTCTAGGGAATATACATCATTTTCTTCCTCTTCCTGTGATTATGAAAATTTCCAACCTTTGGGATTTTGAGGTTGTCTCTTTTTTCTTTTGGGGTCTTTTTCAGCTTTCGTACATGCGCTTTGAAGATGTCCTATTTGAAGACATGTACGGCAATAGAATGTCGTATTTTCATAGTCAATAGGTTGAGTCCATTAAAGGTTATTGTAGCCCAATATGATGCATTCAGGTAAACCTTAGCTGAGGTCAAATTCAACACAAATTCTGGAAAAAGTAAAAATGCCTTTGGATGCTCGTTTTTTATAAATATTTAGAAATTTCCCCATGGAATTCCCCTTTCCTTCTAATACTTTGTGGTGCCAAAAATGCAGTGGTAGATTATGTATCCTGACCCATACATGCAGTTTGGATACTACCATGGTGGTGACATCAAATCCGGGAAACCAAGGTATGATGAAGAGTCTAGAATTTCCCTAGAACCATGGACCTTCATTTAATACATAATCCTTTTCTTTTACTGTTTCAAAATTTACAATAAAAAACCCTTTGTAACAAAGATGAATATCACAGTTTGGTGTCCAAGTACAAAATATCCATTGATGAAGAGTCTCTGATTTGGGCCAGAAACCATTTAATCTACATATAAATTCTTTGGTGTATAAATTTGCATAAATATTGCTTACCTCATCCAAACTGAATGTTAATGTGTGGATCTGGGAATTTTGCTCCATGATATAGGGCTGAGGTAGATTCGAAATATGTTATGGGTCGTTTTGAGTCTCCATCTTTTGTTTGATAGCATCCTTGAATGGTGCAGGGCCTTTTGAGCTAGATCTAGAGGACCCTCCAAGTAATCTCGTAGTGAGAGATATGGACGCGTCAGGACTTGTTGTATCTCAAGAAACAATCCCTTGGTTGTGGTAAGGAATCAATGCTTAAGACATTTTATAAATGTATGTCACAATTACCATATCAAATGGCCTTTGTTTAACACCCTTGGAATTCAGCTACTTAATACCCTCAATAATTTGATATAATGAAAGCCTTCACAATGCCATAAATTGTTGATATTTGAATGGAATGAAAAGAAGAAGCGTAATATAAACTCAAAATGATATGCTGAAAACATAAAATCTACCAATTTTAAGTTTCAGAGGGAATTCGTGGAGGAAGAGAGAACTTAAAATAATATGTTGTAAACACAAAATCTATCACTTTAAAGTTCTATTAGGATTTTATGAAGAGAGAAGAGATGAGGTGAAGGAGCGCAAATTAAGGTTATTTAAATCTTACTCACAAATGTAATTAAGAGACCGGCTACTACATTACTTCACTTCATTCAAAGAGGAATAACCACATAGAAAAACAGGAAAGACGTGTCAACATCAACAGGTGTAGGTAACTTTATCTTCTTTCATTAATTTCTAAGATAATTCAGTCATAAACTAACAGTCATCCATAGGTCCAAAAATCGGAACCCATTTTCTTTATTTCTATCTACTTAAATACATCATAGTGGTTCATAACTGCTAGACTTCTTGAAACTATTCAATTACCTAAACTATTAAGATAACTTGTGCAATCATCCCTGAGAGAGTGAATTCAAACTGGAAATATTGTTTGTTTATTGAATCTGATGTTGCTGATGCATCCTCCCGAAGTGCCGAGGCAGCCTTTGTGGTCATGATGCAGTGGCTGCATAGCTTTGTAATGATGCTTCCATGCCCAACTTGACCCAACTGTCGTGCTCCTAACAGTGCCACTATACGCTCTTCTGCCCGACTCTGCATATGCCCTTGTGCTTCAAAATTTGTCACTCGTATCACCTACTACCCGACTTTGCCTCTTCTCCTTTGTTCTACATCGGGTCACTTACCTGAGTTTCTCTGTCGCATCCTGCCTATTTCTTCATTGCCATGGCGGTTCATCGGTTTCACGTTATAACCTCTTTTCTTTCTCTGACACAATTTAACACACGAAAATCCCTTACTTCCGGACTTGAAAACCTTTGGAATTCACTTTTGAAACTGCGTCGCATTCGCTCGCACATCACATTTCACTACTTTTAGCTTGTCTTTAACACTTATATTCTAAGCTTCACGATATGAGCTATTCGATCGGGTCCCATCGGGCATTGCACATTGGATTGCAGTGACTTTATCAATTACCTCCGCAGTTATCCTTTAAAATTCGTGATTTGAAATTTTGCGATTGGGCCCCAACGCATCATGCTACGACGAGTATAACATTTACCGTAGCCCTTAACTGTTAAAACTAGCGATGTGCGCTATGCTGTCAAGTCCCACCGGGCATCGCACATCGCACTTCGTCCAATTTATCTTTTACCTCCTACTCCTGTATTTTGAAACTTGCAGTTTGTGGCTTGTGATTTAATCTCCGTTGTCCATCTCTTCGCTCTGGGTCTGCGCTTTGATCCCGATCGTCTATTTTCCCCTTTGCGCCTCCTCCGGACCTCTTAAGTTTTTAAGGGAAATGCGCCCTTCGGTCTGGCTCTTGAACTATTCTTCACGTGACCGAGCCTGACTCGAACCACCTTCACATGTCATCACGTAATGTTAAATTTTCCAACATATAAATTAAAATTCTTCTATGACACACAAAATTTTACATTTTCTAACATATATGCTTTTTTGGTGTTTTGAAAAATATTTCAAAGGTAAATGCAAATGAGCCACAACATCTGGCTCCACCTGGGGATAGTGCTTTCTTCCAGGGAAGCACTAAGAACCACAGACTAGTGCCTTATCCATCGGGCATGGAGTCAAATATTGCTTGGTGACATATGAACAATGAGAAATCTAGTATTTACAATGGTGGATTGCTAACTTTTAATGCTGGAAGTAATGCTTCATATAATTCCCATTCACAGGCAGCTGTAATGACTCTCCATCTATATCTTCCAAAATGAATGTGTTATTTGACCTTGCCTCAGATATTTTGAATGGAACATATGATAGAGAATCAAATTTACCACGTTTCCCCTTGTATTCTCGTCTGGTGTCCCATCTTAGTACCAGATATCCTGCTTGAAAGAGAACTTATTTTGCTTTCCCGTCAAATATAGACTTCATATTTTCCTGATAAGTAATCAAATTATTCCTGACTTTGCTTCTGTTTTCACTTGAATCAATTATTTTGTTTAATATCCTTAGTAGAGCATTAGGCTCTTCCTGAGCTTCTTGAAGGAAAGAAATCAGTGGTTTAGCCAGCTGAGTAGGAAACAACGCTTGAGTTCCATAAAATAGTTCATAGGGGGAATTTCTAGTAGATCTACTGGTAGTGACTCAAACTACCTAGACGACAAACTTCAACTTCATATCCCAATCCTTCTGATATTCAATGATTGTCTTCTTCAAGATCCTGACCAATGTCTTGTTTGAGGAATCTGCCAATCCTTTCCCTTGAGGGTGATATGCTATGGAATGTGATAATATTACATTATATGTTTGACATAAATTAATGAAACAAGCAGAGTTGAATACCTGAGCATTGTCAGTCACAATTTTGACTGGACATCCGAATCTACTGAAGATGTTTTCCTCCAGAAACTTCATCACTACTTGGTCATTTTCCTTCTTTGTGGGTATTGCTTCAACCCATTTTGTAAAATAATCAGTGGCAGTCAGAATCCACTTGAACTGTCCACTTGATGGTGGATTGAACTCTCCAATAAAATCCAATCCCCATTGCCTGAAGAGTTCTTCAATAAATACTGGGATGAGAGGTAATGGAGAAATTTTTTTCTTTTCAGCAAAAAAATGACACTCTTGACAACTTTTGACTAGTCTATAAACATATACAAACAGGGTTGGCCAATAGAAGTCTGACTTGAGAATCTTATGATCAGTGACATTCCAGCTATAATGTCCTCCACAAATACTTTCATGATATTGTTTGGTGCCACTTCAATAGATTCTCCTTCGGTCAAACATAACAACAAAAACCAGCAGGATATTTCCAGTATAGCTTTGATTCTATCATAACATATTGTTGAGACTTGAGCTTGAGAGCTCTGTATTTTTTTCTATTTAGTGAAGTTGGATAGGAAAATAAACACAGGTAGTGCACAATATCCTTATACCAATCAGAGCACAAAAATTTGTATTGAATACCTGTTTTGGACTTGCTTTGACCTTCTTCATTAAAAGCTCCATCCACTGGTGCCAACAGATTAATTTCAAAGGCTTGAAAATTTGTCTCTGTCAACAACTTAGCTAAACCCTGTCCCTTGACCAGCTTGGTGGGTTTGATGTCCAAATCATACTCTTGGATTTTTGCTATCCACTTCCCCCATTTTCCTTCAATATCACTTTGGACCAGCACATCTTTCAGAGCAGAATTAGGAACATAAGCAGTTATTTGGGACTACAACACATAAGTCCTGAAGGCTTTCAATGATTTGACCAAAGCATCTACTTTTTTCTCCAGAATATTGTATTTGAGCTCTGCATCTCTAAGAACTTTATTGAAAAATGCATCTGGCTGCTCCTTACTGTCGTCATTTTTCTGCAACAACACAACAACAATAGTATTGGGGGATGCAAATGAGAAGACCTGAAAGGATTTTTGATAGTCTGGACTAATCAGAACTAGAGTTTCCTACAATGTTTCCTTTATTCTAACAAATGCATCTCTTGCTTCCTTATCCCATTTCAGTTCTGCATTTTTCTTCAACATATCTATTATACTTCTCATGATCTCAACATAATTGGGCACAAACCTCCTCAAAATTTTTATTTTTCCTAGGAATCTCTAGATATCCTTCTTGCTTCTGGGTAAAGGAATAGTCTGAATGGTTTCCACCCTTGTTGGGTAAATCTTAACTCCTTGTTTAGAAACTATGTCACCCAATAATTTACCTTGTTCTAAGGCAAATAAATATTTCTTTGGATTTAATGAAAAACCAAACTTTTAACACTTTTGAAAAGTTTTTTGCAAATGCTCCAAGTGTTCATCATCTAACCCTAAGAAAATAGTTACATCATCTAGATATATAACTACAAACCTGTCACCAACAAAGGCTATCTCCATGGCCGTCTGAAATGTTTCACATGCGTTCATAAGGCCAAATGCAATCCTTGTGTACATGAAGGTGACCCAGGGCGTAGTGAAAGAAATATTCTTCTGATCTTCTTTTCCACTGCTACCCGATTATACCCAGAAAATCCGTCAACCATAGACAACCTGTGAGCTCATGTCACCCTTTGTAATACATAATCCATTTTCGGCAAAGGATAATTATCTTTTAGAGATGCTCGGTTCAAGTTCCTGAAGTCTACACACAGTCTTATCTCTCCATTCTGATTTCTTACAGGGACCAGATTGGAAACCCAGTTTGAATATCTGAGAGGGACTATAATTTTCGCTTGCAACAGTTTCTTCACTTCTTTTTCGATTGGAGCTAACAACAAGGGATTGATCTATTTGATATTCTGTCTGTGTGGTTTGAGCCCTTCCTTCAATGGAATTTTATGTTGAATAATGATTTTGTCATATGTTTTCATGACTTCATACGACCAGGAAAACACATCCATATACTTCTTAAAAATATCCATGTACCTTTCTTTGTAGTTTTTGGGAACCCCTTTGAACAATTTCACTATTTTGGGCTCCTCCTGAGTTCCCAAATTACAATCTTCCATCTCTTCTTCTTGATGTGTTTTCTTCAAATCAACAACAACATCATTAGCATTGAATAATCTCTCAAGGGGAACCAACCCTCTGGGGAGCACATTATCTTTTAATTGGATAATCTTTTGTTCACCTATTGACTGCTTGAGGTTTCTTATTTCTATTCTCTACTATGTTTGTTCTTCCTCTTGGTCTATCTCAACATCTTCAAAGTTTCCAACCATTGCCAGGAACTGATTTATTTGTTCATCATCATCAAACACCTGCCAATGTTTCACATTGTTAGGGATATAAGGTCTATGTCTAACATCAATTTCGTACCTTAGCCTGGGATTTATGGGAGGTTTGAAGGTGCTGGCTGCAACTACTAAAGAATCGGCCAATATATTCTCCTCCCTCGGGATATACTGAAGATTGAAGGCTTCAAAATAGTTTTCTATCAGATCCCAAAATTCATTCCTATACGATCTTAATCTCAGATGCTTGGTTTGACAATGATTATTGATCTGCCTTATTATCAACTCAGAGTCACCATGAATTGAAATACGTTGAACCCCCATCTGTTTAGAAACTTGAAGGCTTGAGATTAAGGCCTCATATTCAACCACATTGTTTGTCGAATCAAATTCTAGTTTAAAAGAGAATGGCATGAGGTTACCTTCTGGTGATATTAGCAAGAATCCGGCACCTATGCCTTCCTTGGAGTAGGTGCCATAAAATTAGCACTTCCAAATCTTCTTTGAGTGCAGCTCACTATTTACAACAGTTGAAAAGAGTTGCTTCCCTATGTCTTCAACAAATTCTACATCTTCATGCAGCATGAAACAATAAAGATCTTTTGTTTCTTGACTATAAATGGGGGAATTTCCTGCATCTTTCTTAGAGGTGGTCACACAAACCTCGTTTCCCTGTAAATTCTCCTTTCTTCCCCATTAAAAATCGGAATGATAGCATAAGTGAAATCTAACTTTAGTACACCTCCCAACTTAGCTCCCCAAGACCTTGACAGGAGCATTCCAAACATGGCAGGGATGTCAGCGACCACTACATCCATGACTATACTCTTTGCTGGGATCTGTGCCAACGAAACTACTACATCTTTAATCAACCCAACACATTTCACCCTTTTGGAATCAAATGAATACAGATCCCTATAAGGTTTTGTAATCTATAGGTTAAGATCTTTCATAAAAGACAATGGCATGAGGGTATGGGACGCTCCCGAGTCCAACATGCAATTATGTAGAGTAAAATCATGAAGCAACAAAGAAATATAGAAGGGTGGAACAAAAGGATCTACTTCTTCTACATGAGGGCCAAAGGTGACCATTGGCTTTTCTTCTTATAGGTTCACCGTGTCACTTATATCTTCCACCTGTGTGAGATTAATAAACTCTGAAATTTCTTTCTTGTAAGCTGGTATTTTAGCCAATTCTAGAAGAGGTACATGAATTTTAACCTTCTCCAACTCTTTTGCCAAACTGAAGGCATGAGTTTTCCTAAAAAAATTTTCAAGTTCTTCTTCACTCTGTCTAGAATATGCCGCTTGTTCGGGTACATGAACAACTCTCTCCAAAATATTAGTGTCAACTAATTTGTCCTGGGAAGATTTAGCTTGCTGCACATTTGTTCTCTTAAGTGAGTTTGTAGGTTTTTTCCCATTACTGACCTATTTCATAGGGTCCTTTTGTTGTGGAGTCGCCATTGGAGGAGGAATGGAACCTTGTTGTTCACCTGCATTATCCTGCACTCTAGATCTCTTTCTAGACCTTAAATCATACTTTTTATATAACTTAGCTTACATGAAGTCTGTGAATTGTCTATAGTATTCATCCATCTCCTCTTGATCAAAAGATACTTCAGCGTCAGCATATTATCCCTCATAATCTTCCTCTTCATCCTATTCTGTTGCGTATATAGCAGATACTTGATCCTCGGCCTCCCTTTGGTCATCTTCTGCTGGCTCTGTGGGTGCTGCTTCTATATACAACGATGCTTGAACCTGGTCTTGATCTCTTCTTTCCCTCTGCAAAATTTTTAGGGGATGTCTTCTGAATTGAGGGTTGAACCCTCCTCAGTTTTGTTGTACGTGCCTTTGGGAGTTTTTATTTTCCAATTCTATCTTAGATAGCTTATTTGTCATATTTTTTATCACCCTTTCCATATCTTCTATCCTCAGATCTTGCGATGATTCTTCTTTTTCTTTCCCCTTCTCTTGGACTGGTTGCTTCCCTTTTGCCTTTCCAGCGGCAGTCATATTAGCTTCAATCTATAAAGTGTCTGTCTGTTTCTGCTCAAGAGTAGGGGCTCTTCTTTCTCTCAATGTAAGCCCCATCAAAAACTACCTTTGCTCCTATAAAGGGGGGGCGCTTCATCTCTATGGGTAAAATATTGTACAATTTGTTGAATATTTTTACAGACTCAGAAATGTCTTCATTAGGCCTTCTTTTAATTGCATTAAACTCTGTCAATGAGTAACCATGATCTCTTTTTTCTCCCCATCTCTGAGTGAATCTATTTTCTAACTCTTCCCAGTTTTTTATTGAACCATTTGGTAAACCTTTGAACCATTTTCTAGCCTCTCCATCTAGATACTGCACAAATAGTCTCATCGCAAATCCAGGTGTTCTACATTCAAATTTTCAGCAAAAGTACAAAACAAAGGTAAATGTTGTTATGTAGTTACTTCATTTTCTCTAGTGAAATGAGGAAGTAATTTTAGGTATTCTTGAAGCATGTTGTTCATTGGTTGTGCAAGATTTAGTGCAGAATATATGTTTGTTAAGAAAGCTGGTACTGCCATATTAACAACTTGGTTAACTGCTCCTTGGGCAGTTGAGGCCGATGAACCTTCTGTGAAAGTGAATGAAGGTGGAGGTAAAATTGATATGAGAATGGGTTGATGAACAATGGCAGAATAACTAGCAACTATATTTGGTTGAGCTTGAGTGAAGGTAAAATAAACAGAATCGAAAAAATGTTCTTCTAAATCATGTCCTTGAAAATAAATGGGTGTGGAAGGAGAATCTTGTTCTAAGAAAGAGAGTTCCTCAAAAATATCTTCAAACAAAGGGTTATGAGAACTATTGTCAGGAGCAGAAAATGTAGGATCAGGTGTTGAGGGAGTTTGAGGTTTCTGAGCCCTTTTGGAAACCAATCTTTCTGGATTTGGAAAAGCTGGGACTATTTGCTATGAGGTATCCGACCACGTGTGAGGTCTTTTGAAAGGCATAATTTTAAAAATAACAAATACAACCCAATATTTCCTCCTCATTGAACAACCAGAGGAAATAATGTGAAAAACACAAGGAAAAATAAGCTTCGTTTCTTGGTCTCCACAATAGCACCATAAAATGTTGTACCTCAAGTAACAATCCCTTGGTTGTGGTAAGGAATCAGTGCTTAAGAAATTTTATAAGTCTATGTCACAATTACCATATCAAATGGCCTTTGTTTAACATCCTTGGAATTCAGTTACTTAATACCCTCAATAATCTGATATAATTAAGGCCTTCACAATGCCATAAACTATTGATATTTGAATGGAATGAAAAGAATAATTGTAAGAGAAACTCAAAATGATATGTTGAAAACACAGAATCTACCACTTTTAAGTTGCATAGGGAATTCGTGGAGGAAGAGAGAACTTAAAATAATATGTTGTAAACATAGAATCTATCACTTTAAAGTTCTATCAGGAGTTTATGAAGAGAGAAGAGATGAGGTGAAGGAGCGCAAATTAAGGTTATTTAACTCTTACTCACAAATGTAATTAAGAGACCGACTGATACATTACTTCACTTCATTCAAAGAGGAATAGCCACATAGTGATACAGGAAAGTCGTACCAACATCAATAGGTGTAGGAAACTTGATCTTCTTTCATTTATTTCTAAGAGAATTCAGTCATAAACTAAATTCATCTAGAGGTTCAAAACTTGGAACCCCTTTTATTTATTTATATCTACTTAAATACATCATAGTGGTTCGTAACCGCTGGACTTCTTGAAACTATTCGACTACCTAAATTGTTAAGATAACTTGTGCAATCATCCTTGAGAGAGTGAATTTAAACTGGAAATATTGTTTGTTTGATGAATGTGATGTTGTTGATGCATCCTCCCGAAGTGATGAGGTGGCCCTTTTGGTCATGATGCAGTGGTTGCACAACTCTGTAATGATGCTTCTGTGCCCAACTTGACCCAGCTGTCGTGCTCCTAATAGTGTCGCTATACGCTTTTCTGCCCAAATCTGCCTATGCCCTTGTGCTTCAAACGTTGTCACTCGTATCACCTGCTAACTGACTCTGCCTCTTCTCCTTTGTTCTGCATCAGGTCACTTACCCGAGTTTCTCTGCCGCGTCTTGCCTATTATCACAAAATTGCACTTGATTGGCTGCTAATTAGACAACTCTATGTAACTGTTTAAAATTAGATTTTGACTGAATATTAGCCTCTTCAGTCTGAGAGGGCTCTCTTAAAGGGATTTAATGATATTGTTTAATGATAGTGCTAGATGGCTAACTCTATAGGATTTGTATCTTGTTTTTTATGATTGCAGGTTGAAAGAATGCAGGCTTGCTACCATTGGTCTTATGGAGTCAACAATCAATATTTTCAGTGGCAAGGTTTCTTGACATGGAAGCTGAGGTAGATAGGAGTCTTTAACAAAGGAAATTCACTCATAAAACTTAGGAAAACACAGTCATTTCATTACTAAATGAAGTCAGAGCATAGAGTTATGAATTATGAGTAATAGAAATGAAATCTACTGTAGGTGATAAAACATAAGATGTAGATCAATAGGACATTAAAAACTCCATGAGAATCTTGGGCATGTCAAGAAGAAAATCCCTCTGTATTACTGATATAATTCAAAATACATAAAGAAGCAGTTTGGTGCAAAAAATCTCCAACCCTTGTCTACTTCGATTCTTTGTCTTTAAATAGACCTTCTTACAATAAGGATGATATTCTTGATGGCTAGATTCATCGAATTCTTCCTATGACACATCATATAATAGAAAAACATGTCTTTTAACAAGAAACTGACAGCTACATCCTAAAGAAGACCTTTCCTAATAGGAGTCTAACTCCTATTTATTACATATTCTACCTTATCTTTGTGAAATAGTTACATGTCAGTTAAAAATAAGCATCACATGTTTGAATAGGCTATGACATAGTTTATCACCACTTTTCATATTAAAAGCCCTCCTAGACATGTGGGACAAAACCCTATTTTTCAGGAATGCATGACCCTTATCTTCAATGAGAGCTTTAGCTGATGAACTGTCTCCACAAAAATTCCTTAAAGTCATAAATATTTGATATTAAGGTCCCTTGACATGTTGGAGCAGTCTAGCTGTCCAAAATTTCCATTAAGTTGCTCCAAAACCATCAAAAGTAGCTCGCTACGAAAACATGACAGTTTCGTAGCGATCTTTCGTAGCGTTGAAAAAGAAGCTTCTACACCTAAAAACTCTACTCTTTTGTTGTTTCATAGTGTCATTGTAGTCATGACACATCATCAACATCATTCTCTCTCCTTGAAAACTGCAAAAAGTAAATTTAGAGGCAAAAAGGCTACTACATAAATTTTCGTAGCATTTTCTTGGCTGTAAGCCTAGGTAACGTTATGAAACTGTGAAAAAGTGCAGAATTTCTAGATTTCAACACTCTATCCAAAAAGTGACCTCCAGCTGTAAAAAATTGATCTTCAGCATGATATAGACCTCATCAAACTAATGAGTAACACAATCATCATCACCTTACATATTTAAAACATCTTTGTAGATTTTTCCTATTTTTTCTGAAAAATATGTTTTAGAACAGTGCTTATATATCCGAATCCATGATGTATTTTTCAAAACTAGAGGATTTTTTTTTCAATAATAATGTTTTGAAGAAAAAAATCTCTTGGCTTTTTGAAAGCCATCTCCAGCTATCCATAATCTGGATTTGAAAAACATGTATAAAACAGGAAAATTGTGTTTTCTGAAAAAAGGGCCCAAAGACATCCTTGTATCTCCCAACTGATAGCACCTGTAAGAAAAGTGAAAGAGGTTATTTTTCATTTTTCTGTTTTGACAATAACCTCTCTCAGTATTTCCAAATTCATCTCTTTTCATCCATAATCCTCTCTTTAAACTTACTGCTCAAACAATCCAAAAACACAACAATTTCCTTGTTAGCTCCAATAGAAATTAAAACAACATGAACTGATGCATGCTTTAGCAAAGATAGGGTCCTCCAATAATAGCTTAAGGTCCATGGACTTCTATCTTATCCGCAGAGCCACCTTTGTATGCTTTCTTGTGCACGAACATCTCCTTTTATAACCAAGCTGCCCTCTTAAAAAGTTGACACTTGTAAAGACAATTTGGACAACAAGCTGCTTGGTGTGGTGAGGCAGCTCTCAAAGAATGATAGTGAGATGATTCACATGCAAGAATGAATTTTGAATGAAAAATAACAACTTAGGATAAGGTTTTATGTTTTAAATGACAGCTCATGCCAAAAAGGGTAATGATGACCTCAGACATGGCTATGTACCTTTGAATTAACCATAAGAGACTTGAATGACCTCCACCCTAAGTCTTCTAATCATGGACTGACACCTTGCACCAGATTTGACAAGATAGACAGAAAAAATGTTTTTCGTAGCATGGCTAGTTCATTTTTTGACAGTTTCGCTACGAAACTATTTGGCAGTTTCTTAGCGAAAACTGTCTTTTTACAGTGTAAAACGCTACGAAAAGAGGAAAAACTAGCTAAATTGACCTTTTTGAATTCAAAAGATTTTGAAATGAAATATTTCAGAAAATTATGACTGATGGGACATGATATGACTTAAATGGAGGTGGGTTTAAGTCTTAGAATAAGTTAAGATGAAAAAATTTAAATTTTCCTAATGAACTCTATGACCATATCTTTGACAAATGAACTCTATGACCATGTCAAATAATGTTTCACTTTTTCTAAGTGATAACAGTGGCTCCACTTGGGATGGTGTGCCCCTGTGGTATACCAAAGAACCTATAGTTACAGTGCTATCCATCTTCTTGGAAATAAAAACTCTGAAATTTGCCAAGGTTTCCTTCAAACTCTAATGGCCTTCACCTCAGGCTCAAGTTTGATGATTACTGCTGAAAAACCAAATTAGTACCTACTAAGGATGCTCAGTCAACTTTGAGATTATTCACACACTCCTACCTAACCTAACAGTTGCAACCTTCATGTTTGATTCAAGCTGTTAGAGTCGGTATCTTCATCCCTCCGTCAGAGATCAAAATCTCTTGTTGCATTTCATTTTAGGTGTCTCATTTAGTTCAGTCAGCTGCATTCCATTGGAGCATGGATCATCTGAAGGAAGGGTATTTTTTCTCATATCCCTCATGTCATGTACCTGCTGGTCCATGTCTATTTATCAAAATCAATTTTAAAGCCATTTACAGTCATGTTTGGCCTTCTGTTTGCCAAAGAATCATTTTAGGATTTTTAGTTCCACTAGGTCTAGGGTTTTGAAAATTTAGTCTTCAAAATGTCTAATAATGTCAGCAGGCACATGAGGAAGTTTCAAATAATTTTTCATCGCAAAAATTTCATCCTCATAATACTTGATCATGACTTTTCTTCAAAACTCTGTTTTGAAGAAAAATCGTCAATTTCATCCTTCATAATAAATGTAATGTAATTTTAAAAGTTTTCTCAGTTGTGAAGTTCTTCAGGCGCAACCATGGTCACCTTTGCCAAATTCCATGCCACCTATCCCTGCAAAAAATAGACAAGAATTTCATCATTCAGCTAAAAAATCAAAGTGGAAGAAAAAACAGAGTTTATATGAAAGTGTCAAAATTCAAACATTAGAAAGTGGGTTTTTTCTAAATAAAAAATCATAAGTCTATGGCCATAAAGGATATTTTCATTGTTTCACAATTCATTTGCATATCAAAAGTTAGCAAGGAGCCAAGAGAAATCGTGGAGAAATAAGTTGGAGGGAAAAATAATGATTTGGAGGTCGAACTGTTGGTGAATTTACAGTCGCGGCGCATTGGTTGGAGGTCGCAGCGCATAAGGCAAATGTGGCGCACAAGGCCGCTCACCACTGTGTCAATTTGAACTTGCATGACGCATACACCAAGCGTGACGCACTAGGTTATGCGTGCGGCGCATTGGCCCGAAACAAAAAATTGTTGTCATCTCTCACTCAAATTGAAAAACAAATCCGCCTCATATGATTCAAGTAAGTTTGTGAGACTTTTAAATTGCTAGTAGCCAAGGTTTGGGTTTGTTTGAAAAGGGAATATGAGAGTTTGAAAGTTGAAAACATAAACCCTATTCTCTTCTTAAAAATTGCTCCCTTAGGGTTTGAATTTGAGTTTTAAAATTTGATTTTGGTGCCAAAATACTCCAAATCCATTTCCCACCTGTGGTTCCTTTCCCATCACTGTTAATATTTCTATTATAGTCTATCCCCTATTCCCTTGTATCCCAAACCACTCATATCATCTCATTCCTATTTCCCTATTCACGAATCATTTCATTTCCCATAATTTTCCCTTCCCCATTTCATTTGTAAAAATTCCCAAAACCCCAAGTCTAAACAGTCAAGTCACTATCCTTACACCTCAAATTTCACTTGATTGAGTCACATTGTCCCCACTGTCCTATTTTTCCCACAGTCCCTTCCCTTTGACACATATTTGGCATTAAAACAAAAAGGCACCAAATTCTCATTTTCATATCATACAAGCCAAACATAGACCTTGCAACACCATGGAGACAGACACTGATACATCATATGACAAAGATAGTGATTCTACCACTGAGCTACATGCACCGAGAAGGCCTCGTAAAGGTGGAAAACATGTGAGAGAAGAGCCCACCTCATTGACCCAATTGCAGGCCTGCCCACTTGCCATGGAATTTTTTTGAGAGCAGTCATGCTATCAGTATTTTGAGATGATTGATCGGATTCAACATCATCAGGAGTTGGCTCGGTTGTTTGTGTTACATTTGCATGATGGTCAGGTAACTCTTGCTGGTGTAAATTTCACCTTGACACCGGAAACCATTTCTCAAGCAATCAGAATACCGAATGTGGGTGAACAGTGGAACAAAAGACAACAGGTGGAAAAGGTTCATTATGAACCATACATCAGGCCTAGCTATGTGAGACAGCTCAACAGGGTATTCCCATTCCGGTTCCTAAAGGAATCCTATGCGCCTTTGATGAGACTCATTATCAGATACTTCAGTTGTGAGGGCCGGTTCTCACGCCTCTATGCCTACCACATCAGGTTATTGATGCATTTCACTAGAGTGAGGATGATGAACATACCTTATTTCATGTGCCGCAACATCGAGCGAATGACCACTCTTGTGCAGAAGAAGACTCCCGAGCAGCAGTACAACAGTATTTATCACTATGCACTCATCAAGATTGTTGTTGTACATCAGCTTGGATTGCAGGGTATTGCATGGGAGGATTTCATTTCCCATGACTTTTTCACGGCTCCTCAGGTTCCTCCGAAGGTTGTCCATGATGCAGGTGAACCTTCACATCAGCCTGAAGGTCACGAGACAGAGCACATCAGTGTGTCAGTGTTTGTTACTTATCAGAGAGGCACGAGAGGATTATTTGCAGCATCTCGACGAGTACTATCTCCACCCGGGGTGGAAGGGGTCTCGTTGCCATCATCAGTAGCACAGGTATAGGTACAAGACAGAGGTAAGAGGCTTATGCAGGATGAGGGCCCTTCAGGAGGTCAGAATACTGATTTCATACTTATTGATGAGGATTTGAGCTTTCCAATCTCAAATTTGAGAGAGATCATTCAGGAGCAGAAGGCTGAGATCGACACATTGACCGAAAAATTGCAAAGAGCTCAATGGATCATAAAATATCTAGAGCAGCGGAACAAACAGTTGGAGGATCAGCAGACAATCATGGAGTTGCAAAACATCTGTGAGAACTGGCAGGCTACCCGAAGAAGCCCAATAGAGATGACACCCATTGAGCGGGAGATTGAGGCTGATAGAGAGACTTGGCTTGAGAGGGTCAAAATTCATCCTAAGAAGCTGTTGGAGAAGGAAAAAAAGGAAAAGAACCTGATCAGACACATGAAGAACCATTATTGGGCGCGACATCATGTTTGCAAAGCAAGGATCAAGATCCTCAAGGCAAGGCTAGGAGGGCACTAAAACGTGTGCCCCCTTTTTATATCAGTCTTAGATTGCACGATTTTGTGTTGCATAATTCCATGTTTGATTCCGGAGCTTCTCATAATATCATGCCGAGAGAAATCATGAAGAAATTGGGATCAGACATCACTAGGAAATATCATGATATTTATTCTTTCGATTCCAGTAGACTAAGATGCATTGGGCTTATCAAAGATTTGGTGGTTATTTTAGATCAAATTCTGACCAAGAATGTTTTGATGGATGTGGTTGTGGCGAATATTCCTCCTAGATTTGACATGCTTCTTTCCACATCTTGAGGAGCGAAACTGAAGGGAACATTGCAGCTTGATTTCTCCTATGCTACCATTCCTGTGTTTGGTCAGATGAGAAGATTATATCGAGAGAAAAAAATGAAGTATATGATCACCATCAAGAAACCGGTAAATTTTCCGATAAGTTATGTACATACAGATTTAGAGTCTTTTGTTTTGTATTCAGATAGTTTCAATGATGTAAATATTCAGTTAGTTGAAGCAGAGGACACTTCGGAGATCAGAGAAAATTCCAGAGAAGTTTTGAAGAAAGAAAGGCAAGAACTTTAAAGTTTTGCTGAGCAATCAGCCTTCCGACAGCAACAGAAAGTTGATGGACAACAAGCATAAATAACAGAGCAAACAAAGTTTCAGCACTTGGAAGAAGATGAAGATGGTTTATGGACCATGGATTTCGATGGTGCAGTAGGAAGTGATGGCGCTGGAATCAGCATTTGGGTACGCAGCCCTTTTTCCGCCCCAAACAAGGTACTGAGTACTGTAAGGGTCTGCTCTTATAAATTAGCATTTGATTGTTTGAATAATGAGGCAAAATATGAAGCATTGATTGCTAGTCTGAAAATTCTTAGAAAGTTGAATGCTAAGAGGATTGCAGTATATGGCGACTCTGAGTTGGTAATTCAGCAAGTGAAGGGTGAATTCCAAGCTAAGCATCCTCGAATGCGGGCTTATCGAAATGCAGTTCTTGATATCTTGCAATTTTTTTCAGACTATACTTTGACTTGTATCCCTCGTATTCAAAATGGTATTGCAAATGCACTTGCAAAGGTAGAAAGTAATTTGAAGATTCCGATGAACTCAAGTAACAAGTTTGAAATTCATGTGAAACATCGTCCAACTGTCCTGGACAATCAAAGGTATTGGCAAGTATTCCAAGATGATGATGAGATTGATGAATTTCTACAAAACGAAGGCAAATTCAAAGAGACTTCAATTGACATGGAGCATGATGATGGTGAGGCTGATGTGCAAATCAATTAGATGGAAGTATTACAGCTGAAAGATAATGTCATTCCTAAAGGTTTGATACCTTTAGAAGAGCTTTTTGATCAAGATGACGTAGCTAGAAAACCAACCTTGTGGCCAACTGAAAAGGGAGTTGAAGACGTGAACATTGGATTAGCCGAAAATCCAAAGATGGTGAAATTGTCCAAAGCATTGCCACCGGAGGTAAAAGAAAAATATGTTAGTTTATTGTCTTCTTTCGCTAATGTATCTGCTTGGAACTATTCAGATTTGAAGACATATGATACAAACATAATTCAGCACACCATTCCAATCAAGCCAAATCAAAAGCCCTTCAGGCAGAAGTTGAGAAGGATAAATCCGAAGTTGCTGCCCTCAATTGAGAAGGAGGTGAATCGATTATACAAGGCTGGTATCATTGTTCCTATAATATTTTTAGATTGGATTTCCAATTTGGTGCCCATACGCAAGAAGACAAGTGAGATTCATTTGTGCATTGATTTTAGGAATCTGAATAAGGTTTCTTTGAAAGACAATTATCCATTTCCCAAAATGGATCACATACTTTAGCGAGTAGTTGGAGAATCTCGTATGTCGCTACTCGATGGTTATTCCAGGTATAACCAAATTATAGTCCATGAGGATGATAGAGACAAAACAATGTTCACCACTCCATGGGGAACTTTCCATTATGCTAAGATTCCTTTCATTTTGAAGAATGTTGGTGTGACATTTCAGCAAGCAATGGAAATGGCATTTACAAATGAGAAAGATGTTTTCCTAGTTGTGTATCTTGATGATTTGACAGTTTTTTCCAATTCTAATGAAGAGCACCTTTACCATTTGAAGATTGTTTTTCAACGATGTAGAAAGTATGGTGTGTCACTTAATCCAAAGAAGAGTTTGTTTGCCATGGGTGAGGGAAAACTTCTGGGTCATATTATCTCAAAATATGGCATCCGTATTGAACCAGCTCGAGTAGAAGCTATTCAGCAAATTGATCTTCCCCGGAATAAGAAGGAGATTCAATATTTTAATGGTAAGATGAAATTTTTGCGCCACTTTGTGCCTAACCTTGTTGAACATCTAAGGGAGATTACAAAAATGCTTAAGAAAGACAATGTAGTGAAGTGGACTGAGGAGGTGGTAAAGTCTTTCAATTTAGTAAAATTGGTTCTTTCTTCAGCCCCGGTTTTGATCAGCCCGGATTATACTCAGGATTTTTTTTTTTTTTCATTTGTCTTGGAGCATACAATGGCAGTAGTATTAATGCAGAAAAGAGATGGGCATGAAAAACCATTTTCTTTTTTCAGCCGTACCATAAGAGATGCAACCTTGAAATATAACATCATTGAAAATCAAGCTCTTGCTCTTGTGAAAGCGTTGAAAGATTTTCGCATATATATTCTGCATTCTCATATTCTTTTTTATGTTCCTAATGCTACTGTTAAGGATGTTTTAGTGAAAACAGATATAGAAAGGTGACGAGGCAAATGGATTGCTACCTTGTTGGAGTATGATGTGGAGATAAAGCCCACAAAGCTTATCAAAGGACAAGGGCTGGCTAAGCTAATGGCTGAATCGAATTTGCATGCCTTGGACATCAATCTCATTGCTGCTATGTCCGAGGAGAATGAGGAAAATTCATCAGTTCAGGTATCAGAAATCTTTGTTCTTTCTCCTTGGTATTCAGATATTGTATATGTGCTTCAAAACTTTTCACCATTGCTCGGCATGGCTAGAAAAAAAAGTAGAACTCTAAAATTGAAGACTGCTAAGTTTTGTGTTTTGAATAATTCACTCTATTGGAAAGACCCCGGTGGTTTTTTGTTAAACTGTTTGGTCGAAGAAGAAGCAAAGTAGGTCATGGAGGATTTTGATAAGGGAGATTGCGAGGGTTACCTTTTTTGGAAAACAACGGCTAACAAGATTTTGAGAGTGGGACATTATTGGCCGACACTTTTTGCTGATGTGTATAAGACTGTCAAAAGCTGTCATGAATGTCAAATTTTTGAAGGAAGGCAGAAATTGCAGCCTTTTCCACTTAAGCCCATTGAGGTAAGTGCTCCTTTTCAGCAGTGGGGTTTGGATTTCATTGGCGAGATCCATCCCGCTTCTTCAACTCAGCACAAGTGGATCCTCACAGCGGCAGATTATTTCACGAAATGGATTGAAGCAATTCCCACAAGGCAAGATATAGATTCGGTAATAATTTCTTTCCTTGAGAATAAAATTTTGTCTCGTTTTGGTTGCCCGAATAAGTTAATCACTGATAACGCAACAACTTTCAAATCAAAAAGGATGATTGATTTCTGTGACAAGTATCATATCATTTTTGGACACTCAACTGCTTATCATCCACAAGGCAATGGATTGGCGGAGTCTTCCAAAAAATCTTTGGTCAACATCATTAAAACGTTGTTGGAAATAAACAAGAAAATTTGGCATAAGATGTTGGTCAATGCACTTTGGGCAGATCGAGTGAGTCAGAAGAAATCCATTGGTATGTCCCCTTTTGAGTTAGTATATGGAGTTGATACAGTGTTTCCTACCTCTCTCGCAGTTCCAGTGGTCAAACTTCTACAGGAAGATGGGAGTGAAGATGATCATATGCAAAGAAGAATAAATCAAATGATCCATTTGCAGCAAATGAGAGAAGAAGTTTTCCAAAACACATTCAAGCTACAAGAGAGAATTAAGAAAATCTATGATAGAAAAGCAAAGGCAGAAAAATTTCAATTGGAAGAAGTGGTACTCAAATGGGATGCAAGAAATGAGGAAAAGGGTAATCACGGTAAGTTTGAAAATCTCTGGAAAGGACCGTTTAAAATTGTTGCATATCGGGGTCAGAATTCTTTTCTTCTGAAAGATATGAACGGGGAAGATTGTCTAGGAGGGCCGGTCAATGGTCGGTTGCTCAAACGATATCATTTTTGAGGTGTTTTTTCCTATTTACATTGTCACTGTATATACCGTTTATTTCAGTTTCTTTGCAAGTGTGTGTTGTGATGTTATCTTCAGTTTGGGGCCCAAAGTGAAGGCTATAATTCTGAAGATTGATTTCAGCTTTGGTTTGAGTTTGTCAAGTCAGTTTTTTCAGTCATTTTAGTTTCAAAATTGAGTCAGTTTGAGTCAAATTTTCAGTCAATAAATGAGTCAAGAGTCTTGTGTTAATTTTATGAAGTTATGGACTCCATAACCCAATGGACGAAGGCACTGCCTACTCTCCTAGAAATATATAGTTCTTGGCACCTCCAAGGAGCTACCATCCCCATTGGAGCCAATGTTAGAGTCGGTCTCTTCATCCCTCCATCAGAGATCAAAATCATTTTTGTTGCATTTCATTTGAGGTGTCCCATTCAGTTCGGTCAGCTGCATTACTTTAGGAGCATGGATCATCAGACGGAAGGGTCTTTTCTCTCGTATCCCTCATGTCATGTACCTGCTAGTCTGTGTCTGTTTATCAAAATCAATTTTAAAGTCATTTACAGTCATGTTTGGCCTCATGTTTGCCAAAGAGTCATTTTAGGGTTTTTAGTCTCACTAGGTCTAGGGTTTCGCAAATTTAGTCTTCAAAATATCTAATAATGTCAGCAGGCACATGAGGAAGTTTCAAATAAGGTTTTCAGTGCAAAATTTCAACGTCATAATGCTTAATCATGATTCTTCTTCAAAACTCTGTTTTGAAGAAAAATCGTCTAATTCATCCTTCGTAATAAATGTAATGTAATTCTCAAAGTTGTTTCAGTTGTAAAGTTATTCAGGCGCATCCTTGGTTGGCTTTGCCAAATTCCATGCCAGCTATCCCTGCAAAAAATAGACAAGAATTTCATCATCAGTCTAAAAAATCAAAATGGAAGCAAAAACAGAGTTATGTGAAAGTGTCAAAATTCAAACATTAGAAAGTGGGTTTTTTCTAAATAAAAAATCAAAGTCTATGGCCATAAAGGATATTTTCATGTTTCACAATTCATTTGCATATCAAAAGTCAACAAGGAGCCAAGAGAAATCACGGAGAAATAAGTTGGAGGGCGAAACTGTGATTTGGAGGCCGAACTGTTGGTGAATTTACAGTCGCGGCGCATTGGTTGGAGGTCGCGGCGCATAAGGCAAACACGGCGCACAAGGCCGCTCACCACTGTGTCAATTTGAACTTGCGCAGCGCATACACCAGGCGCGGCGCACTGGGTTATGTGGGCGGCGCATTGGCCCGAAACAAAAATTTGTTGCCATCTCTCACTCAAATTGCAAAACGAATCCGCCTCCTATGATTCAAGTAAGTTTGTGAGACTTTTAAATTGCTAGTAGCCAAGGTTTGGGTTTGTTTGAAAAGGGAATATGAGAGTTTGAAAGTTGAAAACATAAACCCTATTCTCTTGTTAAAAATTTCTCCCTTAGGGTTTGAATTTGAGTTTTAAAATTTGATTTTGGTGCCAAAATACTCCAACTCCATTTCCCACCTGTGGTTCCTTTCCCATCACTGTTAATATTGCTATTACAGTCTATCCCCTATTTCCTTATATCCCAAACCACTCATATAATCTCATTCCTATTTCCCCATCCCAATTCATTTCATTTCACTTTCATTCTCCTTTTCCCATTTCATTTGTAAAAATTCCCAAAACCCCAAGTTCCCCAAACAGTCAAGTGACTGTCATTACACCTCAAATTTCACTTGATTGAGTCACATTGTCCCCACTGTCCTATTTTTCCCACAGTTCCTTCCCTTTGACACATATTTGGCATTAAAACAAAAAGGCACCAAATTATCATTTTCATCTCATACAAGCCAAAAATAGACCTTGCAACACCATGGAGACAGACACTGATACATCATATGACAGAGATAGTGATTCTACCACTGAGCTACATGCACCGAGAAGGCCTCGTAAAGGTGGCAAACATGTGAGAGAAGAGCCCACCTCATTGACTCAATTGCAGGCCTGCCCACTTGCCATGGCATGTTTTCGAGAGCAGTCATGCTATCAGTATTGTGATATGATTGCTTGGATTCAACATCATGAGGATTTGGCTCGGTTGTTTGTGTTACATTTGCATGATGGTCAGGTAACTCTTGCTGGTGTAAATTTCACTTTGAAACTGGAAACCATATCTCAAGCAACTGGAATACCGAATGTGGGTGAACAGTGGAACAAGAGACAACAGGTAGACAGAGTGCATTATGAACCATACATTAGGCCTAGCTATGTGAGACAACTCAGCAGGGTGTTCCCATTCCAGTTCCTAAAGGAATCCTATGTGCCTTCGATGAAACTTATTATCAGATACTTCAGTTGTGAGGGCCGGTTCTCACGCCTCTATGCATACCACATCAGGTTATTGATGCATTTCACTAGAGTGAGGATGATGAACATACCTTATTTTATGTGCCGCAACATCGAGCGAATGACCACTCTTGTGCAGAAGAAGACTCCCGAGCAGCAGTACAACAGTATTTATCACTATGCACTCATCAAGATTGTTATTGTACATCATCTTGGATTGCAGGGTATTGCATGGGAGGATTTCATTTCCCATGACTTTTTCACAGCTCCTCAGGTTCCTCTGGAGGTTGTCCATGATGCAAGTGAACCTTCACATCAGCCTGAAGGTCCCGAGACAGAGTCTATTAGTGTGCCAATGTATGTCACTTATCAGAGAGGCACGAGAGGATTATTTACAGCATCCCGACGAGTACTATCTCCACCCGGGGTGGAAGGGGTCTCGTTGCCATCATCAGCAGCACAGGTACATGTATAGGACAAAGGTAAGAGGCCTATGCAGGATCAGGGCCCTTCA